>WOXC01010304.1:0-335000 GCA_011680675.1 Gymnobelideus leadbeateri
ACTAACTTGCCCAAGGTCATATGGCTAGTTGTGTGTGTGTGTGTGTGTGTGTGTGTGTGTGTGTGTGTGTGTGTGTGTGTGTGTATGTGTTAAGTGTCTGAGGATGGATCCAAACTCAGGTCCTTCTGACTCTGGGGCTGGCCCTCTACTCACTGCTCAACCTGCAATCCATTTTTGCATTCCTTGTTTTTTCAGTAATTTTTTTTTTTTATCATCATAGTCAAGTCACGCCCATGCCCTCTGTCTATGGATACCCCTTTTTAATTGCTCCAATAATGAAAAAGTTCTTGGAAGTTAAAAGTATCTGATTGCCATATAGGAATATAAACATTATTGAATCCCTTATGATTTCTCTGTCATGTTTACCTTTTTATGCTACTCTTCTGTCTTGTATTTGAAAACAATTTTTTCTGTTCGTCTCTGGTTTTTTTATCAGTAATTCTTGAAAATCTTCTTCCAGCAGATATCTTTTTTTTTATTCTGGAAGATTAATACTAAGGTTTTTTGGGTAGGTTATTCTTGGTTGTAATCTTAATTTCTTTGCCTTTTGGCATATCATATTTCAAGCCCTCTGCTCCTTTAATGTGGAAGATGACATATCTTATGTTATCCTGACTGTAGCTCCATGATATTTGAATTGTTTCTTTCTAGCTACTCATGATATTTTCTCCTTACCCAGGTTGCTCTGGAATTTGGCTACAATATTTCTGCAAGTTTTCATTTTGGGATCTCTTCAAGGAGATGATTAATAGATTCTTTTACTTTCTATTTTGGCCTCTACGTCTAGGATATCAAGGCAGTTTTACATGATTATTTCTTGGAATATGATGTCTAGGCTCTTTTTTATTATGCCTTTCAGATAGCCCAATAATTCTTAAATTATCTCTTCTTGATCTATTTTCTGGGTCAGTAGTATTTCAAATAATATATTTCAATTTTTTTTATTTTTAACCTTGTTTGATTGTTTCTTAATGTCTCATTGAGTCATTACTACCAATATACCAATTCTAATTTTTAAGTAATTATTTTCTTTAGTGAGGTTTTATGCTTATTTGTCTAATTCTGCTTCTTTTTTTTAAACAAATGCTTTATTAACTTCTGTTTTACATCATTCATTTCCACCAGATTTTGAGTTACAATCATTCCCCCCCCCCCCCCCGTTATTCCCCTACCCAACCTCCCAGAATAGCAGTCCCACAAGATATCGCTCCCTCCAATCTGCTCTCTCCCATACCTTCTCCCATACCCCCTTCGACTTTTCCATTAGAGGAAGGTGAATCTTTGTGTCCCAATGCCTGCACCTCTTATCTCCCTATTACAAGCAAAAGAGTATTAATAATAGTATTTATATATATTTGAAACATTTAATGTTAAGACCTCAAATTTCAGATCCATTTCCTTCCTCCCTTGTCACCCATTCCCTCTGGGGAGATAAGTAATTCAGTATATGTTGTACATGTCTAGCTATGCAAAACATTATCATAGTAGATATATTGTACAAGGCTGCTTATAATTCCCTCCCACTCATCCCACCCCCCCCCCAACCTGGTCCATTCCCTACATGATCCTGTCCCTCTTCTATAGTGGGTACTTCCAACCTCCCCTCCCCCCAAGGATGCCCTCCCATCCATCATCCCTCCTCTCATCCTCCTTCCCCCTATTCTGCTGTAGGTTGAGATATCCATTTAGTATGTATGTCATTCTCTCCCTGAACTAAACTCAATGAGAATGTGGTTTTGCCTTTTTGCCTTCCTATTCTCCCCCTCCCTTGAAACCACTTCCCCTTGCTTCTTCTACATGAGATAGTTTACCCTACCCTCTCTCCCCATCTCCTCTTGCTACTTTCCTCTCTCACATCATAATTTCATCCCTTGAGTATTCTCCCTTCCCAACAAATTCAACCTATGCCCTCTATCCATATATAAGTGTAACCATATACACACACATTCACATATGTATTCATATGACCACACACCCTTTTTCCATTATTTTCATAGTGAGAAAGTTATCATCAGTCACAGTTATTGTTTTTCCATATAGGAATGTAAATAGTTCAATTTTGATAAGTTCCTTTTGATTTCTTTTCCCTGATTACCTTCTCAGGCATCTCTTCCTTCTTGTGTCTGGATGTCAAATTTTCTATTCAATTCTGGTTTTTTCCTCAAGAATGCTTGAAAGTCCTCTATTCCACTGAATGACCATATTTTCCCCTGAAACAAAATACTCAGTTTTGCTGGGTAGGTGACCCTTGGGTTCATTCCCAGCTCTTTTGCCCTCTGGAATATCATGTTCCATGCTCCCAGAGCACTGCGCTGGTCCTTCCTGCAGGGCTGCTGGGCTGTCCTCAGTGGGAGGTTAGCTTTTCTGTGTCGTTCTGTGGGTGCTGGGGCTCCAGAAGTTGTTCAGAGTCCCCTTTTACATAGTTTGGGGGGAATCTGGGGGCAGAGTGGCTTGGATGAGTTGTTTCTACTCCGCCATCTTGGCTCCACCCCCCTAATTCTGCTTCTTAAGGAATACTTTTCTTTAGTGAATTTTTGTACCAATTCTGTTTTTTAAGGTGTGATTCTTTGTTATTTTTTGTGCCTCCTTTTACCAAGCTGCTCATGCTTTTTTCATAGTTTTCTTGAATCACTTATTTCTTTTGCCAATTTTTCCTCTACTTCTCTTATTTGATTTTTTTAAAAATCCTTTTTTGAACTCTCTGAGGAATTCTTGTTGGCCTTGTATTCAATTCACTTTTTTTTTCCTTTGAGGCTTTGCTTGTGGCTATTTTGACATTGATGTCTTTTGAGTTTCTGTCATGATCTTCTCTGTCACCATCGAAGCTTTTATGGTCAGGTTCTTTTTTCATTGTTTGCTCATTTTTCAGCTTATTTCTTAATTTTTAACTTTATGTTAAAGTTTGGCTCTTTTCCTAAGAAAGAGGGGGCACTATCCCAAGCTTTGGTTTTTGTTTTTTGGATGTTTTTTGTGCTGCTGTTTTCAGAGCTAGTGCTGAGGATCTGTAAGTTTTCAGGGCTTCCAAGGTTGCATGATTCAAGGATAGGTGAAGTTGCTGCTCTTCTGGCCTGTGCTCTTATCTTTACCAAGGAAGAGACCGTGCTCCCCAGCAGCTGCAAGTGCTAGGACTGCTTTTGACCTTGGAACTGTAACCAGGTCCCCAGCTTTCCTGCAGTCAGAAGCACTAGTGTTCCTTTCTGCTTTGGAACTAAGGCCATGTCCCCTGCTCCTTTGTTAGTGACCATAGGCATTCTTCTCCACCCTAGAATATGACCAGGGCCCCTGCTCCACTGTAGATCTATATGCCATCACTCTTCTTGTCCCTGGAACTGTGATTACAGCCCCTGCTCTTCTGTGGTCACAAGTGCTAATGCTCCTATTTGCTTCAGAACTGTATAGGCAATACAACATAGTCCTGTACCCTGGACCAGCAAAGGGGCCCCTGTAATCTCTTTCTGGCAAGTTATCTGACCCACTGCCATCTCTGGACTGAGAGCTCCTGAAGCTGCTGCTGCTGCTTCTGTTTCAGCCTTCTCCAAAACTTGTTGATCTTGCCTCAGCAGGCTGGAAAAATGTCTCCCCTCAACCTTTTGTTGACTCCACTACTCCAGAATTTGACTTAAGGAATTATTTCAAATGGTTTGGAGAGGAATGTAGGGAACATTCAGCTGAGTCGCTGTCTAGACTTTACCATCTTGGCTGTACCCCACCATCAGTCTGAAAACTTTAAAAGAAAATTGATATCTCTGAAAGCAATTTGCTTCTTTTGTAAGTCTCTATATTTCATTTTTTGCTTTTAAAAGCATTTTTTCTGAGAAGGGTGTACATAAGCTTCACCAAATTGTCACCAAATCCCCCTAGGCTAGCTCTAATCTACAGTCTTTACATGACACTGCCAGGTGGGGCCTAGTCTTTGAAAATGTTGAGGCGTTATGGGATTATAGCCCAGATAGCTGCCATTTGTAATCTAGGGCTCTATGGGCAAAAATGAAGTAGAAGGTTGAGACAATTAACCAGCTAATCCAACCCCAAATATTAAATCAATCAAAATAATCATCAGACATGTGTTAGTGGTCTTCAGCTAACCATATTCCTAGCATAAATTCTCAGCCTTTAAATGGGAAGTATGTGACCTTGACCTGCCTTATTCTAACCAAGCCACCCAATCGAATCAGGAGATACTCCTTTCTTCTTTCTCAAAATAAATGTTTTCTTACCTAATAGCCTTTCCTGAACCTTCCCGGTTTGTGTATGGCAGCATATATGCATATATTTGCATGTGCCCACATATGTGTGACTTCGCGATGTTGGACACTGGCTTGATTAAAAAGGACAGTGTAAACAGGAAGACTCTCCTTTGTAACCTCAGGCCTTCAATTTCCTATGCACACTAACAGGTCACATCCTTTCTGATGACACTAGAATCACTTGGTGAGGGAGGAGTTATGAAGAATAATAGAAGGTTAACCTCTACCATGAAGAAGAATGAGAAGACAGAAGCTCCAGTTTGGAAAAGATCCTTTTATCCTTCTTGTGACCTGAACAGCCATGCAAGCTTGTTCTGGATCCAGGGAGAAGGCAATCTGACCCATTGCTATCAGGAGCCCAGTTTTTGATTTGTATTGTAAAGAACTCATCTTTCAGACTGTATGTCACAGACAGGAGCAAGCACGAGGCAGGTAAAAGGTGACTTGGCGGTAATGAAGCCTCCTTGGGATGCTGAGATGTCGTCGGCTTCTGACAATGTCTTGGAGGATTTTTGATTTGTTAATTTTCAAGGGAAAAGATGCTGTCAATTAAGTGAGCTATTTGAAGAGCATAAGTGGGATGTGTGTGGGGGGGAAAGACTTATCTCAGCTTTGCCCTCCAGGCGCCCTCCTTTGGAAAAAGTATGGAAGGAGTGTCCCAGCTGGAGGGGCGCTGCTGTGTGCCTTCCCGCTCAGAAGGGTCAGTACCCATACACCCAGAATGGCCTTCAGAGTTCTGTCTCCTGCCCCACCATCCCTTCAACAGGAATTTGATGAGTCTATTTTAAAAGGTACCATTATATATTTATATGGAAGGCAAAGCAGATTTGGCACATGAGGTTGTGGAGTAAATCCATGAACCTTGTGAAGAAGTACGTGAACTTCTGAAGAGATCACATTGGGATATGGCACATATGGAGAAAGTCAGCTTTCCTGGATGAGATGGTCCATATGGGACTGAGGAGGCTCAATTCCACTGGAATTCGTAGGTTCCTGGAACCATTGTCCTCAGCTTGGGAAAGATCTTAGATACCATCGAGTCCTATTTCTTTATTTTCAAAGTGAAGAAACTGAGTCCCTGGGACCTGAAGTGACTTGTTCAGAATCACAAAAAGAAGCAAAGTGTTAGAAAGGACCTGAGGGGCCATCCAGGCCAGGTCTTTTACTTTACAGATAAAAAACTGAGCCCAGGGAAGAAAATGACTTGTCTGACAGTCGTGACACAAATGGGATTCAAACCTAGCTCATGGCTGGAGAGAGCAGGGGGATGGGGATCCTTTAGACCAGATTCATATTTTGTATATATTTTTTCTGTATTTAGAAAATATTTCTTAAATACCTTCTGTGTGCAATGCATCGGTCCCCTCTCCAACTTTATCCCCAGGTGAAGGAGTTCTCTTCCCCCACCGGGGGCTGGTGTCACTAAAGACCCAGAGGCCAAAGAGTAGGGGGATGACCAATAGGGAGTTGTCTCTGTTGGAACAAGACAGCTAGATCAGACTTGAGCAGGCTATCCAGAAGCAGAGCTCAGTCCCTGTAGAGCAGAAATGCACTGGACTCTAGTCTATGCACAAGAAGGATGACCACTAAGGTGCCTCCTTGGCCTCAAATCCTAGGATTCTGGACATGTCCTAATTATGTGAATCTATTATCATAGCAACAGTTCTCATTGAATTTCTGCAGATTCTATTTTTTTTACTAACTCAAGGTCTTCTAAAAACAAAAAACAAACCTCAGCTCTTACTAGGAAGGTCTCCATTTGAGAATTCTTTGGCCTGAGGATAAATTGGGGTTTTCTCAGACTAACATTTAAAGCCCTATGGCTTCCATCTCCTTCCTCCATTTTGGATCATCCTTAACAACACCCCTGGATGCACTCTCCATTTCAGTCCACGTGACCTACTATTTAGCATGCAAAATGTTCTCTTTCTGACTGTCCTGAAGGCCTGGAGCATGTTCTTGACTTCACCTCAGCCTCTTAGAATCCCTTATTTCCTTGAAGGTCAACTCTGGTACCCCCTTCTTCAGGAAGTCTTTGCTAATCCTTTAAGCTGTTAGTATTATGTCCCTCTAAAAAAAGCTTTTTAAAAAATTTTCTGTATAGAGACTTTATCTTTAATTATCTATAAACATGCTACCACCTCTGAGTAGAATATAGGCTTCTTGAAGATGGGGATTTTTTTTTTCTATCTCTAGCACATAGACCAATGCCTTGCATGGTGAAGCCACTCTGAAAAAATATGTTGAATAATACTGAACATAATGGACAGTTAGGTGGTGCAGTGGATAGAGTGCTAAACCTGTAGTCAAGAAGATTCACTTCCCAAGTTCAAATCTGGCCTCAGACATTTGCTAGCTGTATGACCCTGGGCAAGTCACTTAATCCCATTTTCCTCATCTGTAAAATTATCTGGAGAAGGGAATGACAAATTGCTTCAGTATCTTTGCCAAGAAAACCCCAAATGGTATCACCAAGAGTCAGACAGGACTAAAAAGTAACTGAACAGCCAATTGAATTTGAATGACATAAAGTGAATGCCTCAAGTGACCCAGTGACCATATCCAGAGTCAGGGGGAAGCAGCATGATACAGTCAAATGTTTTTAGTTCACTTGACTCTATCACTTGTGATCTGTGTAATCCTGGAAAATTCATTTTGTTTCTCTTGGCCACATCTGTAAAAATGACTAGATTACCTCTAGATTATCTTTTTCAGTTCTAAATCTCTGACTGGATCATTTAATTTTTTATTTGAAATTTTATTTGAACATAATTCTTACGTTCACTTTTGTAACAAGCAAGTTTCATTTGGAAATCCAGCCACTTGTGTACATACTTGTCAGAATGTATTGCACTGATGCATTGAACATTATTCATACTTGAGATGTGTGGTATGTGGACATGGCAGGACTGCCAGAAAGCATATGAACTTGGGATTCTGGTTCTTCCTAGATCTGAACATATGATTGCCACTTGACCAGAAGACTGAAGCTCAATTAAAATGTGTTTTATTTTCTTTCCCTCCTCCCATCTGCAAACTTTGCATTCCTGTGAAGATTATGTTCCTCTCCCCCTGCCCCATCTTGCTCAGTTAATGAACATTACCTTTCAATTTCTGTTTATCCATGTTTTCCCTCACTAGTTTGGGTGGTGAGCTGTTGGTTACAGCCTACAGGAACCTTCTCCAAGAGGTAATTTAGCTGTCAGTAGAGAAGTGGCAAAGAGCTGAAAGATGGATCATGGGCCTGGGGCATGCTTGAACCAATGCCTTGCAGATCCCTACTTGGCTGTTTACTTATTAAAGTAGATAGGAAAAAATATCCCTCACAGTTTCTCTCTGCTATTACTGTATTCTAGCTAAGAAAATATTTTACTAGAGAGCCATTTATGGAGGGAATAATTCTTTTCTATTAGATTTTTAGATGAAATAGATTAGGAAAACCACCAAATGATTATTTTAATCTTTGCAAAATTAGATCTTGGTATTCTTTGGGAGGTAAAATAAAATCTTGAACTCAAAATTGGTATGTGGAAGGCTCAAGTCTACCACCTGGCCATTGTCTTTACATAATAAGAAAATTAGGGAGTCATGTCTTTATTCTCTGCCTACTGGTTTGTTTATTTGACTATTTAAACTAGGGTATTTGAGTATACTGAAAATACATTCAAAAACCAACAATTAGTCTTAGTAACCAAGGAGGAAATACAAACACAATTTATCACTCTGTCGGACAGGTCAAATAGCATTTTGATGCACTCTCAGTCCTTCCTGAATAATGAAGCAATCAGTTAAGAAAACAATGCACTAATTTGAGAACTGGAATGTCAACAGGGGAAAACAACTTAGTAAGGTGCTCCATTTTTTGATAATTTTTAGTTGAGACCTATGGGTATAATGGGATTATATACTTTCTCTGGATATTAGCCTGAGTCAAAAGTATTTCTGTGTAGTATCAATAATAGCTGATGTTTGCATAGAGCTTACTATGTGCCAGAAACTGTAAAGCATTTTTTAATTATTAAATCATTAAATTTTTCACCATAACCCTGGGAGATAATGACTATTATTATGCCCACTTTACAGATGAAGAAATTGTGACAAATGGAGGTTAAGTGACTTGTCCAGGGTCACACAGCAATTAAGTGTCTAAGGCTGCGTTTGAGCCCAGATCTTTCTGAGTCCAGGGACAGTGTCCTATCCACTGTGCCACCTATCTGCCCAATGACATGATGCCATTTCATTGCATTACAATTCACCCAGTGAGACATCCAGAAATTGATGACAACTCACTAGGTATGGAACTAGTCCAAAAAGAGGGAGTACAGTGTGACAGTTGCCAACCCAGATCTCATTAGGATTTCTCCCCTAAGTAATGGTTCTGTACGGCTATGTTATCTGTGGCAAAGTACAATCTACTCTTCCAGCCACCAACTAGATAAGCAACTTGAATCCTAAGAATCTATGGATCCCTTTCAAAGCCATTTGATCAATATTAATCATACTAAACACATATCAAACATGCTAAATATAATACTCAAATGTCATTGATCTTCTTGGCTTTCTTTACGTGTTCGTCTAAGTCCAAATTAGTCATGTGGAATTTTGAATGATTGTTGGCAATTCCATTTTGGGGAGCCACATAATGAAAAGACAAGACTCATTGGAAAAGACTGTGATATTGGGAAAGATTGAAGGCAAAAGGAAAAAGGGACAGCAGAAGATGAAATAGATATATGATGTCGTGGAAACAACCAACATGAACTTGGATGGACTTTAAAAGATAGTAGAGGACAGGAGAGCCTGGTGTGCTATGGTTCCTGGGGTCATGAGGAGTTGGACACCACTGAACAATGGAACCCCCACAAATTTATTTTTATAGTACGTATCTTCATGCTTCTCTCTAGTCTTCCTTGCAAGAGTGCAGGCTCCTTGAAGGTAGGCACCATGTTTTTATCCTTTGGAGGGGTCTCCCCAGTTTTTAGCCTAGTGTGTGACACATAGTAAGTGCTTTTGAAATGCTTGTTAATTGACTGTCTACTAGGCCTGGTGGAGGCTACATAGATAAGTAAGTATGCAGTGATTTGATTAATAATTATAATGACCATGGCTAGCTTTTCCATGAGATTTGCAGTGCCATTCTTTTATCTCATTTGATTTTTATTTCATTTGAGTAAGGACATTCAGGTATTATTTAGGGACCCTCATAGTGTTGTTCAGGCATTTCCCTCCTCTTTTGTTGCACTACTGAGATTTTTGTGAACATCTTTTTCCAGGTCATTGTGCTTTATTTCCATTCTTTAATGTGCCTATTTCTTCTTGGCTGAATTTTGTATAGATTTCAAAAGTCAACTCATTATTACTACATTTTTTTAGAGAAAGAAACCTCCCCAGTCCAATGCTTCAGCATAAATCACCTTAACCCAATAAACATAAGCTTCTCTCACACACTCTAAAGTGAATATTGCAATAAAATTTTATGCTAGTATCATGACAAACTGGAAAGCCATTGTACATCTCCCTTTAAATATAGTTATATTGTAAATGCCTTCAGTGGGCTTGGCTAGAAGATTGCTAAAGGTATAGATCTTTATAAGAGCAGAATGGGAAAATGAGCACCCAGACAGGATGACTAGAGCTTTGGCACTGGAAGGTAGAATACGGGATTGTGTTGTCAATCAAAATTCACAGAGCTTTTAGAGAGGGTATAATTAAAAAAATAAAATAAAATGACTGCATCAGAATGGGGAATCTTAAAATAAGTAATCCACTTGTTCTGAGGTTACTGTAGTTTCCCTTCTCATTTGTTTTTATAAAAACATATATTTTTTAAGAAAACAAAACAAAATTGCGTGCCATAGAGCGCTGGATTTGGAATCAGGAGTAGCCCTGGACTTGAATCTTGGTTCTAATATTTTCCAGCCATGTGAACTTAACCTTTCATCACATTTGAGCCTCAGATTTGTAATCTCTGAGATGGGCAGAATAACACTTGTATCACTTTTGTCAGAGTATATTGCCAGGACTAAAAGGGGGCATTACAGGAAAATCAGGCACAGTCAGTGCTGAAAGAAATAAGACCCTTTATTTAGGGCAGCTCAGGAGCAGAGTGTATTGAATGTTAGACATGGAGTCAATAAGACTCGACTTCTAATCCTGCCTCAGACATTTATCAGCTGTGTATTCCTGGGGAAAGGCAGTTTTCTGATCTTTAAAATGAGGATAATAATAGCAGCTACCTCCCAGGGTTGTGTTAATATGGTTAAAAGAAGGACCTAGAAGGAAGGACATGGAGGCACCCAAGGGAATAGGAGGAAGTGAAAATAAAAGAGAGGTCCTAAGGGAGCTCAGTGAGGCCATTAGACTGGGGCATCCTCTGACAACTACCCTTGGGCAGATACCCCCAAACTAAACCAAAGGGCTTCCCTCCCTCAGGGGCCAGAACTAACAGGGCAATTGAATTGTTAAACTTCCTAACAATTTGAATTACCCCACAGTGTATTATCTTTCCTTTAGGATGGTGGGCTCCTCTTCCTTGGAGGTCTTCAAGAATATGCTGGAGGATCAATTGTTGGGTGTGTTATAGTGGGGATTACTTTTGTGTATGCATTGGACTAGATGGTCACTGCCTTCCAGCTCTTTTGTTGTTGTTATTCAGTATGTATGTTGTTATTCAATAGTGTCTGACTCTGTGACTCCATTTAGAGTTTTCTTGGCAGAGATATTGGAGTGGTTTGCCACTTCCTCCTCCACTTCCTTTTGCAGATGAGGAAATTGAGGCAAATAGGCTTGTGACTTGCCCAGGATCATACAGCTATTAAGTATCTGAAGCCAGATTTGAACTCAGGAAGATGAGTTCAAGCTATCCACCTTCCAACTCTAATTTTTTACAAGTCAGAAATCCTCTTTCTTCTGTGCACAGATGGCCTCCATGGAGTCTTCCAGGTCTATGAAAATGCAGTCCCAATTGTCAGTGTATCAACTCATACACCTTCCTATGTCACTTCTCCAGCCCTGTCATGGATGGGAAGAGATCTGAGATACCTCTCTGAATTAACAGATAAATAGATCCTGCTCCCTATTCAAAATAGGCTCATGGGAATTAGATCAGAAAAGCTTCTCAGAGATCACCTAGCACAGTCTGTTTATTTTTACATTGGGGAATTTGAGGCAAAACAGGGCTTTGTCCATAAGAAAGGCTTCATAAATGATGGTTAAATTGAATTGGATTCATTGGATTGATTTATTGAAGGTTATATATGCCCAATCTTATCTGATTCTTGTGCCAGCCTTATGAGAAAGAGGTAACAAGGCAGGAGATCATAACTCAGCTTTTCTAGAGTTCTAGGGTGGCATTGTCTTTTATCACTCTTGGTCATATTATAACAGGAAGTATCTTCCTCTCATCTTCTTAGACCCCCAATTCCTGACATAGTTTCCTTATTAAAATGGATCTATGGTCATAACTCCTTCACGCCTTTTCATCTTATATAATTCTTATCCATGCTATTGTATAACTCCTCCAATCTCCCTTCCTCTCTCTTACTTCATAATCAGCCTACCTCCTCTAGTCAAGCATCTACTACTTCCTAATGTCTTCTATGACAATATTGACTTTCAAGTCTTCTTTGGAAATATACATATTTGAGAAAGTAGTGATGATGTTGCTGTTGTTTTAGGTTTCATGGGAGTAAAGTCTTAAAAATATTAGTTTTTGCTGTTAAACTACAACATCATTTAATTTCTTGCCTTCTGCCACCTATATTACCCTCCATGTTCTTTCCATTTATCTTATCTAAGGTCAACATTTTCCTCTATTTCTCTGCTTAAAATGTTGTTGTTGGGTTTTTTTTTAAATGTGAGGCTTTGTAAGCAGCATCTGAAACAAATAAAATTAAATGATCCCTGGTATAGAAAAAAGATGGATAGGTAGTTAGGAGCCCAAAATGAGAACTCACAAGAAGGGTGGGAAGAAAGACCATGATCTCATCAGCAAATGAGCTGAAAATAAGACATGCTTGTGTTAGTCTTGAATGAAATAGAATTTTCATGACCAGCAGCTCGGAGTGGAAATAAAATATATGTGGATGAGTATGTTGTTAGTGGACTTAATTCGATATTTTCTGTGATAGCTTCATTTCTTCCTTACATTAAGTCATTCACATTTTCCATTTGCTACTTTCTAAATTAACCCTCCCAGCATTTGATACACCCTGCCTAACTCTTCATAAATCAGCTGGACTTTGGAGCAGTATTGACAGTGGCTTTGCCAACTCCATTGTCTCTTGTCAAGAGTTTTCTTAAGACTCCAAACAATTTGCCATGGATGCCCTTGTTTGTTTGGCCCATTGGTCTTTGTTCTGGCTGAAAACTTTGATTTATAACTGTATATAATGGATGGCTGTGGGGTAGGTGGACTATAGCTCTTGCTCCTCCTCTTTTAATCTAGCTTTCCCTAGAAATCCATGTCATGCAGCATTCTCAAGGGAACGGAGCTGGGAAGTTTTCCATATACCCAATGGGAGGCCATTAATCATGGTGAAGAGACCCTCACTAGCTTCAAGCATGTTTGTGAAAGTCAGGCAAACAAAAGTGGGCCCACCTCCAAATGGCTTCTCTAAAGAATGGATCTTAGAGCTGATGTATTCATTGTGTAGCATTTACAAAGAAGAGCCGAAAGAAACATTCAGGGAGCTGGATATTTGGGTGACACTCAGTCTTATTATTGAGGAAAACTCCCAGAAGCAGTTGAGATCTCCATTTACATCTTTTATTTTTAAAAGGATGAAAAAAACTCTTTTAAAAAATTGGCCAATTTCATCATCATGTAATTTACCTTGCATATCTTGATGTTCTTTAAAAAAATAAAAATCTTTAAGTTTTACTTTTGAGTAGAATTGTGACTTCAGTATGTTGAGAAAACTCCTAATGAGGGGCTTCCTGAGCATACACTGAACTATGTATTTGCTACCACTTATGATCCAAGAGATGTTAAGTGACTTGCCAAGGGTCACATAGTCAGTATGTATTAGTGTCAGGACCCAAACTCAGGTTTACCTAATCCCCAGGCCACCTCTCCATTCACTCTGCAAGACCTTCTATAATTCAAATGAGAATGTTGCAAACTCACTGGTTCTTTCAGTTGCAAAGATAGATACTGAATTCATGACAGACATCAGAAGGCCTTGGCTTAGGATTTTCAAGATCTTGGAGCCAAGCAGCCTGACTTTTCCTGCGATATATCCTGGAAACATATTTGCCTCATATCTATTTTTCATCTGTTTTCCCTTCTTTTCCATAAAAATGATCTTGTCAGTCACAGACTTTCACAAGGGACCTAAATTCCACTTGCTCCAAAAGGCTCTATCTACAACAGAACAGATATTTCCAAACCAGAGCATCAAGTAATTAACTTCACCAAATCCTAGAGGAACTAGAAAGAGAGCATGCCACAGAGAATAGAGGAGAAAGACTTTGGAAAGCAGGAAGCTCAGAATTCAAATCCACCTTTTCTGGCTGGGCTTCTTAACCTTTCACTGGTTGACTTATTCATGAGATAGGGCAAACAGCCAGTGGACTGTCAGGGTGACTGGTATTCAAGTCTCATTTCAGACACAAATGGACTGGGTGGGCAAATCCCCTAACTTCCCCAGACAGTTCTCTTAGTCCATTATTTGCAGACACATGATTACTCTGTTACAAAGAGAAAGTGAATTTCTACACCTGGAGTTCTTTACACTGATGAGACAAAAAATCAAAGGGGATTTTTTGTACAAGGCATTTTGGTGATTTGAAACTTGGGCTGAGCAGAAGGAAATGAAAAGTCTGAAGTACTCAGTCAAATAGGATTGACACGTACTGATTATCTCAATCACTCACTATTTTTAAGCACCTACTAAGTACTGTAGTAAATACTGGTGATACAAAAGGAAGTAAAAAAAAAAAAGCTGTCCCTGCTCTCAAGAAGCTTAAAATCAAATGGATCTGAATAGTTTCCCAAACATATAACTCCCAGGGATAGAAAGAAAAGATAGGATAAAATTATAACTAACCATAGTCACTCTATTTACCAACCAACCCTGCAAAATTAAATTAAGTGGAGGTGAAAAGAGACTAATTCATTTTATTTGGGAACCTCATGACCTAATCATTCTTTAAAGTCCAGTCAGTAAACATTCATAAACGACCTACTAAGCAAAAGTCGTATGTGGCATTGCTTTGTTTTTACTGACATCTTAGAACAGACAAGAGCACTTTGGAAGAGCAACCAGGACTGATTTGGGTTAATTTTCTTCTATTTAAACAGGTCTCCACCTGATAAATATTTTGGTCTGAATGATGCTGAAATCAAAATGGAAATAGAGGTTTTTGGAGATTGTTTTCTCGGTTATTTCAAGATTCTTTGAAATAAGGTGAAAGACATTTCTCCAATGCTGGTCCATTAGTGCTCAGGCTCCTGACTTAATGACAGCAGAATTCATTGATCTCCAGAAACAATCCCTTTCAATTGACCTGATGCAGGGCTTCGTTTCAATCTAACTCTCCTGGTGTGAGTGATCAGAAAAATATTAGTTAACTACATGACAGAAAAGAGTAATTAAAATCCATAGTTAATCTGCATGAAAGCCTAAATGAACCCAGCCATGGGAAGAGTCTTGAGCATTAAAAATCCATTAAATTGAGGTGAGAAGTAAACCAGACTAGATGATCTGAGGATTTCACATATGCCTTGATACTCTGAGAGCCAAGAGAAGCTTTCTCAGAATAAATTCCGGAGGATGGTGGGAGGAATGTCCACGTTTGCTTTTCAGTTCTTTTTGGAAAATGTATTTCCATTGGATCCTTCCACCTTCCCCAGTTTAGCTCTCTGTTCTTGCAACTTCAAGCATTTTGATTCCTGATTTAATTTGTATTTCACAAATGCTTCCTTTGAAAGCACCAGATGGCTCGTGCAGCCTTTTCACGTCCACTTGAAAGTTATTTCAGCCATGAAGACTACATGTGGGAGAATGACCACTGCTTTTGGAGCCAGAGGACCAGAGGCTGGGGCTTTCCCACTTACCAACCTTGTGATCTTGGGCAAGTCATGTCCCTGTCTATGCGCCAGTTTCCTCATGAGGAAAATGAGAAGGCTGAACCATACCGTATGACCTCAAATGTCTCTTCCTCTTCTAAATATGAACACTTTAACCCTGGTTTCAGAAGGCAATAATGCAGTCCCATAGTACAAGGGCACATGAATTTGAATCTCTTAGGGTCTACTGTCATTCTATCATCTTCTGTCATAAAAAATACTCTACTTTCGGGGACAGGGTATTCTGCTGGCATGGCACAGTAGAGTGCCAGTCCTGGAGTCAGAAGACCTGAGTTCAAATCTAGCCTCATACTTGTTAGCTGTATGATGCAGGGCAAGTCACTTAACACCTATTTGCCTCAGTTTCCTTATCTGCAAAATGGGGATAACAATAGCACCTATCCCTTAAAATCATTGTGAAGATCAAACACGATAGTAATTGTAGTGCCTGGCACGAAGTGAGTTCTATATAAATGTTAGTTATAGTTAGCTATTGGCAATAACGTGCTGCCTCCCACTTCCTTACCTAAGTGTGCTGAATTAGGACATGATCAAGTGTCCATTCTACCACTTGATAAAAATGGCTTCCAAATAAATTCTGACCTCTTACCCTAAGCAGAGCATAGCCAGAGAGACCATGTGTACACCAAGCTGAGTAATGGCTTTTTGGGTGTGACACATGCTTCCCTTGTCCAAACATACACTACATATGTCATATAGGTGAAAGAGAGAGTTTTCTTCCAAAGAGATGTTTGAAATAAGCCATGAGAGGAAAAGTGGAATGACTTGGACTGTTTTTTTTTAATAAAATATGAAGCCATTTGGATGCATTCCAAAGCAGCTGAACTATGTTAAAAGACATAATAAACAGTCTTAGCTTTGCATGCATTTATTTAATTGGAGAATAGATTTTTCGATCAGTGTCACAGACAAGAGCAGCCATTTGATCCCAGGGCTTGGATTAAATGTTTCGTCGGTGGTGCCTATTTAAGGATCTTTATGGTACAACAAGACAGTCCCCTGGGCCAGCCCATGTCAACCGCAATAAAGAGATCCACACAAGTGAACGAGATGTACAGAGTCAAACATACTCTGTAGCCATGTCCTATCTTGCCTGAGAGCACAATGTCCACTGATGACAAAGGTGGGCATGCCAGGGCCAGAGGATTTTAGGATTTGCTTATTATGATGGATTTGCAAGCTTCTGTCCTCTTTCTGAAGCCAGGTGAGTCTTTCCCAACAAGAAAAGGGGCAAAGAGAGAATAGTGGTTCTATTTTTTAGTTTTGCTTCTATTTTCCCTGAGGAAGAAACCTGCCTCCAAAACTTAAACTGGGAAGCATTCTGCCCTATATCGTTTTATGCCTTCGATGAAACTCACCATCTGCTTCCTGTGGGGGTAAATGTAAATTTTATAGATCTCACAATTTGGGCTGAGTTTGGTTTGTTTCTCCACTTACTCTGTGCAGTTGTACAAAGCAATTCATGCAGCTTAGCTGGCTGTGACATCTCTGAGGGCTGGAGGGGGGGGGCAGTCACAAACAGGCATTTGTCACTTTAAAAACCCTTTGGGATGAACAGGGAAGTCTTGGGAAAATGGAATATTGAACATCTGGATGCTCATCTCTGCCACGGCAGTGAATTTGGTCCTTTATTTTTGCCTTTGGGATTTGTGTATGAGGCATAATTGTGTCTGTTTCCTGCACTCTCAGAGGTGGCTTTACAGAATTATGTATATATAGGATTGGTCTGGCTTTTCCATGAATGATTGCAACATTGATAAAATAGATATCTGGGAACTGAGTTCCATCCAAAGATAACACTGGGAGATTCCTGCTTGGGATCTGGTGAGCAGGAGGCAAGGGGGTTGGGAGGGCTGATGTGCTAAAGCATGCTGTTTCACACAAATTAAAAAAAGCAATTGTAACAAAATGTTCTTTTATGGACTTCTGGTATTTTGGATAATTGAATGGCTATGTCGTGCCTTGCCGGAGCTTATGTTGCATCTTTCAGAGATTGAAGGGGAGAAGCAGGCAAGTGAGTTTTTGTTGTTGTTGTTGTTGTCTTTAAATAGGGTTTCAGGAAGCTGCTGAGTAGGCACTTAGAAGGGCCCTAAAAAGCCTACCTGTTGGTTGCCTAGCAAAATCCACAAAGCGCTCCCCCATCCTATTAAGTGATGAGAGAAGGAGCAAACCTCCCATGTTGTCATGCTTGAGTTATACCGAGTCGAAAAGGGCAAAGGAAACACTCGAAATGCTTCCGTTTCCACTTAGTGAGTTTTTTGCTCAAGGCTTCAGAAAATAAAGGGAGGGATCCTTCTCCAAATAAAGTTCCCAGTTCCCACTGATTTGAGGGCAGGCTTTACATCCAGGAGTTGGGGGGAAATGAATTAAAGAATAAAGTTCATCAGCTTTCTATTTTGACAACTGTTTCTAATACTGCCTTTTCCCAGTGCATCTGGAAGACTGGTCGTTCTTTCACTTTTTACCACAACCCCTACCCCATCCCCAGAGAGAGTCAGATACTCAGAAAAAGATGTCTGGAATTAAATTGCAGGCTTGCTGTTTTATCAAAGTATACCATAGGTTCCAGCACCCTTTTTTGTGTAGAAGGGGGCCCCTGCTTCATATCTGCTATTTCTCATCAAAAGTTTATTTTAGGATCTAGACTTGGCATTGCATCAGAGTCATCTAATCCAACCTGGTCTTTTTTTTATGGGTGGGGAAACTGAGACTCCTACAGATAGAGTGTGTTGTCTAGGGTTATGCATGTATTGAGGACCAGAGCTGGGATTTGAACAGAAGTCCTCTGACTTGAAATATTTCACTATATCCACAGCTCTACAAGAACATCACAAAGGGTCTTGGAGGTTTAGCACCATTCATTCTAACTCTAGACTCTCAGGAGTCTTGGGTGGGACAGGGGTAAAATGGCTGGATTCGGAGGCAGAAGACGGGTTTCCAGTCTCTGGAACTTCCTCTGGCACCTTGGACAAATCACTTAAGCCCTTTGGCGACCATCATTTCAACAGAAAATTTCGGATTTTGGAAAAGGTGGCCTCAAAGTGTCTTTTGGACCCTGAATCTATAATTTATTATGTTTTAGGATTTAACCTTTGTGTGATATTAGGTAAATTGCTTACCCTTTCTAGCCTTCTTTTCTTTAAATGGAGAATGAGGTGATGGATTAAGTGGCGCCTAAGGTCCCTGCCTTCTTATGTTTCTGTGACTTTATTTGTGGTGCTTTCCATACCAAAGCTGGATTCATCCTCCCTACCTCCATCTCTGTTCCTTCCTTCAAGGTCCATCTCAAATACCATCTACTTGATGATACCTTGCACCAGCTGAAAGGCATCCCTGACTCATTAAGTGTCTCATAGCATGCCGCCTAGACTTCTGCTTTGTGTCTTATCTCTTATACTCTGCCTTGTATCATAATCATGTGGGACCTGGACTTTTCCATTCCACCATCAGATGATAAAGCCCATAAGAGCTCATGTCATCTCCATCATTCCATTGCCTAGGGTGAAGGGCTTTGTACATTTAACTCAACAAATATTTATTAGGGTCCTACTAATCAATTCATCAAGAAGTATTTATTAAGTACCTACTTTGTTTTAGGCTCTGGAGCTACAAAAACAAATTCCCCAAATGGAGCAGTTCCTGCCCTCAATGAGGCTACAGCCCAACTGAGGAGGAGGTGATAGAGACACAAAGACACACACACACACACACACACACACACACACACACACACACAATCCCTGCCCTCAGGGAACTTTTATTCTACTGGGGGAAAACATGTTCAAAATAGGTGTGTGTATGTATGTGTGTATACATATGCACAAACACTCACATATGTGTATCATGTATATATACACATATATAACATATCATGTATATATAATATATGCACATAAACTTATAGATACACATATACTAAATACTACATATATGTGTGTTTGTGTGTGTGTATTAGTACAATGAGCATCTTGTCTAAATATTGTCCAAATACAGTTGAATTGAAGCAAAAAGGATTAAGTGATTTGCCAAAGATGCCACAAGAAAGTGCCAAAGATGGGCATTAAACTTGGGTCTTCTGCCTCCAATTCCAGTACTTTTCCCTGTAACACAGAGCAGTATGGGGCATGGTAGGGCAAGAAGCATCTCATGTGATTTGAAAGTAACAACTACATTGCAATATATGTATACGTACACACATATGTATATGTGTGAATATATGTACAGTATGCATATGCACATGTTGTCTGAATACATATCTGTGTATAAATATACAAAAAAATAAATGGGTAGAAGAAACCAACACATAGTTGGTACTTAATACAATGTTTTTAATTGAATGGCTTTAATTTCCTTGTGTATTCTCTAGGCAGGAGCCTCTGAAAGAGTAAGCCTGACCTGCTTAGTACCTGCCTTCCTCTACAGGATTGATTTAGAATATGAAAACATTGGCCACAATTGAATCTAAATAGGATAAACACATTGCTCATGGCATTTCTCATTCTCAATATTTAGCTGCTGATGTTTCAAATTTGGGAAAGGTCATTTATTTTCTGGTTTTCCTCCTTTTCTGTTCAAGTTCTTCTGGTAGAAGCAGCAGATCAGCATTTCCTCAGCATTGATCCAACTGGAACCATCTTTAGACTCCACTAACAGAGCAGATGTGCTTTGCTCCGATTTGTACTTAGTACAACCTTGAGTTAACAAACTTTCCAAAAGAAAAAGACCAATTAAAGCGTCCTTAACATGGAACTTCTGTGAGACACAGGCAACTTCTGTGATAAGCCAAGCCCAGCGGGTCAAAGGGCAGCAAGCTGGCAATCTTAGCACAGCCTTATTCTCCAACTAGGCGTATAACTGTTTATGATAGTCATTGTGTTGTCTACTATAAAATTAGTCCTAGGCCAATCAATGATACTTCCAGCCCATTGACTCTTCTCTTTTTTAGAAAAGTAAGAACATTTACTTGTTCTTAGGGATAGTCAAGATCAGAAAAAATTCCCACGAGAGGGAAAAGAGGTCAGGAAAACTGAAGCATGCTGCCAATGGTCCCTTCTACTTCAGTTACAAATGTAAAAAAGTGGCAGTAAAGGAAAACCTTGTGACAAAGTACACTTTGTGATACCTGTATGGTTGTGCTATGATTAGGACCAAGTGCAAAGTCAACCAGAGATACAGAGACATCAAGCAACGTGGCACCCTCACTATGATATAGAAAGCTGGTAACTTGAGTATTATTCTAACCGTGGAGGAAGAACTCTCTAGAATGTGTTTTAGACCTAAGCAGAGAGAAACTCTAAAGCAGGGGTTCTTAGAGTACACAATTTTTTAAAAGTAGATTTTGATACGTAGATTGCAATATTATTGGTTTCCTTTGTAATCCTTTGTATTTTATTTTATACATTTAAAAGATTATTCTTAGAGGGGATTCTAACCCAAACCCTATACTTTCAAAGGAGTCCATGATATAAATAAAGGTTATAGATGCCTTGCTTTAAGGATAGTCTAGGCTGATTTTTTATTCTGCAAAGCATATTTTGTAAAAGCAGCCTAGAATTCCTAGAAATTGTTGTTCAGTTCTCTGATAGGAAAATATGTCCGGTAGTTGCAAATGGGATTAGCCCCACCCTTGAGAGTTCCTCCAAATGGATCAGAACACATAGGATTTCAGAGGAATCAGGAGCAGCCCAACTGTCCAGAAGCCTTCTCTATTATTGAACTTAAAACATAACTATATTTGATAGCATATAAATATTGTCAAAAGATTTTCCTTATAAAACACATTTTTATATCTTCCCCTGCTTAAGCCACCTTAACATACACATTTCCTTTTCTTATCCCCCCAGTTCCACCTTTCACATCCAAAATCACTTCATCTTCAAAACCCCTGTCTCCCCCTTTTATGAATGGAGAAGCAGGTGTCAGAAGACCTAGGTTCAGATACTAGTTCCATCCCTCACTGCCTATATGATTTTGAGTTTTCTCATCTATAAAATGAGGAGGTTGCACTAAATGAACACTAAGACCCCTTCTTGCTCTATCTAAAGTTTTGATCCATGAACCATAGTAGATGCAATCCTCTGGAGTACTTGAGCTGAGGAATCTGAAATCAGCCTCCCAGACCTAGCCTCTAGGAGTTTGAAAACTGCTGAAGACACACACATGCCCTGAGTTATTGCAAGAGCAAGATTTACCCTTACTTCTAGAAAAGTGGGCATAAGTAAATGCCCACTGCTAAAAGTCACTAATTGGGCATGATGATGTCTATAAAAGAGGTTCTTTCCCTCATAAAAGAGTTCATTGGAAACACTTAAGTTTTACATTAATAACAACTGTCAGGGACATTTTAAATGGTTTTCAGAACATATGCTACATACACATGATGTATCATGTTGAGTAGGAAAAAAAATGCCAAAGAGTGGGAGAACCAGAATTGGAGTCCTCTTTTCATTAATCTGGGCCTTTATTTCTCATCTGTAAACTAAGAGGGTTAGATAAGCATCAAGCTATTTTTCAGCTCTCAATCTAAAATCCTGAGCTTTCTAATGTCTCTTGCAGCCATATCATTCAGTGGTTATCTGTTGATGTCCCCTTTCCTTTCAAGAGACTAGTCAGGGAGGAGTTACGCAAGAAAAGATCAACTATACATTTTTATATTTGGGGAAAGTGGCATAAAAGTGTCCTAGACTCCACTAAAGGTAAATGATGGAGATCCTGGGTCACCAAATTTCTGCTAGAGGTGGGGGAGGGAAGTCCAGTTTCCTCTATATTGTCAAAAGACTGAAAGTGCTAAGTTTAGGTGCCTGAGTCAAAACCTTAGGCACTTTATCCTACTTATAGCCACAGTCAAAAAGTTGAAATATGAGAGTAAAATTGACCAGAAGAAGGCAGAATGGACATCATGTTAGAATATGGATTTTGTAAGTCTTTCTCTGGTTTCTTTGGGGAATTATTTATTTCAGTTTGTACCCCATTTTATCTTCTTACTCTTACTATCTCAAAACCAATGATGTTTCTGGGGATAAAATCACAGGTAAACAAATGAATGAAAAAGTCATTTATTAAGCACTTATTTTGTAGAACACTCTGTGCTCAGCATTGGAGAAACAAATAGAAAAACGAGGTAACCCTTGCTTTAAAGGAGTCCATATTCTTAAAGGAAAGATAATAAATAATGAAGGTTTGAGCTGCAAGTCAGAAGGAAAAGTTCTATGGTCCCTAGAGTGCAGCAGTAAAAGAAAACGGCAATTTATATTATTTAAAGTCATTTCTACTGATAAAATAATATTCATTTTGATGTTAAACCATGTGAAAATGCCAAGTACTTTGGTGGCAAGAACCTTCTTTTCTGCATCTTCAGTAGCTGTTGCCAAGCTGCATCTCCATGGAGATTGCTTCCTGTGATGATGACTGTGGGGGTTGGGCTGGAAACAGAATCAGTAACCTTGAAGGTGCTTGCACCTCTGGGACTCTTGGGTCATTCTCTGCCAAGTGGTCAGCATTTGGTCTTGGTGGTAGCAAGGGGTTTTGGCCCTTTCTCCATAGCATTTGCTCTTCTCATTGATGTCTGCAAGGCCCAGACTAGGATAAAGGGCTGGTAGACTGAGAGGGTAGGAATGGGAGGGGGTTGGCAATGCTATTTCCAAGGTTTTTGGATTCAACATCTGGGCTATTTCCACTGAGATTGGAGGAGAGGTGATGGAGATAGTTTGACTTATCTGGAACATGCCACCCTTTGTCTCTCTCTCAGAATCTAGTCAACAAGCATTTATTAAGTGACTACTATATGCTGAGTCCTGGGGATACAAGGAAAGAGAAAAAAATTGTTGCTCATCTCCAGTCTGATGGGGTGGCTGCTTTGGCTAGTCTGGTTTGCCTGTCCCCAAAAGAGTGTTATTGCTTACTGGTCCTGGAAAGGCAGGAGAATTTGAACCCTAAGTATAAAATAAAAAACAATAGGCAGGCAGGTAAGAGTTCCACTGCACCCTGGCTTAAGTTGCATCTCTTTAGTATTGGGTCCAGTTCTGGACACTACATTTTAGGAAAACTCTGCATGACTAAACTGGAAGGCATCCACAGGAGTGCACTAGGTTGGGGAAGACTTTGGTCTATGAGGACTTACTGAAGTAACTGAGGATTTGTCCTCTAGACATGATTGCCATCCTCAAGGATTTTAAGGACTATCATATGTTAGAAAGGTTGGTTTGGTTTGGTTTGGTTTGGTTTGGTTTGGTTTGGTTTGGTTTGGTTTGGACCAAGAGAGCAGAAGTAGGAGCAGTGAATGAAAGTTGCAAGGAGCCAGATGTAGACCCAACCCAAGGACAAACCTCTTCAAGTTGTCTGACAATGGAATGGTCCTCCTTCATTGGTAATGGGAGTCCCTCCCTGGAGGGCTGGATGGCCCTGGGGGTGCTAAAGGGGTAACTCTTCCATGTATATACGTTGGAATAGATGGCCCCTGAGATCCTTTCTAAGTCTGAAATTCTGTGTCTGCTAGCAAATGCAGCATTATTTCTATCTTACCATGCTGTCCAGAACCGTATTAGGCATATGGAGGGCACAGAAAGGGTACGGTCAATTTCCTGGTATCTCAATTACTTTTTAAAATGTGATAATTTTAAGTAACTCAATATATTAGTTAATTTCCCTAATGCCCTTTGATGCATATTCATCCACCTCCACTGGTTCTCCTCTGTCCACATTATTCAAGGAGCTTACAATCTAATTGGAGAGGCAAGACAGAGGTGAAGGAGCAGCAAATACAAGGCACAGACTTTATGTGACTGAAATAGGCTAGAGCGTGGGGTTCTGAGCATGGGGATCTGTAAAATTAAAAAGGAATATTTTGAGAACTATATTTCAATGTAATCATTTCCATTAAAATCTTATATATTTTATTTTACACATTTACATCCTTCTGAGAAGGGATTCATTGGCTTCACCAGTCTGACCACCAAAGGAATTCGTGACACAAAATGGATAAGAACTCTCAGTGTGCTGGTTTTGGATTTAGGAGAGACTTGGCTTCAAATCCTGGTGCAGGGGCAGCTAGGCGGTGCAGTGAATAGAGCACTGGACCTGAAGTCAGGAAGACCTGAGTTCAAATCCAGCCTCAGACACTTAACACTTAGTAACTGTGTGACCTTGGGCAAGTCACTTAGTCCCAATTGCCCCACCCTTCCCCCTCCAAAAAAGACAAAAACCAATCCTGTTCCAGGCACTTACTAGCTATGAGACCCAGGGAAATTCCCTTACCTTCTATTAGCCTCTGATTTCTCATCAGTGAAATGGATATGATAATATTTGATCATTCTCTAGCACAGAGATGCTACAAGCATATTTATACATGTTTAGGTACTGCAAAAATGGGAAGGATTGGGTATTTCTGTTTTTCAATCTGAGTTTATGGTATCAGTCAGGTAAATGACAATTGCCCAGGGAGGAAGCTCTCTCCCCTAAGCAGATTGGATCAGCCTAAGCTGTGCCATCAAGTCTTCATGACTTTCCTGAGTCATACAGAAGTCAGGTGACATGCCCAGCTTCAGCCAACTCTTCTGACTTCCTTGGACCAATGCCTTTCTTAACCCATCATAATCCTCCCCTGAGGATTATTCTATGGGACTGGGGTAGCTGAGCTCTATTTTCACCAAGGACAGGACTAGAGGGAACAGAAATGGCAATACAGAGTATTAAGGATGAATTTGAGGATGAATTCCCTTACTGGGTGGGCTGTCATATGCTTGAATAAACATCAGGGGGAGATTTGAGAGTCTACCCAAAGGTGGAAGGGAGGGAACCACACCATACACATATATAAAGAGCCATTTTAAAAAAACAAACAGGAGATGTAGCTCAGAGATAAGATAAAATATATTTGCTGACAGAAAAGGAACCATAGTGGACAGAGTGAGTCTATGCTTGGAGTCAGACATATGAATTTGAGTCCTGATTCTGACAATTTTTAACTTTGTGACCTTGGCAAGTCAACCTTTTTTGCGTCTCAAGTAATTGTCCAAGAAGTGTCTTCTAATTTCAAGACCACACAGCCTTGATGTATCTGTTGACTTCACCTTGGTAATAAGCAATTATCTTCCTTTGCTTTGGAGATAATTCTTTATTCTCCTCTGATATTTCATTTATTTCTTTTGGTTCTGAAGAGTGGAAAGCAATAGGCAGACTGACCTTCAGAAAAGGTTTGCAAGCTAGGGAACAGGAGAACACCCACACAGGAAACAGAAATATAGTCAGCTGATGCAGGAGCTTCCCCTCCCTCTCTCTACTTGGTTCTCTCATTGGCTTCAGTTCCTTGGTACCCCAATTAGTGTTTTTTTTAACGTGATGATTTGAAGCAATTCAGAAGAGGAGTCAATTTCCTTCCTGCCTTTTGGATGCATGTTCCTCTTTTATTCATGTTTCTAAGGGTTCACTCATGCCGCTCACTGTCACCTTTCACTCTTAGTGCCCATGCTTTTCTCCCTTTAAATTCCCATACCCCTGGAAAGGATATATTGGGCATCTAGGAAATTTCTAACTTCATTAGTGGGGGCAGATATCAACACAGTGGACTTGTAAGAATGTGAAGAGGGGAAAGAGGCTCCATGGAAGAAGGATGAGAGAACTAGCATGGCATAGGGAATAGAGGGGCTAGCCTTGGATTCAAAGAGCCCTGGGTTTGACACCTAGCCCTGCCACATACTGGCTCTGTGTTGTGCCTGTGGATTGGTCACTTAGCTACCCTCTTGTTGCCCCCACACAACTCCCTAAGATTATAAATTACCAAAGAGTTGCTGGTTTGCATCAGGGAAGCCTAACACTGATAAAATCTCAAGTTCAGATTTCCTCTTCCCCCCCACCCCACAAAAAAAGGAAAATTATAGGTATCTCTGGATAAATTGTGGAAAGACTTGGAGAAAACATCATCTGTACTTAATGCAAGCATTCTAAAACCCAGCTGTTTCAGCAACAATAATCATTCATAATTTGTATAGTGCCTGATACATGCCAAATATTCAGCTTTTATTTGTCTAATGATTTATTATTTTTAGTTAGATCATAATTTGGCAAAGACTGGATAATCATTTGACTTGTCCTGGGACTTGGAATCTGATTTTAAGAGAGAGAGAGGGAGAGGAAGCGGGGAGGGAAGGAAGGAGAGAGAGGGGGAGAGAGAAAGAAGGAGAGAGAGGAGAGAACGGGGGGGGGTAGAGGGGGAGGGAAAGCAGAGAGAGGGGGAGAGACAGAGAGAGAGAGAGAGAGAGAGAGAGAGAGAGAGAGAGAGAGAGAGAGAGAGAGAGAGATGTCATACATTGAGGGGCAGAGGGTAAAGAATAACTGCCGAGGGTTGGGGAGAGGACAGCTTCTCAACTCTTTCTTGGGCTAGGTAGGTGTGTTCTAACTTATTGAATCTCCTTGTATATCAGAATGATTAATCAGGGGGTGGAATACTGCATTTTAAGTACCTGTCAACTGATGTTCCTGAGGAAATATCTTCTATTTGTAGATGTAATATCTTCAAAAAGGAATAAGCTTCTCAGCCGTTAAGTTAAATAGACTAGTGACTACTTTGCTAGCTAGGAAATCATAATGGTATTCTAAAAACTATATTTTATTCCAAAGCCTCTCAACTCTGAGACAAAAGTTTTCAGCCTCACATAGGAATTGATGGAGGGACCCAAGATGCTCACTACCACAAGGTAGAAATAAGTCTCTGGAATAGCTATGGATGAATGAGCAAGAAGCTCCTGAATTACCCCCAGAAACCTTGGTTTTTGGTAATAATAATCATTATTACTGGCCTTATTACTCTAATAACTCACACCTGCATAGCTCCGTGCAGTTGGCGCACATGGTCTTATTTCGTCTTTATAACATCCCATTAGGTAGGAAGCTTCACAGGCATAGAGAAGAGAATGCCAGATGGGGAGGCCCTAAGATCTGAGTTTGAATCTTGCCTCAGACATTTGTGGCTGTGCTCCCTTGAGGAAGTTATCTCACCTATGTAAGCTTCGGTGTCCTCATCTATAAAATGAGACTCTTGTGAGAAGCAAGTGAGATAACATGAGTTAAACTCTTTGCAAATCCTAAAGGGCTGCAGACAATGAGCTACTAAATAAACCAGAGATTTAGTGCTGGAAGGGAACTTGGAGGCCATCTAGCCACGGAACTAGAGGAATAGAAGACAAGGAGGTAGAGAAGATGGAGGACGGGGAGTTTTTATCTAGAACTTTAAGGTTTGAAAAGAATGCTGCATGTTATCTCATTTGGTTCTTGCAACAACCTCATGAAGTAAGTGCTAGCATTATTATCCCCATTTTAGAGATGAGAAAACTGAGACTGAGAGGTTAAGTGACTTGTTCAGGGTCACACAGATAGTGAGTACTGAGGCCAGATTTGAGTTCAGGGGTTTTTTGTCTCACAATCCAAACCTCTAGTCCTTATCCTGCCCAGCTGCCTAGTTGGGAAGGATTTCAGCAACTATCTAGTCCCAAGCCATCCTTAGAAGGAAGCCCCACTACAGTGCACCTAAATAATGGTCTTCTAGCCTTTGCATCAAGGTTTACAATGACAAAATCCTCCAGCTCCCAAGGCAGTCCATCATACTTTTGGATAGCTCTAATTGCTTAGGGAGTTTTTACTTATATCAAGTTAAACTTTGCCCTTTTCAACAGCCACTTATGACTCCTCATTCTAATCTCTTAGGACAAATAGAATTAGTCTAATCTTTCTTCCATGAGTCAGTCCTTGGGGTGCTTGAAGGCATCCCTTTTCTCTTTTTCCTGATCCTGCCCCCAACATCAAGCCTTCCCTCTCTAACATAGCCCTCCCCATTTCCTTCAGTTAATTCTTGTATGGCATACCACAACATGTAATTTAGCACCAGATTGTCGTATATTACGTGGGGTGTCCCAAAAGTCTTAAGGCAGCTACCTTAAGACTTTTGGGACACCCTATATCATGTTCCAGTAGGATATAAGCTCCTTTAGGGTCATGAACTTACATTCTTATTTTCATGTGGGGCTCTGTCTTGCTAATGCTCAGCAAAGCACATGGGTTTAAGTCTCCCTCGTCCCCCATCCATCCAGGTCCTTTGGCTATCACTTAAGCCTTGCTTTTTGGATGAACCTGAATCATCTGATATTGTCTTGAATACATTAGTTCCATCTCTTAAAAGAGATCATAAGCTCTTTATGGCTGATGCCCATGGGTCACCCTTCTTCTGGAGCCTTCATAGTATTTGATATAGTACTGAGTGTATCCAAGGTGCTTCCTAAGTATTTGTTAATGGGAGGGAGGGGTATTTGGAAATGGCTGAGCTTATTAGAAAAAAGGCATGCCTCTCACCCTCCTGTTCTTTATCCAACTGAAATCATAATCATACTTGATGTTGCTATGCTTTCTACTAAAGAATTGAAAGACATAGAATTATCATCACAGACATGGAATTATGTTTTGCATGGTTGTGCATGTATAACCCATATCAAATTGCTTGTTGTCTCAGGGAAGGGAAAGGAGAGGGAGGGAAGGAGAGAATTCGGAACTCAAAATTTAAAAAAAAATGCTAAAATTTTCCACATGTAATTGGGAAAAATTTGTTTTTAAAGAAATTGAAATAGACTTCATGGTAAATTATTTTCTAAAACTTTTAAATCTTACTGTTGTTAAGTTTGGCTCTGCCTAGCTGTTAAAAACACCTAAGGATTTGCTCTCAGTATGCATTTTGTATTTGCTCAACTGTATACCTGTTAACTCCTCTGAGTAATATGCAAACTCCTTGAGGGTGGAGACTCTCATTCTTTCATTTTTGGATTTCCCAGCACCCAGCTCAATGCCTGGCCCATAGTAGGTGCTGAATGAATGAATGAGGTCAAGGGGAGATGAAAGGGAGTAGAAGGAAAGAGGCTGGTAGCTACCTATTCCAGAGAATATGGCAGCATCCTTGTCCACAATCCCACATTACCTTATTTTCCATACTGGGATGGAGGCTTGTACTATGCATGGAATGTTGCAAATGTAGAATACGTTTCTTAGTTTCTTACTCCTTTGTGCTCAGTGGACAGAGGAGAACTGAAAGTGGAAATTGTCAAGGGTGTAATCCTCATGTGATATAATGTGAACATTTCTGGCGAAGCGTTTCATTTTTATCTTCCTGAGAATGAAGGCATTCTGGGGAAAAAAGTTCATCTGAAGAATACCACGATTAAGATGAGTGTGTCATTAAATCAAATTACTTCTTCTTAGACATTATTGCAGTATTAAAGTTTTTCATTACTGTCAATTTTCCCCTAAAGTTTCTCATTAGTAGTTTCAGGATTTAAAAAAAGAAAAAGAAAAACTTTGATTAGAAACCAGAATATGCATGGCTGCTATACTGAGCTCCAAAGAAGGAGAGAGAGCACTGAATTAGGAAACAGGGGATCTAGGTGGGAATTAATGGCAATAAATGCATCCTTTCCTGTCTTCCATTTCTCAATCAGTAAACATGTATTAGGTGCCTACTGTGTGCCAGCCACTGAGATAAGCACTTGGATATAATGAAAGGCAAAAGGCCATCCTTTCACAGTCCACTACTCACAGTCATTTCTGCTTCTGGTGTCCATATATTATTACTTTGGTGACTTACGCAAGGGAAGCATAGTACAATGAACCAGTGACTGATGGCTTTGGAGAGAGAGGGCCTGGATTCAAATCTTGATTCTATTTATTACCACCTGTGTGTCCTTGGGAAAATCAGGCCCTCAAACTCCTTTGCAAAAGGGAAAACAGGAGGTAAGCTAGTTTCTAAGGTGATGCCCTGCTCCAGATTTTTAGTCTTGTGAGATGGAAAGTTCCTTCTAGCTTTAGAATAAGCTTTAGGTCGCTTCTTTGTTCTTGTGGTCCCATAATCTAATAAAATTTCCTCCTAAAAGGGGGGAGTGGCAAGGGGAGAGAAATTTCTTTGTTTTGTTTTTAACCATGAACAATTTTATTTGCAAGGTAAAGGAAAAACTGGTAGAATTTACATCACAAGCTATAGAAAGTAACAATACCCCTAATGAGCAAACCTCTACCCACAAACCAGTATAATGTACGTGACCCCAGGTAGTACCTAGAGAAGAGCCTGGCTGCTCTGGCACTAATGTTCTTCTCTGTGGCCCTATGTCTCTACAGTGATGCCTGCTTCTAAGTAACTAGAGACAACTGGGTGGGTAACTCAGTGGACAGAATACCAGACCTGGAATCAGGAAACCCTGAGTTCCAATCCTGCCTTTGAAATGTTATAGCTGAGTGACCTTGGGCAAGTCATTTAGATCTAGTGCCTGTTGATTATTTCTCATTCAGCCTACATATAGTTTGTGTGCAATTATCTTTGCATTGTCTCCATCCTTAGATTATGAGATCCTCAAGAGTAGTGACTGTATTTTACCTTCGTTTGAATCTCCAGCACTTAAAAATATGCCTGGCACATAGTAGGTGCTTAATAAATGTCTATGGACTGAACCTTTGTCTGCTTCAGTTTCCTCATCTGTGAAATGGGAATAATAACATCTAAGCCCTTCCTCCAGAGTTGCTGTGAGAACAAAAAGATATTTGTAAAGCTTTTTATAAATGTTGAAGTGTCATATAAATGTTCAGTTATTAGGAGGGGTATTATTACCACCCCCCATTCTCAGGAGGCATCACTAGTCTCTGACTCCCAATCAGTCTTTCTGTCCTCATGGCTCCACTGTAACCCTCCTCAATAATTCTGTTTATTTTCTGTATACAAGTTTCAGAAAGCTTCAGAGGCTAACAAAACCTCTTTCCACCCAGACTGTGGACAGACAAATTGTCCAAAGTCTCACAGGTATAAAGAAGCAAAAATCAGAATTCGAACCTGCCTCATCTGACTCCATACCCAGTGATCTTTTCATTCTATCTTATGGCCTCATTTATAGCCACAGCATTGCAACTGCTGAATTGTTATCATTCATGAGTGATTTTATGGGAGTGCATAAAAGGGTTTGTCATAGAAATGAAATAAAACATCTTTGGCACCATGCAAGGAGGGGCTGGGAAGGAGAGAGACTCAGGTCACTGGACACCAAAGAATTCTACATGCCCAGATGGCAAAGGCAGAGTGAGATGAGATGGGTGACCAAAATACCCCCTCCATTATGCCAAGATTGAGATGCCGTCACCTGATATCCCTTCAAAGACTCCATTTGGCACTTAACAGGGAGTTCATATGTGGTTAATCTAGAGAAGCAAGAAATTAATCCAAGTGTCCCATGCAGGCTTTAGTTTCATGGCAGCTGGGGAGACTTACTAAGCTAGATGTTTTTCTAAAGGTCATTCCCATACTGCCATGCTTCTGGCTCATGTCACTGTAGCAGGAGCTGAAACCACCTCCTACTTCATGGTCATTGGAGGTCATGCTTAATTAACTGATGGGGGTGCTAATAGAGACATTTCTTAGGAGTTTCTGTGAGAACAAAGGCTACTAATGTCACCCCTTCTGGTCCTGATGCACCCAGGAGAGATGCTTGATGGCCCCTTGAAGTGTGAGTTCAGAGGTGGACCTAACCCATCCCTAGGCACCTGGAATAATAATGTCACTTTTGAGATTCAGGGCAGGTGCCGGGACAGGAGAAGAGGGTTCATTGGGGAGGGCAGGAGGGAGTCCAGTGCAGATTAGGCCCTGCTTCTCATGACCACATCAACAATCAGCCAGAATGACTGGTGAATTCATAAGGGACAACCACCAGGAATAACGGAATTGAACCAACCTTGGGGTGCATTTATTCAGGTCTTACTTCGTTATGATTGAGATAGTCATATAATAACAGACATTAATGCTTTGAAGTTCACAAAGTGTTTCACCCATATCATCTCCTCTGAGAGTTGGTACAGCAGAGAAGGCCCTAGGTTTGTAGACAGAGGACTGAGACTGAGATCCTGGCTCAGCTGGTTACTTCTCAGCGTGGGACTTTTAACAGGGCCCTTTAAAACCTCTCTGGGATTCATTTTCTTAACTTGTAAAATGGATGAATTAGACTAGAGAGTTACTAAACTTCCAACTTTAGATTTGTGGGGTCATGGGACACCTGTGAGAGACTGACACTACTGGTATTATTCTCCCCCTTTAAACTGGGGAAACTGAGGCTCCAAAATAGAGAAACCTTCTGTTGTAAGAAAGAAAATAGTTCAGTAAAGCTGACAGAGAACCTATGTCCAATGGTATCTGCAATAATTGCCGTCCCCTGCCCCCACACACATAGCATACATATATCCCTCTATTATGAGGATGAACAGTGGTTTGTTTCATCTTCAATCCTCCAGGTCCAAGATAAAGTGAATTGTCTATGGTCACATAATTTGTGTCAGCAGGATATGAACTCACATCTTTCTGACTCCAAATGCAGTCATTTATCCACTGCACAAAACCCTACAGGGTTTGTTGGATTGGTGTATCTGAAAAATGGCCTGAGTGGCTTGTGTCTTCCCTAGTTACAAAATGATGCAAGCACCAGGAGCATTGTGGGCCCCAAGGATAATTATAATTTTATATAGTGCTTTAAGGTTTGCAAAGTGCTTTACAAATAGCTCATTTTGTGGTCATGAGGTCATAACCCCTGAGCTGACCATATCCTTAGAGTGGTATATATTCTAGGACCAAGAAAAGACTGGGACCCAAGGATGGCTTCATTTCCTATGACAGATACATGCCCATTGTTCCCTTCTTGTCCAACTGATTTGTTCTGAGAATATCAAATTGTAGTGGGATAGATTGACCTTATAGGACCAGCCTCCCTTTGTCTCAAATACCAAACTGAACCAACATGGGGAAATTCTAATCTCTTTCTTATTTTGGTCCTTCAAGTGATTCTCTTAGACCAATAGTAATTGGAAGTCTTTGTTAAATAATGAAATCTGAGTTAATTTCTGTTTTCCCTACCATAACCTCATGATCGGGTGGCATCAGTTCTAAATATAGAAGTGCTTAAGTACCAGCTTAAATTAGGTAGATTCTAATTCAACCTCAGGATTAGTGTAATGTGCTGCTGCTTTAAAAGAATTGATACTTTTTTCCCACCTCATACTCTTTTACTAATTACTTATGAACTTTGCATCTAGAATTTATGCCTGTAACAAAGAAAATGGTTTCGTGAAGCTGACAGGCACCTCTGTCTGATGGCATCTGTACCAGGTGTCACTCACTGTCCCACAATACACTGGCACACACATACAAACACCTCTCTATCACAAAGAGGGACAACTGTTTCATCAACAGTCCTCCAGACCCCAGATTGATCATTGTGGTTAATCAGTATTTGATGATTTTTAGTGTTTTTTTTTAGTTAATTTGTATTATGGTAAACAGTATAAATGTTGTTCTCCAATCTCTTCTCTCTGTCAGTTCATCTAGGTCTTCTCATAGTTTCCTGAATTCTTCCTACTATCCTTCTGAGAGGGGTCACATTTGATGTCTCCCCTGAGATAGAGAGAGGTAAGGATTTCATATGGTATGCCCCCTAGCTTAAACTGGAACAGAACATCCTGATCCAAATGCCAGGACTTAGTAGTCATCATCAAGATTTGAGGCCAGCTGGAAGAGGGCCACTGCATATGCCTCTATGCCTTCTCCTCTTCTGTGGGGTACATTCAGCTCACCCTGAACTGAAGCTCTGCCATAGGACTTTGCATTTGATCAAGGATTCCTTTCTCTTCTTGATTACTTTTTTCCTGACCCATTTCCTATTATTCCAATTTTATAAAAAGGTGTACAGAGATCATTTCTAAACTTCCTATGAAACAGAAAACTTTAGATCAGGAGACTTGGGTTTTAGTCTCAATGCTGACACAAGTTCTATGACTTATTGTGAGTTCCATACATTGTTTAACTTCTTTGGACCTCAAGATCTTCCTCTGGGAAAAGTATTTAGGAGGGAATATCTTTAAGGTACCTCCCAGTCCTAAACTTCTAGGATTTGCTGAAGTGAGGCAGGAATATATGGAAACCTACAATTAATAAAATGAAAAAAAAGATCTAGTGGGAAAAGTAGAGCCATATGGGTGAATGGAGATAAAATCAGATGAATTCAGAACTAGCTGAATGGCAGGTTTAAGCACTGGTTTTGATTTCATCATGGAAGGATGTCTGTAGAAGAATGGGAAGGGAGAGAGGGAATGAGCATTTATTAAGCACCGATTATATGCCAGGAAATGTGCTGGGTGCTTTACAAATATTTTCTCATTGGATCCTCCCAACCCTGGGAGGTAGGTATTATACTCATCTAGCACTTCAGGACACTGTGGCAAACAAAAGGTAAGTGATTTACTATGGCTAGAGGAAGTATTTGATGCTGAATATGAACTCAGGTCTTCGTGATCCTATGCCGGGCATTCTATAAACAGTGGCATGTAACTGTACCAATGGGTCTGTGCTTGATCCTGTGCTATTTATAAATATCTTCATTAGTCATTGGATGACTGGCACATAGTAGGTGCCATGAATGGATGAATACATGGATAAAATGGTTATCTACTTCATAGATATAACAAAACTGAAAGGGATAGCTAACACAAAGTTCTTGATGAAAGATCCCAAAAGATCTCGATGGGGTAGTTCATTGGCTTATATCAAATAAAATGAAATTTAATTGGAATAATTGTCACTTGGTTTCAAGAAATTAGCTTCACAAGTACATAATGATGAAAGCTTGGCTAGATAGTGTGATGGGAGAATGCAAGTTCAGTGTGAATCAGCATTGTCATATAGCAGCAGAGAACAAATTGAGAAGCCTAGCATCCAGAAACAAGAGGAGAATCATCTGGGTGTACTCTGTCCTAGTCAAATGCCCTTTGGGCATCCCATTGTAGGGAAGATTTGGACAAATCAGAGATAGTCCAAATACAGAAAACTTGGATTCTGGTGGGCTTCAAGTTCATACCATGTGAAGGTCTGTTGAAACACCTACAGAAAGCTAGCAGAGAGAAGAGATGATGTAGGAGCATGGTGGGGAGTGGCCAGGTGTTTAGCAGAGATGTCACACCTGTTCTCTCTGGCCCCAAAAGACAAATTCCAGAGCAATAGGTAAGAGTAGCAAAGAGGCAGATTGAGGGTGGATGCAAAGAACAGATTCCTACATCGAGCACTGTTCTAAGGAGAATGGGCTGCTTGAGGAGGCAGGTGCCTCCCCCTCATTGGAGGTCTTTAAAAAAAAGGCTGTATAACCAATGGCCAAGGATTTTAGAGAGTACATTATTATTCTTTGATAGACGGACTAGAGGAACTCTAAGATTCCTTCCAACTATGAAATTCTGTGATTATGCAAAGAGAATGGAAGAAAAGAAAAGCAGAAAGGAAAAAAAGAGGAAGGAAAGGAAGCAAAATCTCTTCAGTCCTAGTGCCTTCTCTATGTTGGTTATTTCCAATTCACTCTCTTTGTGTCTTGTTTGTACATAGTTGTTTATGTGTGGTGTCCCCATTAGATTATGAGCTCCTTGAAGCAGGGGCTGGTTTCACCTTTCTTTTCATCCCCAGAGTTTAATATAGTTCCTGGCACATAGTAGGCACTTAATAAAATACTCACTGATTTGTTGATTTGAGAAAACGAAACGGCATAAGAAAAACAAGGCACTGATTTGTGTGGCAAAGAAAGATCTGTTAGAACAATACACTTTAGAAAGCTAAAACAATGAAGTCTGGTTTCCTGAAGATTCCTCTAGGAGTATGATGGCAAATGGATTAATAGCTGATGCCCTATATTCTAGAAGATAACAACATGGTTGGGAGAATAAAGAGCGACCATCCAGAAAGTACCAAATTAGTTCTGAGATAAAGTAAGGAATGAGAAAACAGGCACAGATAGCCAACCAAAACCGTTATTCTCAAGTGTCAGAGAAGGCAGCAGCAACACCTCCCAAGATTTCAGAAGTACTTAGTCTATTGCAGGCTTGAGAAAGGGTTGACATCCTTCTAACTAGGTTTTTCCTCTCACCTATGAAAATGGCATTGCTCATCCTGGGGAAAAAAAAGTCATCCATGCAAAGCTCCATTAGTACCACCACTCTAGAATCCCCTTGGGAAACATTGGTCAATAGTCTGGATTCTGATCGGTTTCAATTATTTAAAGTTGGATGGGCTATGTGGAAAGAATTCTAACTGACATGTCACACATCCCAAATTTTACTTTGAGTCATTAGGGAATTTTAAAATTCTCTGTGTGTAGAACCTATGAATATTTATATTGAATTATATTTAGATGTAGATATATATGTATATATACATACATAGATATATTTCCAATAAATTCTGTAGATTTAAGTTATATGATTACCAGACATTCCTAACCCTTGAAATGCCTGGCAGAAGGTAGGTAAATAATGATTTGTACATTTTTGTAAATTACAATAATTGTAAATTATTTAAAATAATTTGTAAATAACAATACTTGACTTAATCTACAATAACCAATCAAAGCCTCCTTCCTGAAGCTATAGATGTAGTAGAATCAAGAAGACTTGAATTCAAATCCTGCCTCAGTTTCTTATAACCTGTGTGACCTAGGCGAGTCACCTGATGTCTCTCAGTCCCACTTTTCTCACACATAAAATAGATATACTAGTAACATCTACTATGTGTCAAGCACTGTGCTAGTTCTGAAGATGTACTTACAAAGAAATTCTCAAAGAGCATGCATTCCAGTCAGGGTGATAACAAGTGTAAGTACAAGGTAGGTTAGGTAGGGAGGGGTCCAACTAGGATTATCAGAAGTTCCATATAGAAGGTGATGAGCTGAAGGAAATTCTAGGAGGCAGAATTGAGGAGCAAGTGTATTTTGGGCATGGAAGCAGCCAGGGCAGGGATACAGAGATGGAAATGGGAGTGCTGTGTATGAGGAACAGAGAGAACACCTGTTTGATAAAATGCAGAGTGGGACGTATGCATAATAAGGCTAGAAACCTGGGTTATTAGGGAATTAGTTGTTAAGGACTGTCAGATGCTAAACTGAAAAGTTTCTGTTCTCTGATATGCAACAGGAAGCCACTGGGGTTTGTTGACATGGTCAGACCTGTGCTTAAGGAAACTTTGGCAACTATATGGAGGATAGATTGGTGGTGAAGAAGGGGAGGGGCAACATTGAGGCCTGGAGACCAAGAGAAGGAGCCATGAGAGCAGGTTTCATATCTCAGCTCAAAGATTAATAGTCTTAGACATGAAAGAAATCTTGGAAACCATGTTGCCCAGACTCTACTTTTCTACTAATTAACTGTGCAAGTAATTTGGGCAAGAGACCTGACCCCTCTCAGTCTCTGTTTCTTATCTGTAAAATGAGCGAGTCAGACCAGACAGTTCCTCAGATCCTTCCCGGTTTCATGATCTATGATTTTCTCATTCACAAAGTATGTGGTAAAGTCCCATGCCTTCTTGCCTGGGTTCTCAGTGAGTTTTCTCAATTACACTCAGTCAGCCATTGCTTTGTGATCTCCATTTTCACCGTCTGTCCGTTGCTGAGAGTTTTTGGTAAATCTGCGGAAGTTAATATCTCACTTGCAGCTGTTTTGAGATCATAGATGCAGAGTTGGGAGGGGCCTCAGAGGACATTTACTCCATCCTTCCCATTTTAAAACAGAGGTCAAGAGAAGACAAATCTCTTGCCTAAGGTGACACAAATATTAAGTCAGGTCCTCTCACTCCAAAGCCTGGGCTCTTTCCACTGTGCCATGATTAATCAATAGGGCTACCATATACATCTTGAAAATACTTTGGGATGGATAAAAGAAAACCTTCACCAAATAGAACAAAACATTGAGGTTACTTTTCTGACATGTTATAACCAAATCAACCTCAAAGATAGACTAAAAGTAACATGTAGGCAACTCGATTTCAAGGAAGGTAATTTCAGCGCAAGTATTTTCATTTCAATAAATATCTCTTAGCAGCTGAATACAGCAATTTAATTTTTGGTTGGTGGTGGTGGTGGGATTGGGGTCTAGATCTATGTTGGGAGTTCACTTTCAATAGGATTGGCAACTTGTCTGAGAGGAATAACTGGGTGTCTGGAGACATCGAGGAGGTGAGTTATTTATCCATGGTCAAACAGAATGTGACAGAGTGAGGATTCAAACTGAGATGTTGTTGACTTTAAGGCTAGTCCTGTCTCCATTTAACCCCCTATATCTTATGGCATCAGGTAATGGGGATATGGAGGCAAGAATGACCATCCATGCCCTCAACAACCTTATGTTTTCCAGTTTCCAAATATTTGGAAGAGGAGACATGGGGGATCATGGTAACTTTTCTCAAGTGTTTGAGAGGCTATCACTTGGAAGAGGGATTCTCTTTGAAGTCATAATTGGAAGCAGCAAGTGAAAGCTTCCAAGGGGCAGATTGAGGTAGGGAAAGATTTCTTTGGAACTTTGGTTATGCAAAAATAAAATAGATGACCTCAAGGTCACCTCAAGATGACATCAAGGTCAATGGAAAACCTTAGGCCAAAGTTGCTGGCCACTTCTGCAGGTGGTTGGACAGGTCTGTTCAGGTCTTCACAGACCTTGATTTCCTGTCACAGTTGGCTTTGAGGCTCTGAGATGCTAGCAAAAGTTTTAATAGGTTCCATTACTAAGCATCCAAAGAGTGCAGTACCATAAACCAAGCTCGGTGTTAGAATAAGTGTAACTGGGGATGACAAAGGAGTTGGGAAACAATGTCCCTGGCCCTGAGTGACTCAATTATTATGAAAGGCATGTATGCCTAGAAGAAGAAGTAGGCAGGTCACACTGCAAAAAGGAAGAATAGCAGGGAGCCAACCACAATGCTGCAAAGGAAGCCACGAAATGACCCAGAACCCAAAGGGAGGCCTCTTCTGCATTGGGCAGAGCCTCTGGAGGATCTAGGGAAGGGAGAATTGAGGGGAATTTGAAAAATATGACAAACATATTACTTACATTAAATAATATTTTTCAAACTAAACAAATGTGTCTTGGAAGGGGGCAAGGAGAGATACGGGATCAATAACAGACCAAATCAGTAAGGGAGTCAGGAATTAATTGAAGGGTTCATATAGGAAGGAAGCTTTGCTCAGAATCTTAAGATCCTTTGAAATTAAATTAGCAGAGGACAGAGGAGAATATCTCAGGCGGGGGACAGAAGTGAGTGAAAATCAAGGAGCTGGAATCTGGCATGTTGTGAAGGTGGCATCACCTGAGGCTCCTATGGAATTGTCAGTGACAAAAAAGGGAGAGGTGGAGATGATGCCCATTCATTTTCATGCTGCTGCCTTATTTTACTTTGGGGCTTATGCACATTTGTATTGCTCTAACCCATAGGGCCCTTAGCTATTGGTCATGAAGTAGAGCAGTGAGATCTATGGGCTTTGTGGGAGTAAGTAAATATTTTGGACAGCAGTTCAAAGAATAATATAGTCAGAAGTGCAGAGCTATAAATAGGAGAGGGCACAGTTTAACTCATTCTCTCAATTTCAGTTTTATTGAACCACAGTCCTTCCTGTTTATAATTATAGATGGCTTAAAGCAGCCCCATAAATAAAGCTACTGAGTTCCTTTGGTGCTCATTGGTTGAGTTATTCATGAAAGCAGAGAAGACCATTTTTTTCTTGAGATCAAAGAGCTAGAGTTAGAAGAACCTCAGAGGCAATCTATACAGTAGCCCTACGCCTTTATTTGGCAGGTGAGGAAACTGAGACCCAGGAAAGTTAAATGATTTTCCCAAGGTCACACAAATTGTAAATATCAAAGGCAGAGTTTGAACTCAAATCTTTGGACTCCAGAATAAGTGCCCTTTCAAACTGTACCAAGTATAGTCAATTTTATTTCTTGACTTATCCCATTTTATTAGTCACCAAATACCAAATCTGGGTTATCAGCAGAACTGTGGGATAACTTCCCTAGAAAGAATCAGAAGAACAAAAATCCCCGAGTCTCAGAGACTATTTTGTCTAACATTTATCTAACCATGAGTCCTCACTCCCCCCTGCCCCCAATATGCCTGGCAAGCAGTCATTTGAACTTCACTTGAGAACCTGACAACTTGTAGGGAGAAATATGGGGCAGCAAGATGATGCAGTGGACAAAACACCAGGTCTGAAGTCAGGAAGACTTGTTTTCAGGAGTTCAAATCTGGCCTCAGTCACTTACTAGCTGTGTGACCCTAGTAAAGTCACTTAATCATATTGGCCTCAATTTCCTCATCTGTAATATGGGCTGGAGAAGGAAATGGTGAACCAATCCAATATCTCTGCCAAGAAGATTCCAAATGGGGTCACAGAGAGCTAGACATGACTGAAAGTGACTGAACAACAGTAAAAGTCAATCCACTACCTTTAGAGACAGCCCATTCCACTTTGGGACAGCTTTGAAAGTTACTTTTTCCTATTATCTGAGATAAGGTCTACCTCCTGTCAACTGACATACAGTATCTTCTGCAATGGAAACCATGAAATGACACAGAACTCAAAGGGAGGCCTCTTCTGCATTGGGCCAAGCAAATTGCCTTTCTTGTTCTGCTGGAGCCTTCTTTCCCACAACAATCCTTGAAATACTTGAAGATCACTATATATTTCTATATGTTAAACTACATTCCTCTGGGGAAAACATTTTTTTCTGGTTAGGTTTTAGTATAGATTGTTAGAGTTGAAAAAAAATCATCTTCCCCAGCTCCCTCATCTTACACATGTGGAGCTAAAGATCCAAGTAGATAAAGGGACTTATCCAACAGCAGAATTGTAATTCAAAGTCAAAGTCCCTGACTTCCAGGGTCCACCATTCTTCTAACTCTCCACATTGCTTTCCTAGGACCAACATAGACCATGGGCTGGAAGGAACCTTAGAATGGATTGAACCCACCACTCTCATTTTATAGATGGGGTAGCTGAGACCCAGAACATTGAAATGGTTTGCCCAAGGACACATATGTAGCCAGTGGGGCAAAAAAAGGATTTCACCTCATATCCTCTGGTTCCAACTTATCACTCTATCCACTCTACTATACAGTCAATGGCAGGTCAACTAAAAGCAGAAGTCCTCCTCTGGCCTTGGGATTCTTTGAAAAGTATGTATGTACATCATACTCTATGCCAATCATTTTTACCTCAAGCTAAGGGATTGTTTTCTGATTATATAATTTTCTCTTTTCATTATCACTTTGGAAGACAGGGTTTTGCCATCATTGTTGGTACCCATGATTTGCACCCTCCGTAATTTCCTAGCCTCATAAAGAATATGGACTCTGTGCGCCTTTTTTCCCCCTGCCTAATAAGAGTTTTGGATGTGCATTCAGGCTTCTCTGAGACCTACTGTAAAAAAGACACAGTAAAAAGCCAGTAAAACAAGTGCTTTGGTAGGCACTTTTTAAAAATTCATAACGGGTATAAAAAGCAGTGACAGCTGTTTAGTGCTTCCACGTGCAGAGCTGAACGGAAATGGGGCTCACGGTCCCCTACAGGGCACCAGGCCTAGGTTTTTGCCAGCTAGGGCTGTGCTTCTTCTATTATAATAGACATGTGTCTATCCTATGCCCTCTCCCCCCTTTTTTGAATAAGAGAATTGGCTGTTTTAGGGTTTCACTGCATGTGGGCAGGAGCAAAAGCTCCTATCAGTGCCCAAGTGAGTCTCTCTGCTGCCACTGTGGCTTGATCTCTCTTTCTATTGCCTATTGTACTCTTGTCTTGATCAGTCTCTTTTTCTTCTTGCCCCCTCCCTTCATGAAAGCACATTCAGGAGGTATCCACATTATGTCTAGAAAGCAAGCCCATCCCCATTTTATAGGGTCACCATCATTGGCCATGCTGGCACCTTTTCTGTATATTATCAATATCACCATAAGAAGAAAATTAGTGTATGTCTTTTCCACATGAAGAAATCAAATGTAATCTAAATGCAAACCACCAGCTTTATTGCACAGTAATATTTGATAGTCTGGCTATTACTAACCACAGCATGACAAGCAACACAATGCAGTTATCAGGTCCACCGAGGTGTTTGCTTCATGTGTCCCAGAATGATCGAAGTCAGCCATTGGGAGGTGAAATATAGATGTAGCATTGAAGTGTTGGTAGCGACCTAGGAATGGAGGCCTAGGGACTGCAGCCACATTCCCATAGTATACAAAAGACTTGTTTTTGTTCAGTGAAGAAGATGAGATTTGAAATGAAGACATTGCTTATATGCCCAGAATTTTATGTGAAACCTAGATCTTTTTAGGCTCTATATGGGATTGATACTTTGGAGCTTCCAGAATGATGATAGAAAGCTTAGAAAAATGAGTATATGGTAATTCCCCATATATAGCATTATCAGAGAATTCCGCAAAAGTTAATTTTTTGTAAAGTAGTAGTCATCATAAATATTTGGTAGTTGTTTTTAAAAAAAATCAGTGAAATACATTAGATAAATCAAGAAGTCAAGTGAATAAGCATTTATTAAGCACTTACTGTATGCCAGGTACATTCTGGAGGTTCCTCTCTAAGTACTGGGAATACAAATACAAACAAAAAGAAAGTCAAGTCCTGCCCACAAGGAGCTTGCATTCTAATGAAGGAAAACCACACATATAAAAGGGGACTGACTGAAAGTGGAGGGCAGGGAGAGTACAATCCACAAAAGTAGGAAGATGGTAGAAAAAGTCCCCAGTGGACCCCAGAGAGGAAGTCTTGGCTGGCCTGGGTGCTTTCCTTAAAATAGATGTTGCAGGAAGATTCTAGCCATCTTCATAAGCAATAAAAATCTCATCATAACACAAGTTATGTAAGGTTCTAACAGTGTGGTAGGGATAGGCTAACAAATTCTAAGACATAAGCAATGTTTTTAGGAATCTTTGAATCAAGTACATATTCACAAGGCCCTTTGAAAGCTTTCCACACAATCAGTATAATCATTGGTTGAGTCTATCTTGTGAAAAGTAAATAAAGTCTAAGTTAATCTCTACATTTACCCTTATTCATTCCTTTCAAGAGATTTCTCTTTTCTGAGATGAATTCTTGGATCTATGAGATCTGAATGAAAAATTTTCCACATTCATATCAATAATTGGGCTTTTTTAAGTACTATGGACAGCCTCATGTGAATTCTTTGATGTTTAGTGACTCATGACCTCTGAATAAAGACTTTTCCATATTCAGTGTATTCAGAAAGTCTCTTTCCAAAGTGACTCTGATGAGGTTTGAATAGGGTTTGGTTTCTGATGGAAAACCTTCCCACATTCATTATGTTTATCTCCCTATAAAGTATGAATTATTTGATATTGAATAAGCTCAAAGGTCTGAATGTAGCCCTTCTAACACTCCTCGCTTTCATTGGACTTATCTTCACTATGGATTTTATTATACTGAGCATAAAGTAAGCATGGGCTTGAGTGGGATGCTAGCAGGGCTTCACTAGCTTAGGGTAAGACCTGACCTCTCCTGCTATTTACCCCACCTTAAAGAGTACAGAGCAAGGTCAGAATGTCCCAACCACAAGATCCTGTTTACCCAGACTCTAACCCTCCTTGGCCCCACTCCATGTTTCATGATTGTGAGCTCCAGAGCCCAGCCAATGGGAAGAGCAGCCTGTGGGTGGGTGGGTGGGTGCTCTGCTTTAGGGTCTATATATCCTTGCTTTGAGCTATACACCCTTGCACTGCCTTGCCTTCACCATCTTGGGTGATGCTAGGTGTGTCCTTTCTCATGATAAAGCAGTAAAACTCCTTTTTGGCTTTCTTAAGAAAAATCTCTAACTAATTGTTTTGGGGTCACAAACACCCCACACAGGCTGAAACCTTTCCCTCATTCATCACATCCACAGGGTTTCTCTCCAGTATTATTCTCTGATGTTGAGCAAGGTATAAGCTCCAGCTGAAGCCTTTCCCATATTCATTATATTTATAGAATTCCTCTCCCACAATAATTCAATGATGTGACACAAGAAACAGTAATAATACAAAACAGTAGCCCAGGGTCTGATAAATTCTAAGGGACATTCCACACCCATAGGTCCCCATCTCTCTACCAAGAGGAGAGAAGTGTGTTTCATCATCTTGTCTCTGGAATTGAGATCAATCATTATAACTGATATACTGTAATTTTAACATGTAAACAACTGCTTTTGATGGTTCCATTTTTTAAAAAAAGCTGTTGGGAAATTTTTAAAAATGATTTGAGTGGAAATTAATTTTAGATCAGCATATATATATATATATGTATATATATATATGTATATATATATATGGACTTGAGAGGAGGACTGTCAGCAGCCAAGGATGTGGTGGTTGGGTAATCTTGACTTATTGACTTTTGTCTTGCCATTGGACTTTGAGGACATTGGGAGAGAAAGCTAGCCTGATGACTTTACAGAGCTTTGCCTCCCTCAAATCCAATTCACATATAAGTCAAGACATTATCCTAATAATGTCATTGTTTCTCTTTGAGAATGAAGGGTGAAGGACAACAACAAAGGGACACACAATAAAAATAATTAGAAGAAAATAAGATTAGGCACTTTATCACAATTTTGGCTAGGAGGAAAATTTTTAACCAAAGCATAGAAAATCATATAAATATTAAAAAAGAAAATTTTAACAATATACAGTTAAAAAGTTTTTCCTTAAATAAAATAAAGGAAAGTAGGATCAGAAGACAAACATTAGAATACAAGAAAATATTTCTATCAAGTGCCACTAGTAGTGGTTCTCACAATTGGTCTCAGGACCCCTTTTACCTTATAAAATTATGGAGGACCCCCCCCAAATAGCTTTTGTTTATATGGATTATATCTATCAATATTTACTATTTTAGAAATTTAGATGTCTAAATAATATTACAAAAACTGTTTTAGCATCACACACATACCCTGAAACCTCCCAATGGTCCTCAGACCACACTTTGGAAACAGCTACACTAAACAGCTAGGTGTTTCAATGGATAGAGCACTAAGCCTAGAGTCAGAAATATCAGAGTTCAAATTTGACCTCAGAAACTCACTAGCTGTGTGATCCTGGGCAAATCCCTTAACCCCTGCCTGCATAAAACTGGACAAGTAAATGGCAAATCACTCCAGTATTTTTACCCAGAAGATCCCAAATGGGGTCATGAAGAGTTTGACATGACTGAACAACTCAACAACACACTAAAACAAAAGATTAATTTCCCAAATACAGAGTATAGGCACAGATATGTAGCTGCCATAGCCATTCCTCAATAAAGAGCAAAGGATATGAACAGATTTCAAAAGAATAGTAAGAATTATAAATGACCAGAGTGAAATGTACTACAAAACACTAATAGTAAAAAGAAAAAAAAATAAGTGCAAATTGAAAGAACTCTAAAGTTTCCCCTCCCATCATGCAAATTGGCATTAATATTAAAGATGGAAACAGTTAATGGTGAAGGAGCAATAGAAAGCTAGGTACAGTGATGCACCGGGGATAGATTTCTGATAGGTCAGCCATTAAGGATTTCAGTTTGGTATCAAGTGACTAAATTGTCTATAACCTTTGACCCAACAATCCCACTTAGCATTGTATACTACAAGGAAGTTAAAGACAGAATGAAAGATATGGTAGATACTCAAATATTCATAACAGTTCTCTTTGTGGCAGCAAAAAACTAGGGGGGTATATATGTGTGTATGTATGTGTGTGTGTGTGTATATATATATATATATATATATAATTATCAGCATAACACAAATAATATAAATATGCAAAATATATCTATAAAACAAAATTATATAAATCATATATAAAAATGTAACACCATAAGTATATTGCAGTATAAATAAATATAGTCTGGTCATAACAAGAACAATAATAATATGATTATGATAATAGTTAAATTTATGGAGAGTTTTAAGGTGTGCAGAGCTCTATATAGATCTCATTCAATCCTCACAACTCTGTGAAATAAGGTACAGATGAGAAAAATAAAGCTTCTAAGAAAGGTTCCATGATTTGCCCAAAGTCTTTCAGCTGATAAGTACCTGAGTTCATTTTCAAACTCAGAGCTTCCTTCTCTAAGTCCATATTGCTATCTCTATAAGAAATGATAAATATAAGGAATTCCAAGGAATGTGGGAAAATTTATACTGACTGATGCAGAGTGAAATAAACAAAACAAAAAAATGTGTGCACACATATTGAAAATATCAGAGAGAGAATGAGACAGAGAAAGAGTCAAAGACAGAGAAAGGGGTAGGGTGAGACAGACAGAGAAGCAAAGAGGGTAATAAGGATTCTGCATCAGTTCATAAGTCTTACTTATACTTTTCTGAATTCCTCATTTTTGCAATAATACCCCCTTTACACTCATAAGCCAAAACCTGGCCATTTTCTAATCAATGGCATGTGCTTTGTTTTCAGGGTGGTGGTGGTAGCAGTGGTGGTGGGTTATTTTGGCTACCACAAAAAGTGTTTATTTGAATATTTAGGTAGATATGTGACTTCTATCTTTGACCTCCTTGGAATGTATGCCAAGCAGTATTTTCTTTACCTTTTTAAACTTTGTTGGTTAAACAGGATTGGACATCTGGTTGACTCATATGAACATTCACAAGTGTCATACAAGATAATGGCATAATGAAAATGCACTTAAGTCATTCACTAACTCTCTCAAAGCCTCTGTTTCTTCATCTGTAAAATGAGGGAGTTGGACCACTTCTAAAAGTGGAATGCAAATGGCATGTGCATGAACACTGAGGCATCAGTCTCTGATCATTTTGATTTTCTCCCAGGTTCTCAGCTATGTTCCAGGTCAATAATGTTGCCAGATGAGTAAGCTCCAGCAAAATGAGGCACATCTATAGGAAAACAGGCCAGACAATGGCCAACCATTTGACCAATATCCTCTTAGTATCTGTACCAACCTTCTGACTCAGCATAGCAATACCATATGACCAATCTTTGCAGTTATGCTTGTGTGGGATAAAAGAGTTCAGAGTCTGAATGTGAGGTCAGAAAAGGTATTTATTCTTTCTCATGAGAAAGGGCTCCGGGCCCCTGTCACTCAAATGGTGTCCGCCAGGGAGACAGCAACAGGTAGAAGCAAGCCCATGGTTATATAACCTTCTAATGCAGAAACCCAACCCTCCAACTGGCCTTCACTCTCATTGGTAGGGAGGCCAGCCCATAACCTAAACACGGGAATCTATCTCAGAGACAAAGGACACAGAAACATGTGGATGTCCCATGTGAGGCCAGAAAGGCAGTTTTATCCTTATTTGGAATATCTTGTGCTGAGGTGGCATTGTCTCCATTGCTCTGAGTCCCAGATTCCTGTATGGTCAGGTGACTTCTAAACTTAGGCCTAGTGGATGCTGAAAACTACTCTAGATTGGATTTTTCAGAATGGGGAAACTTCCCTGCAAATTATCCCTCACAAGCTTGAGAAACAATAGAAGAGTAGGTGGGACATGGAGGCTAGTTTGCCCTGTTAATTTGGTGTCCAAACTCTTCTTACTGACTGCTGGATGTCTTGAGCATACATTTACAAAAAAGCTTAGCTATGAACATGCATCAAGTTTTCCCAGCTATATATACCAAAGTTGACTGAACTTCAAATTTATGCAAAGACTTTAACTGCAAATGGAAAGATAAACTGATAATTAACTAGAACATTCAATGCTGAATATCACATTGATTACAATTACCTGGATATCTTGGCCAAAAAAATACCTTCTCGGGGGCGGCTAGGTGGCGCAGTGAATAGAACGCCGGCCCTGGAATCAGAAGGACCTGAGTTCGGAGCCGGCCTCTGACACTTAATCCGCACAAACAAAAAAACCTAGCCGTGTAACCTTGGGCAAGTTACTTAACCCCAACTGCCCTAAAGGAGCGACTAGGTGGAGCAGTGAGTAAGAGCGCCGGCCTCGGAGTTTGGATGACCCGAGATCAGATCCAACCTCAGAAAATGAGCACCCACACATAAATAATGACTAGCCGTGTAACCTTGAGCAAGTTACTTAACCCCAATTGCTTAAAAAAAAAAATACCTTCTCCCAAATATCTAAATATTGTTCCAATTCTCTGCTTCCTTTCTGTGTCAAGAAGGAGCTTTAGTATAGAAAATATTCAGTTTTCTTTTGAGAGGTGAAAAAATCATGTCAATTAGTCTTAGTTAGGATTTTTTCTCCTTCAAAGATCTAGTAAAGAATAATTGTTACGTGAAGGTCTCATTTATGCTGTGTTGCTTTGATATACCATTGTGTTGTATTGGTATTTCTAGCACATTTACATGTTGACTATGCATTTAGGAAGATACCCTTAATAGAGTTGTGAATAGTTAACAGCAAATGTCTGTTGAGCTGTGTCTGTATATACTAATATATTTATATATGTATATGTGCATGTGTGTTTAAGAAACATGAGTAGAAACTAGCTGCATGCAAATGGGGCTGGCTACTGTGCAGGGCAGAGAAACCCTCGCCTACTGCAAAGAAAATCCCCCAAAGAGATATAAAAATAGTAAATTAAATAATAACAAAACTAGGAGAGAAAACATTCCCAGAGTCCAGAAATAAGCAGATAGAGGTCTTACTTTTTCAATTTGAGGAAGGGGAGGGGAAGTTGAAAGAAGAAACAAATGAATTGATGATATCACCTAGCATCTAAAATTTCTGGGGACCTGTGATTTCATTGTTGTGGGTCATTCCCAGTGGCAACTCCCTCCAGCAATGCAGATCAACAATTCATCTTTAACTGAGAGTCTTTGAGAGTTGTCAATGGCACTTGAGAGATCAGATTACTTTTACATAGTCAAACACAGCTAGTATATACCCAAGGCTGGACTTATACCTGGGTTGTCCAGACTCCAAGGCTGACCTATTATGTGACTATGCAACTAACCATTAACTTAAAACTATTTTACAATTAGTTGGGTTCCCCCCACCCATTTAAGCTCATTCTTTCTCCTACCCTCCAGTTCTCATTGGCATATCTGGCAATATCCATTTTTAAATTTACACTTAAAAATCCAACATACTGGGAATATTTTAAATCTTATGGCTTAGTATAAACTGATCGACCATTAGCAGTAAGAATCTGTTCTTAATTATCCAACTCAACAGAATAATTTGAGCATTGCCCCAGGTATTGGAATATCTATTTCTCATTTCTTGGGGAAACAATGGGCTGCTTTATCTAAAAGGCACATAAAGATTTATATTTAAGTCTGCTTTCTACATAAGCAGAATGTGCTTTTATATACATATATTGATAGTATACATGAACCATGAGGGATTTGTCAGAAGAATTGAGAAATGGAAAAAGACAACATTTGGAGGATTGAGGATCATTCTTCTTCTCAAGTTGTTCTTAGAACTTGGTAGAATTGTTTTCTTTTGGTTGTGATGGCAAAGTCTAGAATCTATAAGATCTGTATTATTTTATCCACATGCAAGCCATCCAACAATCCTAATCCTAATTTAATTTAATTGATTCAGCTCATATTTAATAAAGATGTGGTAGATTAGGACAGGGATTTGCTGGCATGATGGCAGGACACAAATCTGTGAATTCAGACTAAATATTTGAAAAATTAATTGCCAGGAGCCCTTTAAACGGACATGCCCTTTATCCCAATGAGGTCATTTCAAAATAGCATCACTAAGTACATGATCGATCACCAAGAGCCCATTTAATGTTGTAGAAATATTGTTATTCCACGTGTCATTTACGACACCCTTTGTCTAACACTAACTGCCTTTTATGGCATCCTTTTATCTAACATCATTTGTAATGAAACCATTTATTGCATCAACAACTGTAATAACTCTTGACTTATTTCCATTCCTTGTTTATTAAGTTCCTACTTTGTGCACCCAGGCTTGTATAGTCATCCTTGACTTTTTACTCTACTCATCGCCTCCTCGTATAAACAGTTGTCAAATATTGTTCATTTAATTTCCACAATATGTCTCAACTCTGGTCCATTCTTCCCATTCACGTTGTCACCACTCAGACTTCTAAGTGGTTTCTCTGGCTCCTCTTTTTCTCATCTACAATGCCTCTATCACACAGTCACAAACACAATAGTTCTAAAGACAGATCCAGACATGCCATTTCCCCTTCAAGAATCTTCAGTGGTTCTTATTGTCTCTGGGATAAAATACAATCCGTTCTGACCTTTTAAGTTCTGTAAAACCTGAATCTAATTTATCTTTCCAGACCAATTTCACATTATTCCCCCTTACGTGCTCCATGTCCGAGCCTAACTGTCCAGTTTTCAGTTCCTGCTGGTCAATATTCCATCAGCCACCTCTGAGCCTTTATTAAAGTCCCTTCATGCATGGAATTCCTTTCCTTTTCATTACTGCCCTGTAGAATTTTGAGCCCAACCTCTTTATTCTATAATAAATGAAAAATATAAGGCTTAAGGAAAGGCAAAAGATGTCGATGAATGAAAGAGAGAGTCTGGCAAGTTGAATATTTTTTCCCTACTCAGCAAGCCATTTCCCCTAAAGTCTTGGCTATTATATATGCTTCTTGAATGAATGAATAATGATGGAATAAAAAGAGTTATGCTACAGTTATCTATACCACATCATGAGGGTTAAGGGGTATGGTACCCCCATAAACTAGAAAATCCATTGAAAAACTTTGGTGCTCCCTTTGTACCAAAGAAGAAGTCTGAATATTTTCTTTATCTTTTGTGGGCTGTTTACCTTATTGTAAAATTTGGGCTAAGCATTTGGGTTATTTTGGTTATATCTGTGTTTCCCTCTGATCTTCAAGTGTCATCTTCAGCTTGCACAGAACTCCTCAAAAATTCCTATTTAATTTCTTATGGCAACTTGCAATATATCAGAACCACAATGGGAAAGTTGCAGTATGGAAGGTATGACTAGTTGCAAAGGGGAAAAAATGCAAATTAGTCCTGCCTTCAAGAACTTTATATTCTACTGGTGGATACAATATGAAATTAGAGTGGAAGGTTAGGTGATAGCCAAAGGATTTTAGACATCAGGTTGAGGATTTATTGTGTTATATAGAGGCAAGTTGGTACCACTGAAAGTTTTTGAACAGCCGTGTTAAGATCTGAGTTTTATGAATATGGACCATCCAATTGGCAGCTGTGGGGAGGATGGACTGGAGAAGGTCATGCTAGAAGGGAGACTAGTCAGGAAGCCATTGCAGGGTTCCAACCTTCAAAAGATGAGGGAGGGCCCAAACGAGGTGAAAGCTGTGTGGGTAAAGAGAAGGGGTTGGATGTGAGGCTGTTAATCTTGACTCGATTCTTATTGCTAATCTCTATAATAACGATAATAATAGCTCCTATTTATAGTGCTACTTTAAGATTTTTCAGAGCACTTGACACATTATCTCACTTGATTCTAACAACAACCGAGCTCTAAAGAAATGTTTCCCAGACCTCCTTTGTGGTAGTGCCTTTCCCCTGCTATTCCTAACGTGTCCTGTATGTATTTTGTTTGTACAGTCACTTGCATGTCGTCTCCCCTACTCTGCTGTGACCTCCTTGAGTGCAGGGATTGTTTTTTGCCTTTGCCTATGCTGATCACAGTGCCTGGCATGTGGTCTTCCGGTTGTGTCCGACTCTTTCTGACTCATTTGGAGCTTTCTTTGCAAAGATACTGGGGTGGTTTTCCATTTCCTTCTCCAGCTCATTTTACAGAAGAGGAAACTGAGGCCAAAAGGGTTAAGTGACTTGCCCAGAGTCACACAGCTAGTGTGAGTCTGAGACCAAATTTGAACTCAAGTTCTCCTGACTCCAGGCCTGGTGTTACCCTCTGCCCCAATTAGATGCGCTCCCCCCCCCCCAATGCACAGTAACTGCTTAATATGTCCTTGTGGACTGAATGAACATGAGGCAGGTGCCATTATTATTTCCCCTTTTACAATTGAGGAAATAGACTGTCAATTGCCCAAGGCCACACATCTAGACTGGCAATGCATATTAGTTTAACTCACAAGGGAAAAAGTTGGTACTAGTCCATTCCACATTGCCACCATCTTAGGAACGCCTCGCCAACGCCTACCCCTTCCACCAGTCGACCAAATAGTCTCTCTTTCGTCATTTTAAGGGTTTCTAAAATCCCCAATCCCTCTGTGGGGCCTTTGTCAATTGATCTTCAAAGAACCATCAATGCCTCATTATTTCCCACACCCCACTGCTGTGAACACCAAGGTCATAGAACAATAAATCTGTTAAACATGGAAGAGAAGTTAAACATCATCCAGCCCAATCTCCTTATTCTATAATAAATGAAGAATATAAGTCTTAAGGAGAGGCAAAAGATGTTGGCAAATGAGAGTCTGGCAAGTTGAATAAGTTTCCCCTACTCAACAAGCCAGTGGCAGAATCAAGATAAACACCTGGGACTAGTTGGTGATTACAGCAGCTCCTTTCCCACTTTCTGGTCAGTAGCCCTGAAAGAAACTTAACGTGGGCCTGTGCGTGATTTTTGGAAAGGCAAGGTAAGACCAGCATTTTGGTATTGGTTTTGTTTACAGAATTGGCATTGTTAGTCATAGACTATGGTGTTGCAGGTAGAGAGTCAGGAAATCCTGGGTTAGAGTTCCAGCCCTTAAACTTAGTGACCCTATGACACTGGGCAAGTCACTTAATATCTCATCATCCTAGATAACTCTCCAAGGGGAAGGGAACAAGCATTTATTAAGTGCCTATTATGTACTAAGTCCTTTACAAATATTATCTTTTTGATTTGTTATCAAGCAGGTGTCAATCTGCACTCGTAGAATATGTCTCCTAAGAGAAGTTCTATTTACAAATGAAATTACAGTTCATTTTTTTTTCCTTAAGGTAATTATTGTATCTGTTGTCCTCTTGATTCTACACTCTTTGCTTTGCTTCATGTGTTTATTGAAAAAAAAAACCCACTCAACTAAATTTTTCTTGTTAAAGATCTTATGGCACCAAATAGGGTCTCAGGAAAAATTTGGTCAGCACTAAGATTTTTTGTAAATGCTCACATTTTCTAAGTCTTTAATGGAAAACATTAGCTGCCATTTAAATTACACTTTAAATTTACAAAGCATTTTATAGGTATTATCTTATTGATAAGATAAGAATATTAAGAACAATTATTAAGAATAATAAAAATATAACATGTATTGTAGATCAGTACTACAAGAATTTTACAGATGGGGAAACTGAGGGTCAGAATTGAGAAGCTTATCAGCAGGGTTTGAACTGCAGCCTTCATGACTCCAAGTCTAAAAATTTACCTACTACATCTACTAAGAATATTTTGATTCAGAGTCATATTAATCTAATAGTGTTGAAAATTATACAAAAGATAAAAATCTATTTTATTCTCCTCAGGGAATAAATCTCTTCAGAGAGAAGTGGTTTTTTATTACAACAAAAATTATTTGTCTTGCAAATACATGTTTATCTATCCCATTTTCTTGGCAAGTCAATATTTAGCAAATAGAGATAACTAGTGGGTTGTTAGGTGGGTTTTGCCCTGTCTTTGGCATTTATATCCAAGGAAATTAGATTACACAGTGATCTGTCACTTCATTTATTTATGTTTGGATCATTCCCCATCCCCCTTCTTCTCATTTCTCACCGATAATTTCCTTGCTATTTCTGCCTTCCTATTCGGCCTCATCTTTTTATCTGTATGATCTGTGCTGAGTCTGGTCCCAATTGTTTCAATTAGCAATGAGCTTCTTTTCTGCTTACTCTTCAGAAATTTTCTCATGGAGTTGGACACATTTTGGTCCCATTTTGGGGGAAAGGGGAGGGTGGTTTAGAAAAAATTTAATTAACTCTAGGTACTGTATATTCTATACACCTATACATTTTTGAAATTTTTTTTCATTTTGACTCAAGTCAATTTTGTTTACGCCAATACAGATCTTACAAAGTACAATAACATGACAAAAAGTTCTCAGCCTGTGCCTCAGGATTTTCAGGCTTGCAAGGAGGTGGCATTCGGCATCAGGGAAGTGGGAGGGACCCATTAGAGGAAAGCAGTACATTATAAATGAAGCCAGAATATTGTTACAGAAAAAAAAATCATATGGATTCAGAACTAATTTTAAAAAGTATAGATGAATGCACAGCAAGAATTTTAATAGGATTGTGTTATCAGATCCCATATCCAAGGCCAGGAAGTCTCAATCCAACCTCCAAATATTAGTACTAATCGACTATATCACCCAAACTTAACTCACCTGCCTCCAATGGCCCTCACTTCCCTACAAAATTGTGGATTTCAAGCCCAGGCGAAGCTTAGTAAACTTTCCAAACCATTATATCCCCTATCTTCCAATGAAGCTTCTTAATTCAAGAAATAGCTTGTATGAACCGAGCCAGGCAGGACTTGAGCACAAACTCAATGGTGACTCTTTTCTCCTTGAATTAAGTCCAGCCAGAGAAAGAAAGGACAAAGAATATGAAGTCTAGGCTATAATTTCTCTTAAATACTCAAAGATTTGGGTCCTTTTTTGAGGATTAAAATTTATGTTTATTTTTAGTTTACATCATTTTCACAAGATTTTTTGTGTTACAAATTTTCTCCCCATCTTTCCCCTACCCACCACCCCAAAAGAGCAATCCTACTGAATACACCCTTCCCCTATCTGCTCTCTCCTATATCCTTCCCCTTTCTCCCCCTCCAGCTTTCCAGTAGGGAAAGATGGATTTCTATGCCCCAGTGACTGTATATCTTATTTTCTATTTGCAGGTAAAAAAATTTATAATAATTATGTGTATATATGTACACTTTTTAAACATTTGATTTTAAAACTGAATTCCTGATTCTTTCCCTTCCTCTGTCATCACCCAACCTTACAGGGAAGATAAGCAATTCAATATAGGTTGTACATGCATAGCTACGCAAAACAATTCCATAGTGTATATATTGTGAAAAACTGACTATATTTCCCTCCATCCTATCCCACCCCCTCACTTGTTCTATTCTCTACTTTGATCCTGTCCCTTTTCAAAAGTGTGTGCTTCCCACTTCCCTCCTCCCCAAACTGCTCTCTCCTCCATCATCCCCCCACTCTCCTGTAGGGTGAGATATTGAATTTAGTGTGTATGTCATTCCCTCCCTAAACCAAATTCAATAAGAGTAAGGTTGACCCATTCCCTTTTGCCTCCCTGTTCTTCCCCTCCATTGTAACAGTTTTCCCTTGCCTCTTCTCTACAAGATAATTTACTCCATTCTGTCTCTCCCCATCTTCTGTCATTATATTCCTCTCTCACCTCTCAATTACACCTTTTAATTAACATTCCTTCCCATTCAATTGGTCTTGTGCTCTCTGTCTTTATATACCTGTACACATATATACATTCACATATGTATTCATATGCCCATATACCCTCCTATATAGACATATATATTTATGTATACACATATATGTATATATAAACATTTATATTCCCTTCAACTATTCTCATACTAAAAAAGTTTCATAAGTTAAAATTACCATTTTTCCATGTAGGAATATAAATAGTTCACTTTTATAAGTTCCTTATGATTTCTTTTCCCTGTTTACCTTCTCATGTTTCTCTTGCTTCTTGTATCTGAATGTTGAATTTTCTATTCAACTCTGTTTTTTTCATGAATGCTTGAAAGTCATCCATTCCATCAAATGACCATATATTTCCCCCAAAACATGATACTCAGTTTTGTTGGGTAGGTGACCCTTGAGTTCATTCCCAGCTCTTTTGCCCTCTGGAATATCATATTCCATGCCCTTCGATCCCTCAGTGTAGAAGCTGCTAGATCCTGTGTTATCCTGATTGTCTTTCCACAATATTAAAATTGTTTCTTCCTGGCTCCTTGTAATATTTTCTCCTTGATCTGGGAACTCCAGAACATGGCTATAATATTACAAGAATTTCTCTTTTGGGGATCTTTTTCAGGAGGTGATTGGTGTATTCTTTCAACCTCTATTTTGCCCTCTATTTCTAAAACATCAGGGCAATTTTCCTTGAGAACTTCTTGAAGGATGATTTCTAGGTTCCTTTTATGATCATGGCTTTCAGGTAGTCCAATAATTTTTTAATTATCTCTCCTGGATCTATTTTCCAGGTCAGTGGTTTTCCCAATGAGATATTTCACATTGTTTTTTTTTATTTTTTTCATTTGTTTGGATCTTTTTAATAGTATCTTGATTTCTCATAAAGTCACTAGCTTCCATTTGCTCTAATCTAATTCTGAAGGAATGATTCTCTTCAGTGAGCTTTTGAGATTCATTTTCCATCTGGCAAATTTGGCTTTTTAAGGCATCCTTCTCCTCATTGGCTTTTTGAGCCTCTTTTGCCATTTGAGTTAGTCTATTTTTTTTCTTTCCAAACCTTTTATTTTTTATTAACTTCTGTTTTACATCATTCATTTCCTCCAGATTTTGAGTTACAATCATTCCCCCCTGCTGTTTTTCTCCTACCCACCCTCCCAGAATAGCAGTCCCACAAGATATCGCTTCCTCCAATCTGCTCTCTCCCATATCATCTCCCATACCCCCTTTGACTTTTCCACTAGAGTAAGGTGACTCTTTGTATCCCAATGCCTGCACATCTTATCTCTCAATTACAAGCAAAAGAGTATTAATAATAGTATTTATATATATTTGAAACACTTAATTTTAAGACCTTGAATTTCAGATCCATTTCCTTCCTCCCTTGTCACCCATTCCCTCTGGGGAGATAAGTAATTCAGTATATGTTGTACATGTTTAGCTATGCAAAACATTATCATAACAGATATATTGTACAAGGCTGTTTATAATTCTCTCCCACTCATCCCACCCCCCACCTGGTCCATTCCCTACATGATCCTGTCCCTCTTCTATAGTGGGTACTTCCAACCTCCCCTCCCCCCAAGGATGCCCTCCCATCCATCATCTCTCCTCTCATCCCCCTTCCCCCTATTCTGCTGTAGGTTGAGATATCCCATTTATGTATGTCATTCTCTCCCTGAACTAAATTCAATGAGAATGTGGTTCTGCCTTTTTGCCTTCCTATTCTCCCCCTCCCTTGCAACCACTTCCCCTTGCTTCTTCTACATGAGATAGTTTACATTACCCTTTCTCTCCCCATCTCCTCTTGCCACTTCCCTCTCTCATCTCATAATTTTATCCCTTGAGTATCCTCCCTTCCCAACAAATTCAACCTATTCCCTCTATCCATATATAACTGTAACCATATGCACACACATTCACATGTGTATTCATATGACCATATACCCTTCTTCCATTGTTTTCATAGTGAGAAAGATTTCATCGTCACAGTTATTGTTTTTCCATATAGGAATGTAAATAGTTCAACTTTGATAAGTTGCTTTTGATTTCTTTTCCCTGATTACCTTCTCAGGGATCTCTTGCTTCTTGTGTCTGGATGTCAAATTTTCTATTCAATTCTGTTTTTTTCCTCAAGAATGCTTGAAAGTCCTCTATTCCACTGAATGACCATATTTTCCCCTGAAACAAAATACTCAGTTTTGCTGGGTAGGTGACCCTTGGGTTCATTCCCAGCTCTTTTGCCCTCTGGAATATCATATTCCATGCCCTTCAATCCCTCAGTGTAGAAGCTGCCAAGTCCTGTGCTATTCTGATTGTGTTTCCACAATATTGAAATTGTTTCTTCCTGGCTGCTTGTAGTATTTTCTCCTTGATCTGGGGATTCTGGAACCTGACTATAATATTCCTGGGAGTTTTCTTTTTGGGATCTTTTTCAGGAGGTGATCAGTGGATTCTTTCAACCTCTATTTTGCCCTCTGGATCTAAAACATCAGGGCAATTTTCCTTGAGAATTTCTTGAAGGGTGATTTCTAGGTTCTTTCTTTGATCATGGCTTTCAGGCAGTCCAATAATTTTTAAATTGTCTCTCCTGGATCTATTTTCCAGGTCAGTGGTTTTTCCCATGAGATATTTCACATTGCCTTCTAATCTTTCATTTGTTTGGATCTGCTTAACAGCATCTTGATTTCTCATAAAGTCATTAGCTTCCATTTGCTCCAGTCTAAGTCTGAAGGAATGAATCTCCTCAGTGAACTTTTGAGATTCTTTTTCCATCTGGCAAATTTGGTTTTTTAAGGCATTCTTCTCCTCATTGCCCTTTTGGGCCTCCTTTGCCATTTGAGTTAGTCTATTTTTTAAGGTGTTGTTTTCCTCAGTCAGGCTGTTGACCCTCATTTCACACTTTTCCTGCATCCTTCTCATTTCTCTTTCCAATTTTTCCTCCACTTCTCTTATTTGATTTTTAAAGTCCTTCTTAAGGTCCTCTGTGGCCTGCAATCCACTCATGTTTTCCCCTGGGGCTTTTGGAGCAGGACTTCTGACCTCACAGTCCTCTTCCCCTATGCTTTGACCCTCTTTGCCCCCAAAGTAGGAGTCTAGGGTTGCATTTTTCTGTTTAATTTGTTTCCTTTGTCTTGGCATGTTGCCACTTAATTACTTGACTTTTGGGCTTGTTGCCACAGTATGGCTTTAAGGCCAGATAGAGGAATTTTCGTCCCGAATGTGTGGGAGGGCAACTTCTGTTTCTGGCAAGCTGGAAACCCACCCACGACCTCCACCCCAGATCACAATCCAGATCCAGGGAAGTTAAAGCAAGGGCGATTACCCCCTAAGACTGATCGCTGGATCTCTCTAAGTTCACAGGCCAGGAGCTGGAGCTGCCTCTGAAAACTACAAAATGGCGTGTCTCCTCAGCGGCTTCTAGCCCCCAGGGGAGGAAGCCAATGCATTCCCCAAATACTGGTCCCAAAGTCCATAGGGCACTAACCTCTTACTTTGTCCTAGGCATGTCTATGTTGATAATTCTGTAATCGCCACAGCTGCTGGTGTTCTGGGGTCCTTCCAACCAGCTGCTGGCCCTGCAGCCCTGGGGCTAAAACCACAACTCAGGTACTCGGCTGTGCTTGGCTCCCCATGCTGTGCTGCTGGCTCCCAGACTGCTGAGCTGGTCCTTTCTGCAGGGCTGCTGGGTTGTCCTCAGTGGGAGGTTAGCTTCTCTGTGTTGTTCTGTGGGTGCTGGGGCTCCAGAAGTTGTTCAGAGTCCCCTTTTACATAGTTTGGAGGTAATATGGGGGAAAAGTGGCTTGGACAAGCTGTTTCTACTCCGCCATCTTGGCTCCGCCCCCTGAGTTAGTCTATTTTTAAGGTGTTATTTTCTCCAGTCAGGTTGTTGACTCCCTTTTCATGATTTTCTTGCATCATTCTCATTTCTCTTCCCAATTTTTCCTCCACTTCCCTTATTTGGTTTTAAAAATCCTTCTTGAGCTCCTCTATGGCCTGTAACCAGTTCATATTTTTCTTGGAAGCTTTTGGTGCAGGAGTTCTGACTTCATTTTCTTCCTCCTGTCCCATGCTTTGATCCTTTTTGTCCCCAGAAAAGGAGTCCAAAGTCAGATTCCTGTACTTGCTTTGCTTCCTTTGCTTGCTCATGTTGCCACTCAATTACTTTACTTTTAAGCTTTTTGCCACAGTAGAACTCTGCTTCCAGATAGGAGAGCTTTTCCCAAAATCGTTGGGGTTTTCTCAGTGCCAGAGCTATTAGCTGGCTGCCCTCTGAAGCCTCCACAAGCTCTGGCACCTGGTCACACACCCCCAGGACCTCCACCAAAGACAGCAATCCAGATCCAAGCAGATTAAAGCAAGAGTGATTACCCATCAGACTGGTTGTTGTTCCCCCTACAATCTGCAGGCCAGGAGCTCAGAAGCAGCCACACGGCAGCAACTGCGCAGCCACTGTGCCTCAGCTTCTTCTCCCTCTCAGGGGGCAGAGGCCAGACCACACTCCCAGACCTCTTACTTTCTCCTTAGCATCTATGGGTTGATAATTCTGGAAACCACTACAGATACTGGCTATCCACTCTCCCAAAGAGCTTCTAACAGGGGCTGATCATGGCTGCCCTGAGGCTAAAATGTAGCAAGCTGCAACGAACCCTTACTGCTGGCCTGCTGGGCTGTCTTCAGCAGGAGGTTATTTTTTCTCTGTCACTTTGTGGGTTCTATAGCTCTAAAGTTTGTTTGGAGTAGTTTTTTACATGTATTGGAGGAGGGGGAAACAGGAGCCCCACAGAAGTACTTTTTTCTACTCCTCCATATTCAAAATGTGGGTCTTTAATCTAATAATTCCCATTTATATGTCCTTGAATTTCTCAGTACTCGTGTGTTGCTACTAGATAGCAGTATGCTACCTCGCAGAGATTATTCCTAATAAGGATCTTAGAAGCATCTGAATTGGATTTAAATTTAAATTTTAAAAATTTTAGTTTGTATAGAAATAATGTAGTTGTATACACAGAGGAAGCTGCATAGTAGAGACATGGCAGCACCTGTTAGTAATTTCTGTTGAAGTTCTTAAGATTACTTTGACAATTATATACTAGCCTCAGACCCACAAATCTCTGTGGACTTTAATAGGTATATCTAAAATGAGGCCTTTTCTCTTTTATTTGTTCTACTGATATTCTTTTTTGCCTCTCTTGACTCAAAGAAACTTTTCATTAATTTTAAGTAGGTTACTGTTACCACACCAGCAAAGTTCATCACATATCCTCTAGCCTCCTCATCCCCTTAACTGCTAGTGGAAGATATCATAATATATCAGGGAAATTTTGGGGAGGAGGGAAATATCCCAAATTTTCAGGAACTTATGTAGTATATTTAATTCTGTCCACTAAATGTATACAATGTATAAGCAAATTGTAAAATGGGTGACATAATTCTGGCCCCAAAGCTTCATCACAAACCCATACTACAAGAGGTAAAAGTAATCACTATTTCTAATTGACAACAAAATTGGAATCTCACAAGCAGAAGAATATTCTGACTAAATTGCAAGGCTAGGCTGATTTTAAAATTATGTACGAATAGGAAAAGGGAAATCTAGATCAAAAAGAGAAAGGACTGTGCCTTTGTGATAAGCCAAGGGAAAACCCCATTGAGAGTCACTGTATATCACTGCTTTCTCTTGTGTTCAAAGATAATTAAAATCTTCAATAAAAATTGTTCATAAAAATAAGTTTACTAAATTTCATATATGTGTATATATATATATATGCATATATATACATGCATTTTTAATCTATTCATCCTACTACCCTGGGTGAACAAAAAAAGAAGAGGAGAAAAGGAAAAGAAAAAGAAAACTCTCATAATAGGCATGCATAGTCCAACAAAACTAATTTCCACATTGGTCATGCCCCCAAATATATGTCTTTCTCTACATCTCTTTTCTACCAGGAAGAAAGTAGTATTATGTTTCATCTTTAGCATTCTAGGCTCTTGGTTTATCACAACATTTATTAGAGTTTTTAAAAATTCTGAGACTTGCCCATGATGAAAGAGCCAATATGTGTCAGAGACAGAACTTGAACCCAGGATTTTGTCAATCCAGTCCATGCACCGATGCCACCCCTGTCCACCTCTTACCCCAGAACAGTAAAGATGACCAGCCATGTGTTCTCTGTTTGAAGGAGCCTACTGGTCTACCCAGGTCAGGGTTGCACTTGGAAGTGTATGTATAAATCATATTTATAAATCATTAGCCCTGATACATGAACTAGCATAGTCCTTGAGATGAAAAACATGTTCATCAACCCCCCCCCCAAAAAAAAAAACAGAAGAACCTGCCATAGTCTTCATTATCTTTTAATAGGGGGCTGAGGCAGCTGGCTCAGTTTGTACCCCCAATGGACCCAACCTCCATCTCCTAGCCAAAGTCAGGGGTGCTAAAAGTCAATTCGGCTGTGTCTATCTTCCTCCTTCTGCTCCACAGCAGAGGCTGCAACTGAACAAAGAAAGGTACTCCTGGTGAAGAGCCTGCCTTCTCTGCCTTCATTCCCTCTCCTAGCTGGGTCTACCTGCTTCCTTACTATGGCCACTACTGGAGCATGGCAGGGAGCCCAAATCAGTTCAAGGAAGGAGGGGAATTTTCTGATTATTTACACACCTGAGACAAAAACTTGGTGCGTTGAAGGAAGTGTTTGGTTTTGAGTCTGAGAACCTGGGCGCAATTCCTGGATCTGGTTCTACTTGTATGACCCCAGGCAAGTCACTTAATCTCCCTAAGCCTCAGTTTCCTTACCTGTAAAAATGAGAGGGGATAGACTAAATGATCTCTGTCTTTCCGAGCCATGAATCTATGATTCCATGTGCCATTCTATAAGTAGGCAACTGAGTATTGTCATAGGCATGCCTTTTCAGTGTGTATGTGTGTATGTGTGCATGTATGTGTGTGTGCATGTGTGTGTGCATGTATGTGTGTGTGCATGTGTGGGGGGGTGGCAGGGGAGGGAAAGGAGAAACAGTAATGGGGGAAATATTTATCATTGTTTGAAAAAAAATCATGTGTCAATATTCTTAGTAGGTTATTATCCTTTCCAATCTCTCTCCTTCCCTTCCATCTTTTCTCTTTATTGCTTTCTTTCTCTCTGTCCTTTATGTGTTTCCATTTTTGTGCCTTTTCTTCCTACAAACATTTGAATATCTTCTTTGATCCAGTTCATCTTCTCCTCCGTCACTAAAGTAATTTTCCTGAAGTGTGGGTCCGACCATGTCATACCCAACTCAACTAAACTCCAATGGCTTCCTACCACCTCCAGCAACAAATAAAAAAATCCTCTGTTTAGTATTCAAAGCTCTTCCTAGCCTAACACCAGCACCCCCAACCTTGCATTTCCCATCTACTTACACGGAGTCACAGAAGCCCTTTTGGTAATTCTTCTGTGGAGGTCTTATGACAAAAGTGATCTTTGCTGCTATGTCATATTGTGGATTCAGAAGTTGGTCAGTTGGCCCAATCTCTATCCAGTTAAGAATTATGTTAAACATTAACAGAGGGACCATTTTGCCATAAACTTTGTCAATTTTCAATGATCTTCCTAAACACCAATGCAACAAATTTTCCTTTATAAATTAAGTTTGTGTTCCCATAGCATACACAACTAGAAAGGCATAAATTTGCAATGTATATTTTCTGCTAGGTGCTGATATATGCCTACAATACAAGCTACAATTATTTGTCCAACTCTGTGGTCTATAACCTGCTTTTTGAAATCAATCTTTTTTTCGCCTCTGTCCTATATATCATCTTTCAAGAAAATGAAAACTAGTAGCCTTTAACATGAAACTCCTTTATACTCAAGAATACTTGAAGATGTTTAAGGTAAAGAAGCTGAAGCTTAAAAAAAAGGATCCAGTCAAAGAAATCTGGGAAGATTTGTGTGAACTGATGCTGAGTGAAGCAAGCAGAGCCAGGACTATTTCTACAAGGAAGACGAGAGAAAAATAACTTGGAAAGACTTTTGAACCCTCATCAATGCTGTGGTTAGTCAGACTGATAGGGGGAAGGCATGCCTCCTACCCCTTTATAAGGAGATGATGGTGGCCTATGGCTGCAAAATGATGCGTACATTTTCAAACATGACCATTTCCATACCGATTTATTTTGCTTGACTATACTTTTGTTATAAAGGAAGGCTTGCAATTATGGGTTGGAGGTGGGAGAAAGTGAGAATAATGAATGTTGTAAAAAAAAGGTGGGGGGAGAGGGGAGTGGATAGAGGAAAGAAAAGAGAGTAAATGAAACATTTTTTAACACACAGAGAAGACCAGAGAGAAATTCAGGGAAGGGTGTAGACAAGTTGCACAGTGCTGGTACATCCAGGTTAAATTTAATGTGTATGCAATGTAGTCACTAGTCTGGGTACAACCCTCACTTTCTGGCTTTTGTACATGGAAATATTAATGTTTGTTGGTATTTTTCTAGTTTATAACATTACAAAATAAAGGAAATTTAAGACTGTTATGTCAGGGTATTAGCTACAGAGATGACCAGTTAGTAATTGAGGTCAGAAGAGTGTTTTAATAGAAGATTCAACCAAGGATTAAGAAGCATAAAGCTTATTGGATATCAGAACCAAGCAGGATACAAAGTAGACAATTGGTTATAACAAAGACTGAGGAGTAAAATTCCATCAAAATCTAGATTTTGGGGAATAGGCAGAGAGTTGGAAATATGGAATGATTCTTAATAGGTTCTCTATCATCCAAAGTCAAGGTTGGGTCAAGAGTATAGAATCTAGGAAGTGGAATGAATGGAATCCAGATATTGTTTATCAATGATGTGAAGTTGGAATGCCTTGGGAAACCCCTTGTGTAATCTGGCCCAAGCAAAACATAGTCTATGAGTATTGATGGTAGAGGTGGTTTAGATTCCTTAAGGACAGGGACTGTCTTTTGCCTCTTTTTGCATCCCCAGTGCTTAACACAGTTGCCTGGAACATAATAGGTGCCTGATAGATGTTGATTGATGTGGGAAAGTCCAAAGTAACTGGTCCAGTGACAAGATAAAAGAACTATTCAGTGTAGACAAAAATTCAGGAGGGGAGAGAACTGGGTTCCAATCCCAATTCAAATGTTAATTAGTTTGGTCATGGTATAGTGGAAAGACTATTGGCTATGGCATCAGAAAGACCTGTCCTCCAGTCCTGCCTCTAATGAAAGCTAGCTGTGTGACCTTAGGCAAATCACATCAACACTTTGGGTCACACTGTCCTCGAAATGGTTTCTTGGGGCCCTCCCAGTTCTGGGTCTAGAATCCAATGGTACTCTGTGTCTCAGTTATCTTCTACAAAATGAAGGTAATACTAATCCCACTACCTCATTGAATTGTTGAAGGAGCACCACCTTGCAAACTTTAACGATTTGTATAGTAGTGAGCTATGACTCTTATGCAGCTAAGTGGTCTGTGTGATGGGAGCTATGACTGCAAGGAAGCTTTGACATGGGAAGCTTCTCTTTCAATTCCTTTAAAGCCATTTCCTTCTCTTTTTCTTCTTGGAACCTCTTAAGAGTCAGTCAAGTAATGGCAAGGGCTTTGGAAGAGGCCAAAGCCTGCTGGGAATTTTGTTCTGCAAGGTAATTAGGGATGGGAGCCTGACAAGCCCTTGTCTGGCCAGGATAAGCCAGAGATATGATCCAAAAAGAGTATCCAGGAGGTTCAGGCTTATGGCTTTTAGGCAGCGTCAAAGACTTCTCTATGACCCTCCCTTACTTAAATTCACCTTTCACTCTGGGTGGCACTTTTCAGAAATTTAAGAAATTAACCACAGGAAGGGAATTTGGTTGTCAATGTCCTTTACCACTGATTGCTATATAAATGGGAATGAGAGTCAAAGATGGAGGACTGAACTAAAAGGCAGGGCCCAAGTGCTTGTAACAAATTCCCCATCTTTTCCATTTGAGAATGGAAAAATTAAAAGGGGGAAACTTTGTTTTGGGTGTGGGGCCAATTACCAGCAGCAGCTAAAGAATGCAGAGGCCTTGACTGGTAGGGCTGGCATATACAGAATGCCAGGCATGCAGATTGATCAGGGGCATCATCAGAGCCCACATCCTGAGCACCACCATGAGTAAAATCCCCCTGTGTTTAATTTTTCAGGTTTACTTTTGGTTTTCCAGTATCTGGATTCAAACTCAAGTCTTCCTTATTCCATCACTCCTTCCACTATACCCCCTAGCTGCCTTAAAGCTTGACTGACCGACTTTTTTCCAAGTCACTCTATGGCTCCATTTTGTCACATGCAATACACAAATATTCCCAAGCCATTATATCTAGCTGCATCATATCCATAAAATATTTATGGATAGCTGAAAAAGGAGGCCAGACATCACACATGGATACACAGATCTTTGCTCAGGAGAAACATCAATTAACTAGTAACTGGTAAGAGAAGTAGTACAGTATAGTATAGTTTGTCTGAAACAGGAAGGGAGAATGTTTTCAGCACAAAAATGTGCAGGACAGGTCTCTTGTAACAAGTGTCTAAGTTTCTCCCATTAAGGGGGGAGCTATTGCTAAATCATATTGAAAGTGAACTGAGTAACTTTGTTATAACTTTCCTTGAGTAAAATTCTCCTGCTGAGAAATGCCAGTTAAGGAAGCAGATACTGCTCTGCCATCCCAAATTGCCAAACCATGAAATCTTAGAACCCAACTTGTGGGTTTACTTGACTCTAAGGCCCATTGCTGGTCACTGGTGGGTCACCTTTGCAACCAGAACCAGAGATAAGACTCAAGCTCAGCCCCCTAGCAATGGTGCATTATCTAATTACTACCTCAGAAATCCCTGGTTGGGAGGGGAGGAGTGAGGGTTCTGTTTTTACTTATATTTAGACATAGCAGATATTTCTGTTTAATTTTGTCATATGGAAAAATAACAAAAAATAACATCAGAAATTGCATTTGCAAGATGGCCAGAGTCAAAGATAGAAGAAAGAGCATGGTCTTCAAAAGAACAAATACTGTCATACTAATTAAAACTTCCCACTCAGGTGGAGACACAGAAACTAAGAGATTTTTCTTTCTTTTCATGAGACTTTAGATTGGGTTTCCTTCCACGGTGTGACCTTGCACCTTCCAAGGAGAAATACGATGAAGATTATAAACCCCACTTCTAGAGAATAATGTCCTTGAAATCAGGAACCTTGTGTCCTATTTAACCTTGTACCTCATGCCTTCCATATGCATGCAAAGGGTTTGTTACAGTGCCTTTCCCATTGTAGGCACCTACTCAGTACTTGAATGAATGAAGTAAAAATAGCTTTTTTCTCAATTTCATTTGATTCAATTCAATAAATATTAATCAATAATTCAATATGTGCAATATACTGAATTAGGTGCTAGGTATACCAAGACAAAAACAAAAATAGGTCCTGCCCTCAAGGAACTTCCAGTATCCCAGATGACACAACATAAATGCCACATATACAAAAAGTGAGAAGCTTCATAATGTAATGAATAGGGGGCTAATCTAGAGGTCAAGAAGATCTGGGTCCAAGTCTTCACCTCTGACACAAACTGGGTGGATGACTTTCAATAAATCACTTAACCTCTCAGTGCTCTGGGCAACTTTGTAAGATTATAAATGGCAGAGAACATGTGGACCTCTTTTAGTAGAGGCAATTTCCTCATCTGGGAATTTCCTATACCAATAAAATCCAGTCCCTATTCGTCTGTGTGTACATGTGTATGTGTGGACATGTGTGTAGAAGCTAAAAAAATGCTGCAAAGTAAAATGTGGAAGTTGACGTTTGTTTTGGAGGATTCTAAGGGGCCAAGTTGTGAATATTCCAGAGAGGAAAAGACACCTATAGTATGGAGGTATTTTATATGTTTATATCTGTACCTATATCTATATCTGTGTGTATTTTATTCTCTTCTTGAGTCAACAGAGACCCTTTGAAGGTCTGCAGAGGGAAGAGACAGAGAGAGTTAGAGAGTTATTTCACTTGTTCCTTCTTAGTAGTCAAACTAGTAACAACCAAGCTGTGGAACTGAATAGTTATCAGGCACTGCTCCAATGATAGGTGTTCCCTTTTGCCTTTATAAAATTTATAATTCATTTTGGTTTGTTTCAATTTGAAAAGGAGTGGGTCTCATTGGGAAGTTATAATTCATAATTTGCATATCAGATAGAAGCATTAGAAAACTAGTGGGGAGCAGCTAGGTGGTTCAGTGAATAGAGCACCAGCCCTGGAGTCAAGAGGACCTGAGTTCAAATATGACCTCAGATGCTTGACACGCTTACTAGCCATGTGACTTTGGCCAAGTCACTTAAGCCCGAATTGCCCTCCAAAAAGCAAAACAAAACAAAAACTAGTGATGAAAATCCATGGCCCTATGAGATCATCTGGTTTATTATTGGGTCCCAAATATGGTAGATATTCAGAAACCAGAAGGAAAATGAAGCAGTAAAACATTAGTAATTTCACCTCATCATTGATGATTATGGCAAGCTAGATTTAGAGTCAAAGAGCAAGTAAGAGCATATTTATGGTATGGATAAATATTATTTCTAGATGAATAGGCAGATGAACAAAATTTAAAGGGAGAAAAGATAAAAATGAACTAACCCAACAACACAAGAAGGTGGTAAACTTTTAGGGAATTAAGTAGAGGACAAGGGAAAACAATGGGGGTCCAAGTCAAGCATGGAATGTAAGGAAATAAGAACAGACATGTCAAGATGGGGCTCTCTAAAGAGAGTACTATGTATGATACATGTAGTTCATGTAGGGCTATATAGTGAAGATTGTTTGAAAGGGACATCACCTCTTCCATTTGGGAAGTTTCAACTCTAGCAAATCTCAGTAATCAGCTCTTAATAGTCCCAAGTTCCCTGATTTTAAGAAACAATTATATGATCTTAGGTTCATGACATGAAAATTATTTGCAGGAACTGAAGAGTATTTAGCCTGGAGAAGACTCTGGGGAACTTGTTAGCTGCCTTCAAATATTTGAAAGGATAGCATGTAAAAGAAGGCTTAAACTTGTTCTGTTTGGCTTTATGGCTCAGAATAAGGAGAAGTGGTCAAATGTTGCAAAGGCAGTTTTGGGAAATGTTGGAAAAGCTTTGGAACAATTAGTTGTACCCCAAAGTGGAATGGAAAGCCTCAAAAGATAGCACACACCCCCTCCTTGAAGTAGAGACTGAATGGCAGGTATATTGTCATGGAAATGCCTTTTTGAGTGTGGTGTTCCTTCTAACTCTTAAGATTCCAGGATTCTGACATTTCTGTGTGCCCAAGAAATACTATTGAAGTGAATTTTGAGTCTAACCAAAATTTGTCAAATGCCCCTTGTAAAAATCAATACTGTTTGGGGCGGCTAGGTGAGGCCTCAGACACTTAACACAAAAACTAGTCGTGTAACCTTGGGCAAGTCACTTAATCCCAACTGCCCTCCAAAAAGCAAAAAAAAAAAAATAATCAATACTGTAAAATCTGATTAAGGAAATCATCTATAATACACTGGCTCACCAAAAATACGAGGGAAGGGAAGAAGGAAGAGACCGGGAAAAAAGAAAGAAGAGAGGGAAAGAAGTTTTTGACATCTCAGATCAATTCTCCAAGCATTTATTACATGTCTGCTCCATGAGAGCTGCTGTGCTCCACATTGGTGATACAAGGCTACAAGGCTCTGTCCTTATCAATAGTAACAGTCCAGCTTCTGGGCAGGTGCCCTTCCCACAGAGGTTTCCCTGAACTCATGTAAGAAATGAGCCACATAATAAATGGCTACATTTTCAATAGATTCATTGCCAGTTGAAAATGAAGTACAGTACATAGATTTTATTATAATTTTTTTGCTGCAATGGTGCCTGTGATATATAGGAGATCTGGCTCCTTTGCCTTTTTTTCATTAAAAACATCATAAAACATTTAGGGGTCTGGGCAGAAATTGCTGTGACCTCTATTTATAATTGAAGAAAGTAATGTTTCCTTTAAAATATTACTAGAAAGCCATATTCCTGACCGGGAGACCTTGAAGCTGGCTAACCAGATTTGTGCAGATTTCTCCCCTCCTGTGTGCAATTATGAAAAAGATGGCAAAACTACGGTGAACACAAAGGAAAACAACTCGGAAAAAAGAAGAGTGATTGGGCTATCCTTATAATAGCATCTTGTTTTTTGTGCCAAGGAGAGAGGAAAATCTCCCTCTTCTGAGGCTAACATGTGCTGTATCTATGCTTTTTTCTATCTCAGTACAGTCCCTTTGGGAAAGAGAATGCTGGAGACAGTGCCACATGGGCATTGGTCAAAAGAGTTGGGGATTTTTAGGCTGGAAAAGATATGATCTAGGCAGAACTTAATTGTTGCCTTCAAAGATTAGAAGGGTTGTTACCTGCAAGAGAAATTAAACTTTTTTTTTTCTAATTGGTCCCAGAGGAAAGAAATAGTAGTGGGAAATGATTGGAAGGTGCAAAATGGTAGATTTTGGCTCTATGTTCCTGATGGGGTGTCTAGGTGGCACAGTGAATAGAGCACCGGCCCTGGAGTCAGGAGAACGTGAGTTCAAATCCAGCTTCACACACAACACAAAAACTAGCCCTGTGACCTTGGTCAAGTCAACCCCAATTGTTCTACCTTCCCCCCTCCAAAAAGCAAAAGAAAAAATAAAAACAAACAAAAAACTTTCCTGCCAATTACAGCTCACCAGTAATGGAATGACGGGATCTTTGGAATGTAGTGGGTCACCCACCACCAATGGCATCTTCAAGCTAAGCTTGAATGGCCACTTGTTAAATGAGTCAGAAATGGATTCTTGTTCAGGTGTGGGCTGATCACCTTGAATTTGCCTTCCAACTCTGCAGCATTTGTTGCGGATGAAACACATATGCCATCATCTCCTAGAAAGGGATGCTCTTTGCAAGCCAAAGGAACATCCTTCTATTCTTGGTTTCTAGTTCAGGTTCTTCACTATTGGGGAGGGAAAATTTCTATAATGTCTCATTCATATCTTTGTAGGATTTGCAGAATTATAAATTGCTTTATTCTCTGTGAATGTATCCCTAGAACTTAGTACAGTTTCTGGAATATAGAAGGAGCTCAATAAATGGTTGTTCATTGATTGATTTCACTCACCACTTACTTCCTTGAGGCAGTGAATAACAGTGGGAAGAGAACTGGCCCGAGTTCAGAGAGGCATGGGTTCAAGTCTTGACCCTACCACTATGTGATCTCAAGACCTCTATTTTAACTGTTAAAAATGGGGCAATATCGGGGCGGCTAGGTGGCGCAGTGAGTAGAGCACCAGCCCTGGAGTCAGAAGGACCTGAGTTCGGATCCGGCCTCAGACACTTAACACCCACAAACAAAAACCTAGTCGTGTGACCTTGGGCAAGTTACTTAACCCCAATTTCCCTCCAAAAAATGGGGCAATAATACCTGAAGCACTGACTATACAGGGCTGTTTTGAGGTTCAAATGAGACAATGTTTGCAGAGAACTTTGCAAACCTTAAAATGTTTCATTAATGTCCATTACTATTAAGTTCACCAATGGCTAGAGCTAAAAGGCCCTGAGATTCATAGATTCAGAGCTGAAATGGACCTCAGTGGGGAGGACCAGTGACCATTAGAAAACTAATGATCATCTACATCATCCCCCAATCACTTTTTTATAAGTGAGAAAACTGAGGTCAGGGAGGAGAAATGACTTGGGAAAGGTCACACAGGCAGTAAATGGCTAAGGTGACATTGAACTTGACTCCATTTCAAGTCCATTGTTCTTCCTATTTTGCCATGCTTCCCCCATCTTCCTCAAGGACAGCCATCCATCCCCCTTGGGCTGAGATGTTCCCATTCTTCTGCCTGACAATTCTAGAACTGAGAGAAGAGGATTGAACCTCTATATGTCCTAGATAAGACAGTCTCAGGCAATAACTGTAGCCAACTTCATAGTTTACCAATAACCTAATTCTTTACTTCCTTTGTATAGAAACATTGCAGCAGACTCTGATAAGCCATACCAACCTCTTTAGGGGCTGTCCCCCATCACCCCTAGTAATAGAAATTCCAGCTGAGTTGAAGAAAATTTGAAAAACTAGGAAATTTCAAATTAGTTAAATTTGAAGAACTCACAACATTCTAAGTAAAATCCTTACTCTATGCTCTCTCGTCCTAACCCAGGTGACCTTACTAAACAACGTCAGAAGGGCCCACACTTGAAACTGATCTTTGTTATTGTTTGTTCATTCATTTTGCTTTATTTAAATGCACTGCTGATGAATATGGATTGATCCACACATGTTCCCTCTCTCTGCACAGCTTATGGCAAAGGGCACAGATTGGGACAGAGCTGGCAGGCTGTGGTCATGGAGCAGGCTAAACAGGCCAGCCCACATGTAGAAGGAAGCCATGAACAGGGCTTCCTATCCATGCCATTAGGTATCATACTAGAGAAATTTTTGCAAATAATTTGTTTTTGTCAACGATTTGCATCAGCCCCATCCTTTGTTGTGTTCATTTCTATAATGCCTTTTTTTTCTTTGTTTCACAATGCCTGGCATGTAATAGATACTCAATAAATGCTTATTGATCACTTTTGAATTTTAACATGGCATTACTCTAGCAAGTTCCTGGTTTGTCCATTGCACTCCATTCTCATTGCTAGCAGCCTCACGAAGCAGAAGTCCATCTCCCAAGCCTTCTACTCTCAAGGAGTAGTGTCAGGATGGTTTGTCTCCTTTACATAAAAGCTGTTGGCTCTGTGACTCACACTTTGGAGCTTTTCATGCTCCTGAAAAATCTATTTTTCTTTGTCACCCTCAATATATTTTGATGACATTAACGATATTGTTTCTCCTTTCTGGGTGGTTTTGAGTTCCCCAGGCTTCCATTTGCTTTTAAACAAAGTCTGGAGCATAAATATATAATGGGTTCATTTAGAATCAGAAATTTTAGGCTCAACTTTTGTTGAGCTAACTAAACTGCAGAGTTGCTTAGAGTACAGGGAAGCCTTCAGGCCTTTGTGTTTAAATGTGTTCTTGACTTTTACATCGCCTCCCCCTCCTGGTTTTTGCAATTGTTGGCCAATAACAGCTGAAAAGATTCCACAAAGAGGGAGATGCTACTATAAGTCTCTTTATTATCATATAGCAAATTAAAGGAAGAGGAAAGAATATTTAAGCAAGCCTGGATGAACAAATGTATATAAGGAGGTGGATCAGGAAAGAAAGAAGGAAGGGAGGAAGGGAGGGAGAAAGGAAAGGAAGAAGGCAGGGGAGGGTGAAGGGAGGGAAGAAGAGGCAAAGGAATGAGTGAGGAAAAAGGAAGGAAGGAAAGAGGAAGAAAGGAAGCTTAGGAAGGGGAGGAGGGAAAGAAGGAAGGGAGGAGAGAGACAGTCATAGAAACAGAGACAGAAAGATGTAGATCATTACTTAATAATCATTTCTACCCAACGTGCTTTTTTTTCCTCTAAGTTGCCTTTTTATAGCCTCGTTTGTATGGCTTTAGTTCTTTTGTCAGTGACTGCAAATAAATTCTTAGGATTTGCAAGTTCACCCTAGAGTGGCCATTAGCAGTGTCTACTAGACTAGAAGCAATATCTTCCCATACTTATACATGACCCCATTGGCATGGGAAACAGTGGGAATGAACCCTAAGGAAAGCTTACTCCATTATTTCATTTATGATCAGATGCCTACAAAGGTCAAACAAGAGTTTGGTCAGCGTACTGTGGAGTGACATTGGCATTTTGTTGCTTCCTACAGAGGAAAGACACAGTATACAGTCCTATCCACTGGGAATTCTACCTAGTGGTCTGTCATCATGGGACTCAGGTCATGCCATATTTGATGTTTGGAATGCTCTGTTGACCATCACTAGCTACAGAAATCCTGCCCATCCTTCAAGATTCTGCTGAAAACATCATCCTTCCTGAAGCTTTTCATGATAAAGCCCAACTAGAAGCCTCACCGTCCTTTGATGTGATAGAGTGCTTACTGACCAGATCATTCATATGACACTTAAGATACTTCCTTTTATTATATTTTTGTGGAGGAGTTTCTTCTTTCCTTCCCAACTAGATTATAAGCTCCTATATCTGGGATGGATGGATGGATGGGCAGATGGATGAATTAATGAAATAGTAAAGGTTGTCTAATCCTGTTTCTTCTCTTGGATGATCTGTAAGGAGAGCTTGGTGGATATTAGTTCCACTGGGGAAAGGGTATTAGTAGACACTATTTTTGAACATTGGTTTATCCAAATGCCTTTGCTCATCATAACAAGGGAGAGAAAGCCACTCAGGAACCAGAGGCTTGCACAGAAATCTGCAAGCCAAATAGTTACGCAAGGTGAGACAAAAGACAGAAAAAGTCAAGTTTCAAGAAAGGTTAGCAGTCTTCCAGCCAAGTGAAACAAGACACAGTCAGAGCCAACCTTCATCCCCCTCAAGTTCCCAATCGTCCCTTGTTTGACTTGGGTTATTCACTATTTAACAGCAAGCCTTCGGGTAACTTGGCTCACTCTAGAGATATCACACTTTCCTTTAAAAAAAATTGAGCTTTAGAAGAAAAATCTTGGCGTCGTCTTATTTCTTTTTAAACATTTTTGTCAGCCGAAGGGCCTTGCAGTCGTCTTGTTTGTGCAATGCTTTTGCTGTACATTTTTATCGTGGCCGTGTTTATGTTGCATGTCTAATTAGCTTCAACATACCAGATGAATTGTCTAAACCCGTCTGGCATGCCATAATTTTGCAAAGCTTCTCATCTGCTAAAAAATATATTTGGGATGGTTTTAGATTTCAGGAATCAAAAGGCGTTGATGGATCTGGTTCACCAGAGGAATTATTTTAAGGGGGGTACTGGGTGGAGTCACTTGCCAAGCTGGCTGGTTGAAGCAGAGAGGAGGCCCAAATGGCTTTTGCAATTCTGATTCGAGAGCTTGAGCCAAAAGCATCAGCTCTTATTTTTCCTTGAAAATGAAGGGAAACAAATTGTGTTGCTGAGAAAGCCTTTTGCTGTTGCCAAGATCAAGGAGGTACACCTTATAACAAGTCTTGCATAGAAGGCATTAGGAGCCATTGTGGAAGGGAGGGGGGGAAAAGACTTAAAAGAGGAGGAATTAGGCCAGGTTGCCCCAATCTCCACCCCACTCCAATCCTCCATTCCCCCATTTCCAACTTTCTGTTGAATGCAGTAGAAAGTGGAAAGAACATTTTTTTTTCAGAGAACCTGAGTTCAAATCCTGACTGTGTCTCAAACTACACATGTGACCTTGAGCTAGGCCCTCTCTGGGCTTCAGTTTCTTCATCAGTAAAATAAAACTGTTGGTACTAAAAAAGGGATTCTTAACCCTTTTTTGGGTCTTCAATCACCTTCCATTCATGTGAAAAAATCTGAATAATTTTGTCTACTTCAAGTCAAAAGTTCATCAAGGTGATCAAACGTGTTGATACAATTTTAGACCATGTTTAAAAAGGCATGATGTTGAGAACAGAGTATGTTCCAGACCTGCTGTGGCTTGGTCTGTTCAAGTCATACCTCAATTAGTGTTCTCAGTTCTGGAAATTATGTTTTAAGAAGCACATTGACAAACAGATGGCAAGGGGGAAAAAGCCATGTCGTACAGAGATCAATGGAATCTGTGGATATTTAGCCAAGAGAAAAAAAGACTTAGAGGGGACATGATGTCTGTCTTCAAGTATTTGAAGGGATTTCACACAGAAGAGAGATCAAACTCATTCTGGTTAATCCCAGAGAGAAGAACTAGAAGCAGAGTTAGAAGTCATAGACAAGAAGGCTTAAACTTGATGTAAAGCAGAATCTTCCTAATGATGAATGCTGTACAAAAGCCAAATGAATTATTCTGGGAGACAGTGGCTTATCCATCATTGGAACTCTCCTAGGGAAGGCTAGATGACCATTTGTTGATGATATTATCTATTAAGTTCAATACAATAAATATTTCTTAAATGCCTGCTCTGTCCCAGGCACTGTGAGTTGTTGAGGATACAAAAGCAAAGTCAAAATAATACCTGTATTCAGTGAGCTTACATTCTGTTGTAGAGTAGTTCTGGTCAACTATAACCTGGATTAAGTCACCTCTCTGGTCTCTTCTAACCATAGTTAGAAGATTCTTTGATTCTCTAATGCTATGATTGTTTCATTTTTAGCTAGTTGACCAGCAGAGACATGGGCATAAGGAGAGGACATGGGAACCAGTATGCAAGGTACATAGTGCAGAATTAGTAGGGCTACTCAAACAACTACTCATTGTTGTCCCCACCAAACTACAGCTTCAAATTCCAGGTAGAGATTCTATGTGGAGAGGGAAGTGTTCTGATGCAGTAAAGGAATGAGATAGACTTTCTATTACAATTCTACCATGAAAGAATACTGTCTTAGAAGGAACGATTAGGTGGTGGAGACTGTCCTGTCATTGCTTCCTATTGGGGTGTTCTCTCTGATTCCATGTTGATTTTCTTGGATTCAGACCACTCTTCCTTCCATATTCCTTTATTTTCCTCTAGCCTAGCCTTTGGATTTGGTAACCCATGAATGTGCCTTGATGGGATATGATATCTTGTTAACTCCTTTGGATCACAGCTTGGATCAGATCTTTCCCTTGTGCTGTTTGAAAGACCATTCTCCATTCCTCATGCCCCCAAGATGTAGAGAGTCACTCTTTGGCAGGTATGCCCCATAAGTGAAAATTGTTTGATTCAAGGAAATGTAATTTTATCAATTTTAGTTTTAAAACAATTGTTCAATTTTTCTTCTACCTCTTTAATTTGGCTTTAAAAAACCTTCTTGAGGGGCAGCTAGGTGGCACAGTGAATAGAATATCAGCCCTGGAGTCAGGAAGACCTGAGTTCAAATTTGGCCTCAGACACTTAACACAAAAACTAGCCATGTGACCTTGGGCAAGTCACTGAACCCCAATTGCCCTACCCTCCCCCTCCAAAGAAAAAAAGCAAAAATAAAATAAAATAATATTCTTCTTGAGCTCTTCCTCTGTGCTTGAGACCAGTTCATATTCCCTTTTGAGATTTCAGATGTGGGTCAATGCTGTCCTATTCTGGATTTACATTTTGATCTTCCCTTTCTTCATAATAAAGTTCTATGGTCTTTGCTTTTCCAATTTGCTTTTTGCCCATTGTGATTGCCTAATTTCTGGCTTTTAAAGTGGCTCTCTGATTCTGGGGCACAGGAGGTTCCTGCCCCGTGCTTCTTGTGCTGGGAGTTAGGGGCCTGGTTACTGGCTTTGTGTACTGTGACCTCTGGTTCTGTCAGTTAGAAGCTATATAATGCTGCAGCTCACCTGGTGCTGAGCTGGAGCTGGCTGGTGTGTGCCAAGGTTGAGGCCAGCTCTTTCTGTGTTTCCCAGGGGTTACACTGAAGCTCACAGCTGAGGTGTGGGGGAGGGGTGGTCTGTCCACTGCAGGTCTCCATCTCTCCAATGGAGCTCAGGTGGACTCAGCTGCTGGTAGACACACATCTGTGCTGGTGTCTGCCAATTACCCTGGCTGTGCAAAGGCACATCTGGGTCCTAGTATTGGTGCCTGCTGGCTCCACCCCCTTGGGGTTCAGGATCTCCCACTGGTTTGCTGATGTGGGACACTTCCTGTCCTGCACTGGTCACCTTCAGCCACAGCAAAAGGCATTCACCCTGTTGATCTCCCTAACCTCCAAGCTAAAAGACAGCTGTACCCCTTCTGTTGGTTCCACTATTTCAGGATTTTTCCTGGGACAATATTCTCTGGGTTTTTCAAGGTCAACAAGGGGGGATGAGAACACTTATGGTTTGCTCCTGGAAGTTCAAGTAGGTGACTTTCAAACATTTAGTCTGTAGGCTGCTAGTCCCAGCAGTAACTGCTGTCACTGCCTCAAGCCCAGAGCTTGTCTCTCACCCAGCTCCAACAGACCCTCCTCATCTTGCTCTGAGAGGTTTGGAAATCACCACTGCCCCAGGCCATTCAATTCACCAGCTTCGGCTGGTGAATTGACTCTGGCTCCACTATGGTCTGGTCTGTGCTGGTACAGCCTGCCCGTTGTGCACTCCCCCCACCCAGTGCAACAAATCCTTCCTGTTGACTTTCCGTGTTGTCCTGGGCTGGAAATCTGCCACACTCTGTCTCCTGGTGGATTCTGCCACTCTAAAATTTGTTCACATTCCCTTTTTAGAGGTATCTGAAGAAATTTATGGGAGATCTCAGGTGAGTCCCTGCTTTCATTCTGCTCTCTTGGCTCCACCTCCAGCAACATTTATTATCATGTATTATTAAGACTTAGTATCTTAATTTTATACCAGGTAACATGCTAGGCTTTGAAGGAAATCAGAGCTGATAAGACGCTTTTTTGTTGTTTTTGCTTTTTGGAGGGGGGAAGGCAGGACAATTGGGGTTAAATGACTTACCAAAGGTCACACAGCTAGTAAGTATTAGGTGTCTGAGGTCAGATTTGAACTCAGGTCCTCCTGACTCCAGGGCTAATGCTCTATTCACTGAGCCATCTAGCCGCCCCAGATAAGATGCTTTTGTAATAACTTCATTCAGGAACTCAGCTAAGGTTCTCTCTAAAACTGTTTATGAAATTTAAAATGAGTTTATACCTTGGTGTGACTTTTATTGATTTTTTTTAATTGGGCCAGTACTTTATAAAATCTGACTTACAATAGGTATTGATATTTCCAGTTTACCTCCTACGTGTGACCATTTCTTATCCTCTCCCACAACTACTGGTGCTTCCCCACCAAAATTCCATTGTTTTTCTTTTGTATATAGTTTAAATACGTAAGTTTCCCCCAATAGAATGTAAGCTTGTTGAAGGCAAGCATCATTTCATTCATATTTTTTTATTCTAGTACCCTCATCATCAAATATTTTATCAAGTTCCTCACTGTACAAATACAAATGCTTCGTAGTTAAGTTGTACTTAATAATCTTATATTTCAACATATCATACATACATCAACATATCAACAACATACATCATATACATACATTAACATACTTCCCCCAAACTATTTTGTAAATTCCTGGAGGAAAGGGCCTGTTTCTTTCCATTTTTTGTCTTTGTTTTCCTGATGGGGTCTTCTTTTTACCTGCAGTAGGTACTTAATATTTTTCTAAATGAATTGCCTTTGAATAATACCATACTAAGAAGTGTCAGGGGAAGTCGAAGGTAGCAATTGTCAAGAGGACTATAATCATGGTTTGGGTTTGTTGTTTTTTCCCTGGCCTCTATAGTTGAATAGCTCTCAGTAGAGAGTTGATGGACTCTCCATTAGTTGCAAAAACCTGGCAACTTAATAGGAGGAAACCTGAGTAACATGGCCAAATTGACTCGCTAAGTGTAAATGTATTAAATAGCCCAGGTGCCCAGTGGGAGCAGAGTCTCTTTAGGGAAAGGAAAGGTTTGGATTTCAAGAGAGAAGTCATGTATGTAAAACATTACATATGAAAAGTAGAATAACAATATCAACTTTAAACATATAGGATAACAGCACAGAATGGTGTCCAAGGTCTCTTTCAATTCTCAACCTATGGGCTTAGAATCGTCAGAATCAGTAGATTTGTCATGTATAAGTCATAAGTAACAGAGACAATAAAGGTTATAAGCTCATATTAAGGTGAGATCACTGTACTTGAGGCTAGTGTTGTTCCAGAAGGCTTTAGAAACAGAGGGAATTTATTGTGGAACATTATTATTAAAGAGTTAAGTTCACAGAAGGGTAGACAAAGTGTGAGCAAAGGTAAATAATTTGAAATACAAATTATGTGTTCAGAGTGAATGAGGGTTCCAATCTGATTTGACAAGAAAGTTTTTATGGAAGAATAATGAGAGAAAACTGAGAAGGTGTTTTAGGTGTAGAATGTGAAAGACCTTGAATGCCAAGCTAAGGATTTTGGATATATGTCTATCAGTAATGGAGGAACCACTGGAGGTTTCCTAACTTGAAAGCACAAAATGGAACAAGTTTAACTTTTTTTATTTTGGTAGAGAGACAATGAGACTGTTTTAAGATAAACTCTCACTCTCAGAAAAGAAACATTGGTCACAGGCAGGCTCTTTGAAGTTGTCCCTGTAGTAATGATCCTGTTCAACTCTTTTTGATGTGACTTACTTCTACCAGTTCCTTTATGTTTCTGAGTTACTTCTTGTCTTCCTGTTTGATAAATTTAATACAAACACACTTTGGAGACTTTTTCCAAAAGTAATTCAAGCAATACTAATGAAATCAAATGGGGGCTCCTAGAGTTAATTTCTCTTTTCTTTCATGGTGAAATGACTCTGAGTAGACAGATGATGGAGTCTCCTTTAGTTTCAAAAGCCTGGGAACTTAATAGGAAGGAGGAAAACTGAGAAACCTGGACAAATTGATTAGCTAAGTATAAGGGTATTGAGTAGCCAAAGGACCCAATGGAAGCAAAGTCTATTTAGGGAAAGGAAAGAAAGTGTTGGTTTCATTAAAGAAGGAACCTATTTCCTTTATAACCCCACTGAAGGGCAACATATTATAATGAGAAGAGCATTGACTTGGGAAGGAGGAGATACTTGGGTTTGAGTCCTACCTCCAACATTTACTAGCTACATGACTACAGGAAAATCACTTAAACATCTCTGAGCTTCAGTTCCTTCTTCTATCAATTGGGAATGATAATATCTGTAGGACTTACCTCTCAGTATGGGATAGTGGATCAAGAACTGTTCTAGAAGCTGTAAAGAGCTTGCCTTTGACACTTAGGATATGTGTCCCTGAGCAAGTCACTTAGTGTTCTAGAGCAGTGGTGTCAAACTCACGTAGAAATCAGTTCCACTAAATCCTAGATAATGATCCCCATGGCTGTATGTTGACTTTGTTTTTGTTGAGTCATTTCAGTCACTTCCAACTTTTTGTGAATCCATTTGGGGTTTTATTTTCAAAAATATTGGAGTGGGGGGCGACTAGGTGGTGCAGTGAGTAGAGCGTTGGCCCTGGAGTCAGAAGGACCTGAGTTCGGATCTGGCCTCAGACACTTAATCCACACAAATAAAAACCTAGCTGTGTGACCTTGGGCAAGTTACTTAACCCCAATTGCCCTCCAAAAGGCAAAAAAAAAATTGGAGTGGTTTGCCATTTGCTTCTCCAGCTCATTTGACAGATGAGGAAACTGAGGCAAACAGGGTTAAATGACTTACCCAGGGTCACAGAGCTAGTGAGTGTATCAAACTGGATTTGAACTCAGGTTTTCCTGACTCCAAGCCTAGCACTCTATCCATTTCACCATCTAGCCTAGATATTAACTTAGAAAACCATATAATAATATTATCCATGTTGTATTACATTTTATTTATTTGTTAAATATTTCCCAATTGCATTTTAATCTGCTTTAGGCCACACTCAGGAGTATTGTGGGCCACATGGTACTTAATGCCTCAGTTCTAGACAACTTCTTAAGAATATAAGTTATAGAGAGGGTGGTGACCCATGCTAATCGGGGGAGTTTTCTAGCTTGGAAGTTCCTTGAACCAGTGAATTCATAAGTTTATTCTCTATCCCTGTTTAGAGTAAAGGATTATTTTGAGAACCAAATGAAACAGAAGTAAAGCATTTTGCAAACCTTAAAGCACCATATGAATGTCCATTATTATTCATTTAAGTTGTTATAAATTATAAACTATTTATTGTTGTAATTGGTGAAATGGTGTAGGTATGGTGCCAGATCTGACTGTGTCTCTGACTTCAGGTTGTTTTCTTCCATTCAAATAAACCATAACAATAAGCTATATCCCTAGGAAATGAAGCATCTTGCTTTCCCACTGGTACCTGACCACAGTGCAATGCCTTCTCATTCCTAGGCCATCCCAGACTTCCACCTTGACTAAGCAGAACCATTTTGTAGGAGCTAAAGGCAGGGGCTGATGGAGGCTGAAGGAGGCTTCTGCTGAGCAGGACTGCAGGGCCATGCTTTATGAAAAGAGCCATTGTCTCCAGAAACCAAAGCCATGTGACTCAGAAACCCCCTTTCACCTCCAATTGAATTCGATGTCTCATGCAACAGAGGCATAGCTGGACACCTGAAGATAAAAGCCATAAGCAGAGCATGGTCATGGAGGATTTGTTTTGACTTCAGATTATAGACCTTGGGTTTACTCTGAATTCTTGTCTTTGGGGAGCAAGAAGTCTTTTCTTTAAGGGATTCCCAAACATCTGGTGGAGTCCCTAGAGTCAGAATGGGGATTTGGAGAGCCTTAAGGGATACTCATATTACAGAATTGTGCAGATGAAAGAAGATGGAAGGGGAAGAAACTGCTCAAAGTATGTTGTTCCTTTCTTCCTCAAGGCTTTGGGACAAGCCTTTTTCAGACAGTGCTATAATAGTAAGAGAAAAAGGAGGAGGAAAGCGGTAAAGATAAAGCCCTGCCAGAAGCTGCAATTTACACGTTGGTTTGTAAATTGCTACTCCTCCGGTCCTGATTGTCTGTGTTGTGCCAACATGTTCCCGATAACACAAAAAACTCGCTAATATTTAACACATGTTTACTTCACACTGTTTTCATTTAAAACTTAGAAATAAGCCAGGGCTCTATTTAGCAACATGAGTCACTCTCCTGATTGACTTCTTCAAGGCTTGATTTTTGAATGAGGATGCTGGGCAAGGGAAGGAGTGGGAGAGGTAGAAATGGGAAGCCCCGTGGAAGCCAGAGATTCTGTGATGGCTTCTTCAATCTCTGACATTTGTTAGATCTGTGATTTTACCAGCCTAGAGGCCTCCTTCCTCCAACCATGGTTTTGAAGTCAAGAAGTCCTGAGTTTGAAACCTGCCTCAAACACCTGTTAGCTGTATGACCTTAGATACATTACTTCAATCTTTGTCCCTCAAAAGCCTCAGCTACAAAATGAGGGGGTTAGAATTAATGACCTCCAAAGTCCAATTCTAATTTATAACCCATTGATGCGGATCACAATCTGTCCATACCTGCCCCACTGGCCACAACTGTTAACTGTATAATCCTATGCATTTTTATTACAATCAGTTCTTAATTATGTGTGTATGTGTGTTTACCAGACCTAAATTCCATTAGTATATGGACCTCCCAGTTAGGAAATCCATCCTTCCAGTATAGATCAGCACCTACTATCTAACCTGATTTCTTACACAATTGCCTGTGGTGGTCAAGTGACTTTTCCCAATGTTCTACAGCCAATATGTGTCAGACAAGACTTGAACCCAGGCACTCCATACTCTGGGGTTAACTCTTTATGCACTATGATGCATTGACTCTTTACCTCCTACTTGATCTGTTTTCTTTGGGGGGCAATTTGTTTTTCCCCAGGATCTGGATTTTAATATATCACAATGTGCTGGTTTGATGAAACTCATCCAGGTCAAGTGCCACAATAATTATGAGGAGAAGCAGGAGGAGAGGACAGGGAGGAGGAGGAGAACCATCATTTAGATCGTACCTTATGATTTGCTAAGCTCTTTAGAATATCATCTTTTTTTGAGCCTCACGATAGTGCTGGGAGGTAAGAAATCAAGGCAGACAAAGGTTAGATGATTTGTGCAGAATTACAGAATTAGGAAGTGTCTGAGGCTGATTTGAACTCAGGTCTTCCAGATTCCAGGTCCAGCATTCTACCACTAAACCACTTAGCTGACTCTCCTCAAAATCACCTTCCCTTTACTCTACAGATAAGTGCATAATTAGTGATATTTGTGCAGGTTGTTTTCCCAAAAAGAATATAAATAGCTCAAGGACAAGGACTGCTTAATTTTTTGTCTTTAGATCCCTAGCACCTAGCACAGAGCCTGACAAAAAGCAGAGGATTAATAGATACTTGTTGGTTGATTGATGGATGGATGCCATACCTCCCGTCACCTAGCAGAGGATTCTTTTATAAAGAAAATAATTATCCCCATTTTATCTGATTTAAAAAAAACACACACATTTTCATAAATCAGGGTGTGCTAGTCTGCCTAAGCTAGCAAAGTGCTAATAGTGAGTTGGGGTAGGGACAGCAATGTTATCGACTGGCAGATAGTAGCTTAGCCATGAGGGGGTCTATCCCTTGCCCATTTGGGGCATAGGGAAGAGTCCATATGGCATAGCAGGGGAGGAAGAAGGCTGGTTTGTGGTGGCCATCAAAAGGGCAATGCCCAGGGATGGTGATGGTCCCTGAACAGAAGCCCCCTCCCAGGCAAGAAGCTTCTATCCAGTCCATCCTCTCAACTGCCAAGGTGAGATTCACTGAGGACAAGTCTGCCCCTGTCACACACTACCCCTTTCCCACTTTTCAGTAAACCCCAGTGGGTCCCTATAACCTCCAGGATCAAATATAAAATTCTCTGTTTATCTTCTAAAGCCCTGTGCAGCCTGGGCCTTTCCAACCTGTCTGGTCTTTTTACATTGTATTCTTTCACATACTTGGAAATCCAGCTTCACTAACCTTGCTGTTCCCCTCACACAACACTCCAGATCCCATTTTTCTGATTTTTCACTGGCTGTCCCCCTTGGCTAGAACACTCTCCCTCTTCATCTCTATCACCTGGATTCACTGACTTCTTTCAAGACTCAACTCCAATCCCACAAACCTGCAAAGATTCTTTTCCAGTCCCCTGGCTTCCTACTGAGATGACTTCTGTTCTACCCTGTCTAAATTTTGTATATACCTAATTATTTATAGCAGCTCAGTGGCATATAGATAGAGTGTAGAGCCTGGAGTCAGGAAGACCTCAGTTGGGATGACCCTGGGCAAGTCACTTAAAACTGTTTGCCCCAGTTTCCTCTTCTGTAAAATGAGCTGGAGAAGGAAATGAAAAACCACTCCTTTATTTTTGCCAAGAAAACCCAAATGGGGTCATGAAGAGTCAAACATGATGATAATGATTAAAAACAAATGATTTACATGTTGTGTCCCCCATTAAAATATGAACTCCTAGAGGACAGGAATTGTTTTCATCTGTCTTTTCCTTCCCAGCCCTGACCACAGGGCCTGCCATATAGTAGGCACTTAATAAATGGTCACTGACTGTCTAATTCCATGTTGGTCCCATACTAGCTATGTCTGAGTGGGACTTTGACTCGGGGTCTAAGCTGGGGCCAAAGAAAGAGTCCACATTTGACACTTGGTTAATATGTTTACTTCCCCATTGCCACCTTGGGACTCTCAGTTTCCAAGCTCACTGGAGTCTGAGTTGACATAAAGTCTGCTTCTCGTGGGAGCTATCCATCTTCCACAAAGTTGTGATATCTTCAGTGAAGAGCCTGGCCTATGACAGAAAAGAGTCCTCAGCAGCAGCAAGAGACTTTTATTTGGCATTTTTCCAGTTCAAGAAACTAGGACTGTTGAGATAAAGGGTCAGCTGAATATGTACAGGTCTGAAAGATCTCAAGTTCCTGGATAAGTCACCTTAACTTTCTCAGCATCAGTTTCCTGGTCTGTACAATGGAAATAATAATAGTGTGTGCTTCCCAGGGTTGTCATGAGGACCAGAGGAGACAATATATGTAAAGCACTTTGAAGGTATCCCAAAAAAAGCAAAGGAAAAGGAACTATATGTATAAAAATATTTACAGCAGCTTCTTTTGTGGTGGCCAAGAATCAGAAACAGAGGGGATGCCCATCAGTTGGGGAATGGCTGAACAAGTTGTGGCCTATGAGTGTGATGGAATAACTATTGTACTATAAGAAATGAGGAAGGTGGTGATTTCAGAAAAAAAACAACATGGCAAGACCTGTAAGAACTGATGCACAACGAAATGAGAAGAACCAGGAGATCATTTTGCACAGTAATAGCAATGTTGTTTGTGAAATTTGTTGAAATTGTAAAAGACTTGGCTACTTTACCAATTCAGTGATTCAAGATAATTCCAAAAGACTCATGATGAACAAGTACTATCCGCCTGCAGAGACAGAATTGATGAACTCCGAGGACAAACTGAAGTATATATTTTTTTCACTTTCCTCTTTTTTTTGCAATATAGCTAGTATGGAAATATGTTTTGAATGATTTCATACATATAATTAATATCATATTGTCACCCTCTCAATAGCTGGGGAAGGGATGGGGGCACATCTAGAACTTAAATCTTAAAAGAAAAGTGCTAAAAATAAATAATATTGTTTAAAGGAATATAAGCTCCTTGAGGTCAGAGACTGCCTTTCTTTTTGTTACGATTTGCATCCCCATAACTTAGCACAGTGCCTGGCACTTAGTAATTGCTTGATAAATTGTTGACTTGTTGACTCGAATAAGCAGAGGAGGCGTTGACCTACCCTGCTGGAGAGAGTTCCTTCACATGAAAATTGACATTATACTTTCAGGACCTAAGTACAGTAAAGCACCACTAAGTGACTCCAACCTAGACAAACGTAGTAGAATTCTCTAAGGATGCCTCTCAGGAGTGGGGGGAGGAGAGACGGGGATGTAGTCCTGCAGTTTTCAACCACAAAACTAGTCATGGCGTGAGTTGTCAGTCAACTGGACCTTTTTGGTTTCCTCCTCATATCTATAGATATAGTGTCCCAAAAGTCTTAGTGCATGCAATTTAAAACTATGAAAGCTTAAACTACAACAAGACTGTTGGAACGCCCTGGAGATTTATTTTTTGTCTGGATAAAATAAGTATAATTGATATGGGTGCCTTTTCTTCCATCTATTGCCCATTTTTCAATATCAGTAACTTGTTTAAATCAATCAAGTTGGAGTTCTTTTAATTTCATGCCACGTTTCTTTTTTCCCCTCTTTGCCACACTTTCATTTTTATCTCTGCTCTAACAAGGCAGTGGTTCAATAGCACATGGATAGCAGAAAAATTCCTTCATATTAAGTTGTATATTCATTATATTTAATTGTGGGTATATTGTATTTCACCCTCCTTAACCTTCCAGGAGAATGTAACTCTTCAAAGTCAGGGACTATTTCACTTTTTTTAATCGGTCAGTCAGCACTTATTAGGCACCTACTATGTACCAGGCATTGTGCTAAGTCTTGGGCATACAAAGAAAGGCAAAACAGTCCTTGACCTCAAGGATCTTCCATTTCTAATGTGGGAGACAACATTCAAACAACTGAGCATATAATATATAAGATGATGGAAGAAGGTAGGAGCAGACAGTGGGGGATGGGGTAAGGAAGAGCTGGAAGAGACCAGGAAACACCTGAAGAAGGTGGGATTTGAGCTAAGTATTGAAGGAAGCCAGAGAAACACAGGGGAAGGTTTTTCTCTCCAGGACTTCATGCAACCCACCATTGCACATACTTAATAAACAGCTTTGAATTGAATTACTGGATTTAATTAGGTTGAAGCAATATAAACACTCAGACTTAAGGTAGATTCAGCATTGCATCAAGCATAATGTACTTTGGGGTTGCATGGACCAAACAGGGGCTTAGGCTTCTCTGGAACAAACAGGGGCTCAAGCACTAGAGAGGGGCCCATTCCCAGAAGGGGCCAGATAGGTGATAGACCAATCCGTGAAACAGCAATGAGCTCTGGGAAGGTATGCTCTGTAGGTCTCAGAACCCTGTAATATCTAGGTCCTTTGTTTCATAGGGCTGTACCTATCAAAATGGCCCTGTAGTATGTGCTCATTCTATCTTACTCAGACGATGGGCTTAGTGGTACCATGAACTCAGCAGAGTTTTATCTTTGTAATATTGGTTCACTCTCTCAGGAGGAAAAGATTGGAGAGTAAGATGCAAGACACACAGCTCCCTTAGACTATGAAATACTAGCATGCCATCATCTCAGGTGCCTCAGTTTCCCAACTCCATCTAGAGGATATACCAGCATGGGGGGAGTGGTCATCACTGGCTTTACAAGTCTGGGTCCTATGCCAACTTTCGGCTAATATGTGCTATTTTCACCTCTGCTAGAAAGAAATGATAGCCCCCAGAAAGCCCAGAGGGACCAGTCACAGGGGATAACAATCAGTGAGGAAGCTGTCAAGCCATGGCAAGTCCGTGCTTCATCTCAATGTGTACATGAGGAGAGGCGGGTATGACACATGGAAGAATGTTAATGGCCCCAGTACAGAAAACAAGAGAAGTCCCTGTTGACTTGTTCTGCTTGCGACATAGTCTGGACTGTAATTTGATGGGCGAACCCCATTCTGTAGATGTTTTGGGTCAGAGAGACAGTTGTGTGTGTGTGTGTGTGTGTGTGCATGTGCATGCATTCATATGAGTGTGTACATGCGTGCATATGAGTGTGTTTAAAATTAGTGATATGGATCTTTAGACCAACAAGTAAACTGTTTGGGAAAAGATAAATTGCTTTCTGGGAAAGATGGATGAGATAGGAATGGGAATTTCTGGCTCATGGGAATTTACGCAGAAGAGGAGATAGTCTGAAAAATGCATGGATGTTTGTTAGTCCCACTATCCTAATAGTACAGAGCCCTCATTGTCCCCAGCCAGGGAATCTCTCTCTTTTACATACATTCACAACCCTCCTAGCAGTCTATTAGAGGTTAGAATTTAGTGAGCAGCTGGGAATGCATTGAGCTAAATTGAAAGAAGCAGCCGCTAAGCTTCCTTGATGGCAAATGACAAGGAGTAAAGGCATGTGGCTGAGACCCTGAGAGAGTTGGATTTCCTGTGTAAATCCCTAACTAGATTTTCCATTTTTCCCTCTGCTTCTCCTGAGTGAGTTGGCCAAGCTGGGCCATTTAGGGTTTATTTTGTTTTGTTTTGTTTTAACCATCAGACCAAGAGTATGGAAAAGCAGCATGGCATAGTGGGCAGAGAGCTGACCTTGAAGCCAGCAAGGTATGGGTTCAGGTCTCACCTCTATTATATACTCATAGTGTGACCCTGGGCAAGTCACCTTCTCAGTTCTCTAGGCAACTGTATTAAGACTAAGTTAACAAAGATGCCAACCTACATTGATGGGGGGACTTTCATATGTGAAAACATGGGTCTAGTCTCTATCTCTAGAGCAAGAATGCACCGCACATAGTTTACCTAATCTTGTATTCCAGCATTCCTGGGGATGAAATGGGGATGATAGACCTAGACAACACAATATCATATGCCACTGGTTCACAGCTTAGCACGGTAGTACATTGATGGGACATCTGAGGTCTCTATATTCTATATACTCAAACTCTGAGATTATCATTTGGAGAGTTCCAAGTTCATAAATTAATAAATTACTTTATGGGGTTTCCCTGGGACATAGTTATCAAACAGAACTTCTAGAATGGAGATTCAGAAATGCCTTCATTTTTCCAGAAGTCTCCTAGTCTGGCTCTAGCTTGTGACCATAAGCTGTGCTTTAGGAAGGTCCTTTTGGCAGCTGAATGGAAGATGGACTATGACCAAGAAACCAACCCCCAAAATAATCCAGGCATGAGGTGATGAGAGCCTGAACCACCATATGAGAGGAGCCTATGAGAAGGCTAAGATTCATGAGTGGAATCAAAAGGCCCTCCCATGTGGGCAATAGCCACATGAAGTCATCCAACAAAATTTGTTGAAAACTAAAGACCAAACAAATTGCTAAGTCATGTAGATTTCTTCATGCAAACAGATTTGTTTATGATGGAATTTAGGACTGAGTCATTGCCACCCAACATTATAAAAAGACTATCCTTTAGGAGCCCAGATTTAGGGATCAATGTAGATTATTCTTCAGCTAGATGGCATGGTGGATAGAGTGTTGAGCCTGGAGTCAGGAAGACCTGAATTCAAATTTGACTTCAAATACTTACTAGCTGTGTGCTCCTGGGCAAATCACTTAATCCTGTTGCCTCAGTTTCCTCATCTGTAAAATGAGCTGAGGAAGGACATAGCAAACCACTCAAGTGTCTTTGCCAAGAAAACACCCAATGGGATCATAAAGTGTCAGACAGGACTGAAACAACTGAATGACAAACAAGTACATCCAATGAAATGATAGAAACTCCACATCTTATCAGTGCTAGCTTTAAAACTTTGGCCCCTACCAGATACCCAGCAGTGCATGAGCTGGTGGTTTGACTTGTACACTAGAAGCTAACTATCTTTCATTAACTAATAAATAACAAATGTATATACTACAAAGAGAGAACTCCATAATCTTGGAGAACTGAACCAGTGGTTGTATTGGAACCCAGGTCATTATCACAGACCCAAGTACTGCCACTATTGCTCAGAAGTAGCATAAACCTAGAAAAAGTTTAAGAACAATGTTTTAATAGATGCTACCAAATCAAGTTATTAAACTATTTCCATATTACATCGAATGAAAAGCTTTAGAAATAGAGACCCTTCAGAAGACATCAAAATCATATGGGAACAGGATAAGGTGCATGTCAATCCTGTTTTTCCATCTGCTGTTAGAATTTAAGCTTGCTTGCAGTGAGCCTATAGAGGATGACCCCGATGCCAAGACTTTAGGTCACCGACAGAAGACATTTATTTTGTCAACATGTGCAATAGTCCACAGAACATTACAAATAAAGTAATAATAAGAAGTGTTGTAGCTGGTCTTGGCTGTTTCTTGATGCTGTGGATAGGGTGCTGGACCTGGAATTAGGGAGATCTGAGCTCAAATCTAACTTCAAGCACTTACTAGATGCGTCACCTTGGGCAAGTCACTTAACTTGTCCGCCTCAGTTTCTTCCTCTGTATAATGGAGATAATAATAGCACCTACCTTGTAGGATTGTTGTAACGACCAAGTGAGGTAACATATAAAATGCTCCATGAATCTTAGAGCACTTTATAAATGTTAATTATCCTTATTCCTATTACTTTTCTCTGAACATGATTGAAAAAAGATGAGAACAATATAATATGAGGGCTGAGGATGTCTGTAGATTTCATGGTTATTACAACTCTGTCCCTGTGCCCCAACCTGAAAAAGGTGTTGTCAATGGCGGATGATTCACAAGACAGGAAAAACACTCCTTGTTCTGGGTTATCTCAGCATATTATTTGCATTTTCAATGTCTTTATTGGCTCCCTGTAAAGCAAAATATTGACTATAAAATTGCTATTTTGGTCTTCCAAGCTGTACCACCTGGTTTTTGTTCTTTCTGACTTAATGATCTTATGCTCTCCTATTACAGCTGTCTTATTGTTCCTTTGACAAGTATCCCCAGCAAACAGAGCTTCCAAAATAATGGTCATAATCTTTAACAGCTAACGACCTGTCATGCTGGCCCAGTAGAAAACCAGGAATATATACTGCACATCTCATTAAACAGATTAAAGGAAGGAAGCCTAAAGCAGCCAAGAAGAGATCCCTGTGCCATGTACAAATAAAGAGCCTAGAGCCATTCTGTAAAAGCCCCACAGATTGTTCTGTTGGGTCATATTGAAAGTGATCAATTTCCAAGCAGCATAGAGGGCCAACTTTGGACACAGAAAGTCCTGCATCTAATATATGCTGGCTAGAGTTCGACAAATCACTTAGCCTCTGAGTATCCCAGTCAAATCTCTAAGAGTAAATTATAGACTTTATCAATACGTATCAGTGGAGGTAGATCCCACACCTAGAGTTCTCATATCAGTGGAATCATTGGATTCCATTCCTGCCACACAGATCCAGACAATCTAATTTTATTCCAAAAAGGAAAAATGATTTCATACAAAACTACTCAGCTGCTGCCAAGTCTGAAAAAAAAAGTTTAATAAATTTCCCTTCTCTTATTCCAATGGGCACAGGAAACAAGAGAAAATACAGTTTGATTCCAATTCTATTTTTGTATTTTTCAGAGACCACTGATTTTCTTGACTATTCACTGACTCTTTAGAAAATAAAAGAATGTCAAATATATGCTAATCTCTGAAAATGCATTTCTAAAAATTCATGCTGGAAGGATGAAGGTAGGGCCAGCCCCAAGCAAAATGATTGGGTAAAATTTGTATTTGTCTGATCCATTGTCTCCCTTTTGACACACTCTCCAGAGCTCTATTTCTTTCTTTTCCCTTTTTCCTTTATTGAAACTCTCCTGTCCTGTATCTCATTCCCTAAACACTTGACTCTCAATGTTAGATGACCTGTTAATCTCATCAAATATATTTTCTCTACTAGTGCATAACACTTTAGTTATACATCATATATATATATGGTCTTAACACAGCTAAACCACTGACCTTAGTAGTTAAGAGATTTGGGATAAATATGATATGAAGTGAGTTGTCATTGAGGAGTGGAAATGTGTGTTATTGTCACTGTTTCTCTTAGTTATGCTGCTTCAAACCCTAAGTCAATTATACCATCACATTTCTATTGCAACCCCATTCAGAAACACAACTAAGACAGCGATGGGGATCTTGCCACAGGGTATCCAAATATAGAGGGCATTTGCACTTTTTTGACAGTATAGAAGCAACTAAGTTTAGTGCCGAGTTAGTAAGAATACTCCATTAGGATAGGTTGCTATTGATTGGCATACTTTCTCCATCTTCTAGCCTCACATTGTCTCACAATTTCCACTCGTGGAGTGTATTGATAATCTGTCAACAAGCATTTATTAAGCACTTTTGTTCTAGGTTCATGGACCCCTGTATACAAAGAGATTTTAGCGACTTCTTGAAACAGGGTGGGGGAAAAACCTTTATCCTCACTAACTTCTAATAGAAGTTTAGCATTTGCTTCAATGATGAAATATTTAATTATAAAAACTAACATTCTGAGAAGGGGTCCATATGTTTCACCAGATTGCCAAAGGGGTGCCTACAAGGCTAGATGACATTTATATTTGTGTCCCTTTGGCACATGATTCATCCTTGTCTTATGGAATAGCACACAGAGGAGCTGACAAAGTGTTGGTATTTGGTCTAGCTCTCCATATTAATGAAATTATAAACACTTTGCCCCTATTTATGAGCATTGGCGCTTGGCCGCAGTGAGTTCCAAATTCAGCCCTTAAAAAATTTACTGCACAGTACACCAAGCCAAGAGAAACCAGTCCCACTCTAAGATTGATGCCTCTAAATACATATAAACACACACATGCATGCCCATGCACAAGCACACACACACACACACACACACATCACTACCATCACCATCACCAGGCTAGAACTTTGTTGTTTCAGGAGAGTCCCTGGGGAAGACCCAGGCTCTCTGTAGCTGCCATATTCCAGCACCCACTCCAGGGGTTTCATCACTGACTGCATATAAGAAGGGGGCTAGCAGCTTCCAGCCTGCTCTTGGGAGAGCACAGTTCAGGAAAAGCCCAGTCCAGTGAGCTTCTTTGGATCTCCAGATATTTGAGCTCAGAAAGAGGCATTTTGGACTTAGGAGGGATGGGTTAGGATGGAGGCTAAAATCAAATCCTGAACATTAAGACCCACTGATGCAATATTATTGCCTTGTTAATCTGTTATAAATGCCACATTAATCAGAGTTGTTTCACCTGATCTTTTAACATTCTCTATTTTTTAAGTGGATCTCATAAAACAAGCTTGGTAAAGCTTTATCTTGCTTCCATCAAAACCTCATATTCAGAGAATGCAAATAGTTGAGAATCAATTTATTCTTCTAGAGATGTAATGTGGCATAATGGGCCAGATCCTCTCTCTGCCTTTGATTTGCTAACAGTAACCCTGTGACCACTGGAGATGGATTCCCTTAACTTCTCTGAGCCTCATCTGGAACATGAGGCTAACAATCCCTAATACCATGAGAAGGCACGGTGGGGTCCTATTCAGAGAATGTTCATAAAGTGCTTTGCAAACCTTCAAATGCTATATAGATGTCAGCTTGGTTAAGGGAGAAAGGTGGGAAACAGAGGGCAAGGAAGAGGATCAAATCTGTTATTTCATTGATAGAGGGACTGCCAATGAAGAAGCTCCATCTACCAATAAAGATGAGCACGAGATTTGCAGCTTCCAGTTGCCTGGGGTATTGAGAGATTGTGTAGTTTGTCTGATTTCACACAGACACTATCTTAGACCACAGATTTCAGTTTGGAAGGAATAGGAGAGACCATAGTCTGACCTCTTGATCTTACTGGGATTCTAACCCAAGCCGTCAGCATTATCTTCATCTTCTTTTTCATCAGTCTTATTTGAAAAGAATTGCATAAGCTCAATAATAAAATATTCTGGCTTTTAGGCAAAGAGGTGTGGCTGCTCTGAAGGCATTAGAAACATCTGTAAATGAGAAAAATAGAAAATGACTGAAGGAAAAAGATTGCTTTCTTAAGTAGAAAAGCTCTTTGTCTTAAACAGGTAGAAGTGAGAGTGCCTACTCCAGCTTGTGGGGCTGGGCTTCGGAAGGCGGGGGGGATGCCCCATGCTAGTCCCATCCCTGGATGACTAACTCTGTGGGCCCAGGGCTCTCCCGAGCTGCTTTGACTATACTGGCCCAGCCATCCCACTTAGGATTCTCTCTCTTTCATGGTGGTGCATCTGGTCACAGAGTACATCTCACCCTTTGCCTTTCCACTTGGCAGGCGCTGAATGCAGGTGCTGTTTTCCTGAATCAAAGGACTGTATTTAGCTTTGGGCTTGTGCCGGAAACTTTGAGGGTTAAACCATAATTCAAGGGAAGAATATCTGTCCTGTGCCACCATTTGCAACATCTATCTGACTGCCTTTCTCTTTTGCTGGGACGAACTCCACTAACACCTTCATCATTATCCTTCTTTGGAAAATATCTCCATCCATTTTCTCTTGGTGAAATAGAAAGCATATTTATGTCATGGAGGGGAAGGGAATGGTCATGGAGAAGGAAATCAAGTCTTCTTTGCCCCCCCAAAACCCCACCCAATATGTCACTTTTTCTTTAAAAAAACCACTTCCCTCACTCCAGATGCCTTCAAGGGTATACTAAGTTGAATCTATAAACAGAATCCACTAATTAAGAGTAATTGCTTGGGAGATTGGTACAGACTATTCAGAATCAGATGCGTGTTCCTCTCAGATATCCATTAGCCACTAATAAGATACTGCCGATGTGCCAGTCTGTTTCCTGTTTCCTTCTATTGTGCGTTTATTGCCATATATGGACCAATCGGATGTGGTGAACAATAAGTGGATGTCCTTCTGCTCCCTGAACATTTCTCAAAGGAATGTTTGCTATTAGATTGCTTTCTCTGTTTAGTTTCACATCAGTATGTTAATAAAGAAAACATAACACCGTGAAGTTTTGAGGGGTTTTTTTTCTCTCTGTTGCGGCCATTCTGGTTTATTGCTTTATCTCTTTGCATAGGTAAGAAAATAAGAAATGCAAACATCTCACTGCAACTTGATCTGTGGAAAATGAAACATTCTTCCTCCCACCTCCCCCCCCTTAAAAAAAGTTCCATCTAAATTTTTTAAGTCGTTATAAATTCAGCATGAAGATCATGTTGCTATATTTGACTGATTTACACTAGAGTCTTGGCAAAAGACTCTGAATTATTCATGACTTCCCCCATGTGATACCATAAGCCAGGATACCAGAAATTATATCCGTCATTGGGGTTTAGAAAGTGAAATACTTTAAATACTCAGTAGGTATCTAGATAGCTGGAGAGCTGTTTTTTTGGTTTGGTTTTGTTTTTTTCCCTGTCTCTGATTTTGACTCAGTCTGCTTTAAATGAGGGCTGAATTTCAGGTCAGAGGACCTTGGTTTGAATGTCAGCTCTTCTCTTTGATATGACCTTAATAAGCAAGTCACTTCTTTTGGTTTCCTCCTCTGTCAAACCAGAAATGGGCTAGATGGTTTCCATGTTCTGCTTAAGGTCAAAACTATGTTCCTTCAATGCTACCATCTTGTAGTCTTGAGAAATCTCAATTAAGAGGGAAGAGAAATGGAAATGAATTATCATGTATATAGCACCTACTATGTGCCAAATATTGTGCTAAGGACTTTGTATAAATATGATCTCATTTGATATTCACAATTATTATTATCCCCATTTTCCAGTTGAGGAAACTTAGGCAAATCGAGGTTAAGTGACTTGCCCAGAGTCACATAACTAGCAAGGATCTTCTTGACTCTGAGACCAGTGCTTTAACCTCTATATCACCAGCCATTTTACCCACCCCTATGCACTGAATTCAAATCAACAGGACTTTATTAAACATCTACTTTGTGTTAAAGGCCATAGATACCAAGACAAACACACACAGAGATTCCTGCTCTGAGAGCTTAAGTTCTTTGGAGGGCTGGGAGAAGGAAAATGATGATGTGTAGAGACAAGAAACTGCTAAATGTCTGCAAAATAATTTGGGTGATGGAAGGAAAAAGAGCACTAAGAGCTTAGGGGAGTACGGAAGGCTTCTTGGAGGAGGTGACATTTGAATTGAACCTGAAGGGAGCCAGGCCTTCCAGGAGGCAACAGTTAGGAGGAACAAGAAGGCTGTTCTAGGCTTGGAGTCCCATGTGTGCAAAGAAAGGAGATGGAATGCCATGAATGAGGAGCAACAATCTTCCAATCAAAGAGTGTTGACTGACCACTCTGCCCAGAACATAGCATCTATGAAAAGGAATCTGTCTGGAAAGAGAGGTTGGAGCTAAATTTTAAAGAATTTTTAATGGTTTGTTCATTTTGAAATTGATTCAATAAATGACATAATTAATGTAAGGGATTAATTGGTCCCTTGTGCTCTGTACAAGTTCAGAGTAGTTTTGTTTTGAAATACCGATGAGACAACTACAGATATGTGATTTTGACTTTCTTTTCATGAATGCAGGAACTAGAAGATGGATGCCATACAATACAGTTTATGAAGTCAATGTAAATACTACCCCCAGAAAAAAGTAAACATTTCATTCTGTACCACAGAACTCAGGAAACCCACTTCTTACAATGTCACTGCAGCTCCATATGTTAAACGGATGTGAGTGACTTCCATGTCCAAACCCACACATGCAGCAGAGAAAAAGTATCTTGGCAGCAGAAGTTTTGGATATGTATATTAAAACAATTTATATTGATGCTTAGGGCTTTAACACATTGACCCATGAACTCATCAGATTTTAGAAGTTAAGCAAGGGTGGGAGGAAGTAAGAGTTGAATGGAACTTCCTGTGAAAATCCAAAACTCTTTAGGAATAAACATGAGTTTAGAGATAGGAGTTTTCCACTGACATCATATCCAATGCCAATAAATGTGCCCAAGTCTTCCTTACCCATCCCAACCTGATCCTGCCATCCCTATTAGCTGTGATTCTATATTACTGCTGATCACATTTACCTCTGGGATATTCTCTCTTTTCTGGCCTTTTGTGACACTGCTTTCCTGTTTTTTTTTTCTGTTTGACTACTCAGTATCCTTTGCTGGTTCTTTCTTCATATCATGCCCATTAACTGTTCATGTCTCCCAGTACTCTCTCAGGGCCTCTTTTTTTACTCTATTCTGTCTCACTTGGTGATTTCATCCTTGAGTCCAATGATCATATATAAAGAAATTATTCCCAGATCTGCTCATCTATGCCTAATCTCTCTATTCTGAGGTCCAGTCTTGTAGACTCTTTGTTGGCATCTCAAATTGGAAGTCTTTCAATCATGTAAAACTCAATGTGTCTAATGCAGAACTTAGTGTCTCTCCCACAAATCCCTCCCCTCTTCACAATTTCCCTATTACTGTGACACACACAGCCATATTCCCAATAACCCAAGCTTGCAACCTCAATGCCATCCTCAAAACTTCTCTCCACATATCCAGTCTATTACCAAATTTTGTCATATCCACCATCACAAGAGCTCTTGTATAGATCTCTGCTCACACAGTCACCAACCACCACATGCAGGACATCATCCCCTCATCTTCCAGGTTTCTCTTCATCCCAATCCATCCTCTATCCAGCTGCCAAAGGGATTTTCTAAAACACAGGTCTGACCTTCTCACCCCACTACTCAACTCCAGTAGCTTTCTGTTTCTTCTAGGATCAAAGATAAAATTCTCTGTTTGGCGTTAAGTTCTTCCTCCACCTGGCCTTTTACACTTTCTTCCTTCTTCACACTTCCATCTAGTGACACAATTGCAGTTCCTTTACCATGATGCTCTATTTCCTACATCCATACTCTTGCCCAGGCTGTGCCCTCTTCCTGGAGTGCATTTTTCCCTCAGCTCCACCTCCTGACTTCCCTGGACTTTTTCAGGACTTGGTTTAAATCTCACCTTCTGCAAGAGGTTTTTCCCCAGTATTAACCCTCTTATCCTCAGCACCCAACTGCTAGTGCCTTCCCTTGGAGATTACTTTCTATGTACTCTGTAAATATCTTGCATATAAGTAGGTATTTGTATGTTTTCTACTTCATATGAATATAAGCCCCTGTAGAGTTGTGGTATTTAGTCGTTTCAGTCATGTCTGTCTCTTTGTGACCCCAATTGGGGTTTTCTTGTCAAAGACACTAGACTGGTTTGCCATTTCCTTGTCCAGCTCATTTTACAAATGAGGAAACTCATCTGTATTGATATGCCTAGGGTCACACAGCTAGGAAGTGTCTGAGACCAGATTTGAAGTCATAAGATGAGTGTTCCTGACTGGAACACTAGTCTGGGCACTCTAGCAACTGTATTACCTACCTGCCCTTTAGAGTAGGGATTTCTTTTATTTTTCTTTGACTCCCCAGTAGTAAACACAATGCTCACTTAATAAAGTTTGTGGACTAAGAAAATTTCGATATTTGGTGGCTCCTGGAGAGTCTGTCACAAAAGAGCATAAAAGGGATGATAGATTTAGACCTAAAAGGGGCTTTAGAAGTCATTGAATCTAATCCCCTAATCTTGCAGTTGGGGAAACAGACCCAGAGAGACTGTGACTTCCCAAGATCACACTAATAAGTGTCTAAGAAGCATAATACCAAAGCTCCCAATTTCTCATTATATAATAATAGTCATTGGTCTCTAATTCAGAGTAAGCAGGACTTAACCTGGGGTCTGTGAATTTATTGTTTTAATTAATTTAACTGTATTTCAATATAAAAATTTCCTTTGTAATTCTGTGTGTTATTTTTGTGCATTTAAAAACGTGAGTCTGAGAAGTGGTACATAGACTTCACCATACTGAGTCAAAGGGGTCAATGACACACAAAAAATTTAGAACGTCTTCTCTAGAGACCAGGTTAATATAAACTTGGTGTTATTTGATTAGATTCTGCGAACACTTACTAAGCACCTCAATACATTAAGTACTGGGGATACAAAGTCAACATCCCTGACCTAAGGGAACTCACCTTCTGCAAAGGGAACAGAGCATGTCAGCTGAGAAGGAAATTCTTACAAAATAATACAAAGTAATGTCAAGAAGGTTAACAATTCCTATGAATGGGAAATAGCCGTTGGGGAATAGTGACATATTATAGTTCTCAATTGCTTTCCAGGAAGTTTGGACCAATTTACAGATCCACTAACAGAACTTTGGTGTAACTATCTTCCAACCACACTTCCAACATGGACTATTCCCATTTTCGGTCATCTTTGCAAATTTCCTAGCTATGAGATAAAAGCTCAGGGTTGCTTTGATTTTTAGTTCTTTCACCATTAGTGATTTTGGGAAAAAATCTTCGTTATGATTACTAATAGTCTATAATTCTTTTAAGGTGAATTGTGTTATTTTAGAAACTTGCTAAAAATGCCCCTTGGTCTTACATTTTTGTTAATTCCATGTGCATATATTTCTATGCATTTACTTATCAGGTTTTAAACTCTTATTGGAGATATTTAGTACAAAGGTTTTCTCCCCAATTTCCCACTTACCTTCATATTGTTGTTGTGCTGATTTTGTTTGTGCAAATGGTGATAGAGCTTTTGGCTGAAGGAATCCAGATAGGTTTGCTAGAGGAAGTGGTAGATTATTTATTCCTTGAAGGATTTCAAAAGGCAGAGGTAACAGAGAGACAGATAAAGCAACATGAACAAAGGGAAAGAAGTACAAGGCACACACAGAGAAGAGAATCAGCTTATTGATCGATAGAGTGGTTTATGAGAATTATTCATAGATTGCAGCAGCTAGGTGGTACAGTGGATGAAGTACTCCTCTTCCTGAGCTCCACTCTGGTCTCAGACACTTACTAGCTGTGTGACTCTGGACAGGTCACTTCACCCTGTTTGCCTCCATTTCCTCATCTGTAAAATAAGCTGGAGAAGGAAATGTCAAACCCCTCCAGTACCTTTACCACAAAAACCCCAAATGGGGTCACAGAGAGTTGGACACAACTGAAAATGACTGAATGATATTAATTAGATGTAGCCAAAACATTTCATAGACATAGGAAATAACCTTTGATTCCAATTTTTTATCAAAAGACAAAGAAGCAACCATTGAATATAGTGATCCCTTCTCAGGGCATAGGAAGGGCTGGTGGATTTCACTGTCAAGTTATTGTCAATAATCTTTCAACATTCTTAGAAATGAGATGAGTGTTTTAGGACTGGAGTGGTCCAAGAGTTGACCCAATATTCAAAAAAAGAAGGGGATGGAGATTGCAAACTAGATTGCAAAATTCTAGAATTGTCCCTAAAGAATAGTTTGTAAATATTCAGGAAAATAAATACTCCCAAAGAACCAGTGTTATTGCACTGATCAATTCTTTCAAGTCTTTCAATTGTCTGATGTTTAACGTTGTTGCAATAATATACATCATTCTCCTGAATCTGCTCATGTCACCCTGCATCTAAAGAGGAGATGAGCTAAATATACAAAATGAAGCAGTTATTTTTGGATGTGGCCAATATGGGAATTTGGTTTGCTTGACTACACGTATTTGTTTTGTAAAAAGAGTTTTCTTTTTCTTTTTCCCCCAGTAGGGAGATGAGATGAGAAAGAAATGCATGCTTGTTACATTTTAAAAATGAGAAAAACAAAAAAGTAGAAAAAGAAAAAAGGATAGATTCAGGAATAAGAAAAGAACAAGTCATTCCAAGCTAGCCTCATTTTTTTTAACAACTGAGTAAATAAATAAATAAATGTCATTGATGTAATTTGACTATGTTTATGTATAACAGGAAGAGAGGTGTTTTAGATGATACTGTATTGAGGTACATTCAAAACTGAGTGGCATAGATGGCAATGAATAAAAGTGGTCAGCATTGGAAAGGTGGTAGAAGGATGGGAACACTGTTTTGATATCTTTTATTAATAACTCAAGTGAAGTCATAAATGACATACATTTCAATTTGGAAACTAACACAGAGCTGAGAAGAAGGCTAATATATTAAATGGTAGACATAAGGTCCAGAACGATCTGGACAGGCTATATAGTGATAGGTTGGCTCTAATAAGAATATCATTCATAGAGCTAAATATAATATCCCACCCTTAGGTTCAAAAAAATAAATTTCACAAGTGTGACCTATGGCAGGCTCAGCTAAGCATCAGTTTGTAGGGAGATGATTTGGGTGTTTTATTAAACTAAAAATTCTAGATTAGTCAAAATTTCAGTATTAGCAACTGACTAAGCAAATGTAATCTTAGATAACATGAAGATAATTACATCCATGATGTGGAAGGTGCTGCTGCAATCTGCCAATGTTAGGACACTTCTGGAGTTTGTTTTCAGTTTTGGGAATGACACTGGCAAACATCCAGGGTAGATTAATGAAGATAATGAAGATCTTCATGAAATATGAAGATCATCTGTAGGAACTGGGGATGTTTAACCTGAAGAAAAGAAAACTTGGGGAGGTATGGGAAAGGAAGAAGGGATTATGGCAGTCCTCAATATTTGCAGAGCTAGCCTGTGGAAGAGGATTAGATGTGCTCTATTTGACTCCAGAGGATAGAACCAAGAACAATGAGTAGAGATCTCAGAGAGGCAGATATAGATTTATTATAAGGAAAAACATCCTTACAATTAGAGCTATTCCAAAGTGGAAAGGCCTACTTAAGGAGAGAATGGATCTGTCCCAATTGGAGACCTTCAAGCAAAAACTATTTGGCAACTTGTTGTGTATGTTGTATGTGGGATTCTTTTTTGGGTATTGGTTGAACTAGATACACTCCTAGGTCACTTTGAAGTCTAATATTGGGTGAGTCTCTGATTCCATAACTAAAGAATAGTCAAAAACTGTGTTTCTGCTGTCATTGTTGTTGTTCAGTTGTTTTTCAGTCATATTCAACTATTCCTGACTCCATTTGGGGTTTTCTTGGCAAAGATACTGCTGTCCCACATAATGCTAACTTCCTCATGTGGTTACTAGTGTCTGGCATTCAAACCCAGTTTCTTACGTAGTTCTGCTGCTGATTAAAAAGGCAAGAGATCACGAAGGCAATCATGACTTGAATTAGGGTGGAGAGGTCAAAACGTGACTTTGCTGGCTCTATGGTCATGGTATGAGAGGGAGAAAAGAAATCACCAGATTAAGAACTGGAATGCGTTATGGATGTCAGCTGCCTTTGACAGCCTTGAAAAAGTCCTTGCTGTTGTAGCTTCCAGCATCTCCACAAAGCTTTCAAGCCCTCCCTGGTGGATTCAGTAGGTTTTTTCTATTCTCAGTTCACCATGTTGCCTCTGAGCTGCATGGACCCATCGGGTGAAAATGTAGCCTGCCATAAATGTTGGTGCTGAGATAATGCTGATGCTTTTGCTCAACATAAGGAAGAGAACTGAAGATAATTAATATATAACAAATAGTATTCTATGTCATTCCCAGACAATTACTCTTTAATGCATAAGGCAATATATGACTCCACTCTCAGATTCCGAGAGACCATCTGTGTTTACATGAAGAACTTGTAAGGAGTTAGATAAAAGTATTAGGGGATTCAGGATGGACCAAACTAGGCCTGTAGGCCAATCAGGGAGGGAGCAATGTATAGTGGGAAAAGCTTTGAATTTGTGGTCAGAGAACTTAGGTTCAAATTTCAGCCCCATCACTTGCTACATGGATGAGCAGCTTTCCCTCTCTAAGCTCCAGAATCCCCACCTATAAAATCTGGGATTGTGATTTCATCTGCCCCTCAGACTTGATAGATGGACTGCAAGAGTTATTATAGTTAAAAAATTGTAAATTGTATCACTCTAATACCTGCCTGGCAAGGAGCCTCTTTGACCTTAACTGGTAGTTATTCAGTCATTCAGTCATGTCTGACTCTTTGTGACCCCATGGACCATAGCATACCAAGCCCTCCTGTCCTCCACCATCTCCTGAAGTCCGTCCAAACTCACGTTCATTGCTTCCCTGACACTTTCTGGCCATCTCATCCTCTGTCATCCATCCCCTTCTCCTTTTACCTTCAATCTTTCTCAACATCAGGGGCCTGAACCTAACTAAATTTATCCCAGACAAGCCCCCAGTCCTTTGCTGTACCCACCCTCACAGCCTTTCTAGCTTAATCAGTCTTTTCAGAATTTGTATTCCATAGACATCATCATGAGAATCCAGGGTAACCTTCACACTCCACTGTGGACTCTTCTTCTCTCTAGAAAAAATAATTTTAGACCATTAAGGAGATGGAAAAAAACTATCCAGAGCAACATGCTGCTTAGCAGTGCAAGATGGCAGTAGGTTGTGGGGAGGACTGTCTTTGGCAATATGATGCTGTGACTAGGGCCCTGAACTTCAGATCAGGAAGACTTGGGTTCAAATCTTGCCTCAGTTTCCTCATGTGTAAAACTGAAGGGGATTTGGACTTGATGGCTTAAGCTGCCTCAGACACAAGCTGCTGCGACTTAGTCGCCATAATTGATAAAATGGGGAGGCTAAAAATCTCCCTTATCTCATGGGTTTGTGGTAAAGATCAAGTGAGTTAATGGATGCAAAATGTTTGCCAAACCTTAATTTGTAAATTAATTTCTAAATTCACACTAATAATAATAATTATTATTATTACATAGGGTACTTTGCAAACCTGAACGTGCTATCTGAGCTGGAGCCGTTATTATCATCACTCATTTTTATAGCTTCCTTCAAGGCTCGGCTTCAATAGCATGTCCCATGGAAAGGCATTCCTATTCCCTTATTTCTCCTATCCTCTCCCTCCTCAAATTATCCTGCATTTACTTATCTGGATAGATGTGCAATCTCCTGCTGCCCCAACCCCCTAAATAGAGAGAAGCTAAGGATGCAAAGGACTGTTTTTATGTGTCCACCCTCTGGTTCAGTGGGTGTTCTGTAGATAGCAGGTGCCTAATGAATGCTTCTGAGTTGAATTGAAATGACCTTACATGGTAAAAAAAAATCACCTCAAAAAAGGAGCCTGGAATAGTTGGTGTAAAGGGCTTTTGTCCTTCTCATGCAGAGGGTATGTCTGAAACCAGCTATAGATTCAGAAGTCAGAAATATCTCTTACCAATTTTCAGAGGGCCCTAGATCTAGGACTGACAGGGACTCTCTCAGGTTCTCCTGTCCAACCTCCTTCACTTTACAGATGAGGAACAGAGACCCAGACAGGCCAAATGGTTCATTTGCTGATGGTCCTAGATGGACTAAGCATTGGATGCCCTAGGATTGCCAAGAAGAGGAGCATCCAATTTCATCTAAGCATATTCCTGACCCAGTAAAATGCCAGGCTCATTTTGTCTTTTGTCATGCTCTTTTGGTCCATTTACCCTGAAACAACTATTCGCTTACAAAAACATCTGTTTTAAAGCTTCTAGGATTAAATTCAACCTCTCCCATAGCCATATTATTCTAACTAATACTTGTCTGTTCTCTAAAACGACTAGCTAAGTAAATAGGAAGATTAAGTGGGGATCCTATTGGGGGAAAGTGCTTTGCTTCAGACTCATCAGCTGCCTGGATTTTTTTTTTTACCAGTGTTATGACCTGGCAGTGAAGATTCCTCTTCCTCACCCTCAGAAATAGCTACTGAGATCTTGACATGTCTCTAAATAGCAAGCCTAGGAATACAGAGTCATTCACCTGTCTGCCAGATGTGCCCAGCAATATGGAGGCCACACCAATCCACCTGCAGAGCATTGGTGCTGATTTCTTCCTAGAGGAAGGAAAGACTGAAGGCTTCCTTGGGCCTCCCTTTTTTCTTTAATAGCAAAGCTTTATCACCTGCATTTTTGTCTGGTTCTAGGATTCTTCTAAACAGGAGCATTGGACACACTTTGGTCTTGCTACTTTTTCTCATGCTTGCTGGCTCTTCCAATGGTGCCTTTGGGCTACTTTGCTTTAACTTATTGTCTTGTTTTTATATCCCTAACATCTACACAGTGTCTTGTATATATGTGACACTTACTAAATGCCTTTTGAATTGGATCCTAGATCTTGTGTTGAAAGGGATCACTTGGTCTTTATTTTATAAATGAGAAACGGAGGTGCAGAGGGGTTATAAGTGTCCCCAGGACACACATGGAAGATGAATCAGAATATATTTCTTTCTCTTTTTTTTTTTTGGAGGGAGGAAGGCAGGGCAATTGGGGTTAAGTGACTTGCCCAAGGTCATATGACTAGTAAGTGTTAAATGTCTGAGGCCAAATTTGAACTCAGGTCCTCCTGACTCCAGGGCTGGTGCTTTATTCACTGTGCCAGCCCCATCAACAAGCATTTATTAAGTATCTACTACATGCCAGATAAGTGATGGAGGTACAAAGAAAAAAACCATCCCTGTTGTCAAGGAACTCCTAGTCTGATGGGAGAGATAAAACATTCAAATAACTGTGTTCAATTGCTAAGGATAAAAAGGCTAAAAAATAAAGATCCTCAAGGATCTTACCTTCTAATGAGAGAAGCAACATGCAAACCACTATGCTGTTGGAATTAGAAACCGGCCCCTTGACTCTAAATTCTGCCTTCTTTCCAGTGTACCAACTGTCTTCCTACATTTGACTGAATTGAGCTGGCTTCCAGTAGTACATTGGGAAATGTTTAACAACCAGCTCTCCAAAAAAAGCAAACAAACAACCTCCTGATACACTTTTAAATTTAATTTGCATTAACATTTTCTCCATCACTTTCTTAATTCTAGAAATCAACAAAACAGTAATTTAAAGCCTTGATTTGCCTATTTCTGACATGAAACGTTCACTCTGAAAATATAACAATCAGGCCCTGTTTGAGCTGAGTCCAGCACACCTTTGGTTGATTCTTACCACTTTATGAGCATGGTATTGGCAAATAAACCATCCACACTAGAATAAACTATATTTAATAACTGATGAAATCCTCAAGGTTCCTACATGTTGCCTGAAAAAATAAATGCCACCTGATATGTAATGTAGCTTTCCTAGGAAAGAATGAAGTTTTCTAATGAGCAACTCCACGTTAATGGGCATGTGGGGACAGAATAGCTGTGTAATCTCCTTTGTTTCTATAAGACCGCTTCTGCTCCCGAGTCCTGCCTATTTCTGTGCCAATGTGCTAATAGCTTTGAAATCTCATCCATCTCAACAGAGGCCTGTTAGCTCTGGAATCCCATCTGTTTCAGGGTGGAAGCAGTAAAATGTCATGAAAACATGGCCATTCATTCCCATCCGCAGTGAGGGCTTACTGGCCATTAATAGCCTTTCATTTTGAGGGCCTCAAATTGCCCTTAGCCTCATACCAATTATGAAACAAATGGACTTTGGACTTTGTGTTGCTTTTTGTAAAGTACTGGTCCACAAAAAGGAAACCAAGCGACGGCAGGAGAATTCCCTACAGCCCAACAGGAGATGCTCCCAAATCCCTACAACAGATTCAGAAATGTTTCAGCCAGATTCTGAGACCCTCTTAGCATAATGGGCCCGAGGCTATGTTTTGGCCCAGAGGAATTTTTAGGCTGAATATTTTGCTCCTGAAAATATAGTTTAAGCAATAGTGAGTCTGGCAGAGTCTTAACTAGAATAGGGTTGAAAAGATGCCGTCTCCTACAGATTGTTAGAGTGACAAAATAGTTAAGGATGAGGCAGGTCCCTCCATATAAACCACAGAGTCAGGAAACTCATGTTTGCTAGGGATGATACCAACCGTTCTGTCTGAATTTAGCAAGTGTGATATACTTGTCATTTTCTGGTATTTGTCATTTTTGTAGGAAACACCATTAATTAATATGGACATAAAGATGGTTTGACCTAAAAAAAAAAAGACTAGGAGCAGGTGAGAGATTTAATATCATAGAATTAAAAAATGAAGAAAGACGTGTTTTAGAAGTTTTCAAAACTTAATTGAAATGGCCCCTCAAAAAAAATCTGTGTATATTTCAATCATTGTCTGAAACTCTGGTAGATTCAGATTTCAATAGAGTCACTCTTTCTCCCTTAGCTTTCTGACCAAGCTCCATATGCTAGTCCCATAGATGCATTTTGGACTTATAAAGGTACATACAATGGAAATATAAAAAAAGAAAACTCAGTCACAGTAATGGGACTAATGTTAAATAGGAAAAGAGGTTCAATGACTTGCCCAAGGACACCAGGTCTTTCTGATTTCAAGGCCAGCTCTCTATCCACTAAGCCATTCTGCCTCTCATGGGGTGCCATGCTCCAAATCCTCAAGTCCGTTTAGTTCAATCATTTCAATTCTCCATCTATTTATTGTGCCAACTACACTCATGTTAAAATGACATGGGATGTTGGTCAGGTAGAAGGGCCAAGGGAATAAGTTTGTTTTAGGCCCAGGGACTTCTTAGCACTTTGTAGGCAGATGAAAATGTATGAAACAGAGGAGATAATTACTGAATCAGGGATTTAGAGATTGAGAGTGAGGAGGAAGAAAGAATTGTGGTGGATCCTGGGCTATGGGGTGATGGGCACCTACCAAGGGTTTCCTATTTAAAAATACAGAAAGTTGCTCTCAAACTGATAGTAACCTACCCAGGAATGGTTAAAGATTGCAATGGATCAGTATTTATGATAAGAAAGACTGAATTGATGTATGAGAGTAAAAAGGAATATTCATGCAAGGCAGATAGGTAAGAGAAGGATTCAGTGTCCACACTGGAGACAAGTTGGCTCAAATGAAGCTTGGAAGTTATGAGTAGAAAATAATTGAGAAGAGTATTAGTGCAATGTGTAAAGGAGAGATAGAGTGAGGGATTGGGCAAGTGAAGTGAACTCACTGTCCACTAAACTCTGAACCAAAAGAAACAACACACAGTCAGCCAGTCAATAAGCGCTTAGTAAATGTTGCTAGGATTTAATCCATAGCTCTATGCAAATGACTTAAGACTTTATGAGAGCATAGATTTGGAATTGAATCTTTTTGGCCATCAGGTCCAGCCTTGTCCTTTTACAGATGAGAACACTGAGACTTCTAGAGGCTTACACAATTGTTCTGAGACTGTATATGAATTTAGACTCCAAGGCCAGCTCCCAAACCCTTGTGCTACCTAGCTGTATCTATATGTAAGAGGGTATCACTGTCTAATGTGGATAGTTTGGCTAATGGAAAGGGGGCAAAAAGAGAAATCATTATGAGAGAAACACTAACCAAAAAGTAGCCCTACAGAGGAAAGGCATTTAGAGTAAAGTTGGTCAAAGTGTGCTATTTCCCACAATCTAATTTACATATGTCTGACCTGAGGACTTTGAAAGTATTGAGTTGGGGAACAATGGTTCCTACAACTGTTTAGTGACTAGAAACAAGCATATTGCCTGGCTATGGTGTGGAGGGCAGAAATGTTGATTTTGCTTCCTATAGGATAAAGGTATAATCTTACTGAAGATAAGGCCCTGCTTTGGACCAGGGGAACTCAGAAAAGCATGGGCCAAGCTGACCTGAAGAGAGAAGAACTAGTCAATTGCTGTCTGAGAGGTGGAAGCCCTTTACAACAGCCAGCAGTGAAAACAGCACCACCTAATAGTGAATTGTTGTTCATACTATTCATGAAGGAGACAAAACACATCAAGGGCCACAGTCCAGAGCTGTGACTTGAGCCAGGCACACATATCCTTATGAATGTGCTTCTTTGTTCTGGTTCTATAGGTTTGAGGCTTCATTATTCTGATGAATACTGCGTGCATTAGTTGGAGAGTATATCCCTAGTCTGTGGGTGGAATGTTTTATGATGATCACTCTGGCTTATATTTAGTAAATGTTTCTGATTAAGAACTAATGATGTTTACCTACTTAATTTGTCCAATGGGAAGCACACCAGTGGGGGCTTAAGAGTTCCTATGTACAGTAGTGGAAGTATATTGTCCCTACCAGGGTTACCTATAGAATCTTAATATAGAGTAGTAGCAGTATATGCTATCTCTAGTAACTCTCTGACCTACCAGCATGAGTGCAGTTGGGTGAGAGCCAGACAGAAGGGAGGTCAATACCATGCCCATGCTATATTATATCCAGGCCTGGTGTCTCTCCTGAACTCTAGTCCTATGTCATCAACTACCTGTTGGAGATTTCCAACTGAATTCCCTGTGAGTATATCAAACTCAACATGTCTGAATCAAAACTTGTTCCATCTGTCCCTCAAAACCCATCCCTTTTCTGAGCTTCCCTATTTCTTCCAAAAACACCAGCCCTCTGAATCACTCAGGCCTTCATCCTCATTGTGGTCCTCAACTTCTCCCTCTCCCTCCCCATCCCCCATGTCTGGAGATGGAAGGTGGGGCTGAGAGCACAAGGTGGCCTAGCATATGAGTTGTATATAACTGAGTCAAAGGATTGCGATGTGAAGCTCCAGAGGAGGCAGGATTACAGTAGGATTATCCTTAGGGAAGATTGGGGATGTCTCTTATTCCTAGAGAGAAGAAAAGAGTAACTTCTAAGGACTTGGGGACGGAAGTTGGGGAGGCTCCCATCCATCAGATGACCACTAGCTTTCCATGATGTATGAAATGGTCAACTCTTTTAAGTACAGGAAGTTGGGGGTTCAAATGAGTCCTCAGAAGATTTAAAAGGATGCAAGCATGGGGAATGTAATAGGAAATCAAGAACAGGGAATGAGCTATGAACAAGTAAAATGTTATATATGTTATAATGGGAAGAAATTCACAGGAGAGCTCTGGAAAATAAAGATTAGAGTGTTTGGGGGTGGGGAGGAATCAGGCCTCATGGAGGAGATGCCTGGAAAAAAAAGGAAACATTTCCCTGGAGTCAGTTTAGAGATGGTAGGAAGTGTATATACAAATACACAGAAGTGGGAGTAAGCAGGATAAGATTAGATACCACCTGGTTTTCAAGATTGAGAAATAGAGAGTACAAAGAGGAATGTGAAATATGGCTAGAAAGGAAAGCTGAAGCTAGATCACAATGGGCCTTGAATGACAAAATAATTATGTGTGTAATTAGAAGCCATTGCTGCTTTCTGATGAGGAAAATGACATAATCAAACCAGTGCATTAAGAAGATGCTTCTGGGGGCGGCTAGGTGGCGCAGTGAATAGAGTGCTGGCCCTGGAGTCAGAAGTACCTGAGTTCGGAGCCGGCCTCAGACAACTTAATCCATACAAACAAAAACCTAGCTGTGTAACCTTGGGCAAGTTACTTAACCCCAATTGCCCTAAAGGGGCAGCTAGGTGGCGCAGTGAGTAAGAGCCCCGGCCTCGGAGTTGGGATGACCCGAGATCAGATCCGGCCTCAGAAAATGAGCACCCACACATAAACAATGACTAGCCGTGTAACCTCGAGCAAGTTACTTAACCCCAATTGCTTTAAAAAAAAAAAAAAAAGAAGAAGAAGAAGATGCTTCTGGCACTGGTATGAAAAATAGACCAAGGTAGAAGACATGGAAGAGTTTGGATTTAAAAAAAAACTCCTTTTTTATTACAAAAATTACTATTTTCTCTTACTTTTCCATTGGAGCAGGCAAGCTTGCATCCTCCTAGCTTCTTCTCCCAAAGTATCTGTATACAGGCTAATTAAACTGACTGGTAGAAATCTTTAAGAAAAGGATGAGTTACTTTGCTCTTTTTCTTGCAGTCCCATACACTCATGTGGACACATCCACACTAAACAATCTTTTCTCTTTACTGTATCTTTTCTAATTAAACAACTGACTCATAATGTACTCAGACTCTGGTGGCTTTCATGACTGTCCATGAAAAAATAAGTGACCTTGAATGTTTTTTTAAAAACAGAAGAGAAAGGAAGAACAATCAACCCCACTAAAGCATTTCTGACTGTTATTCCCAAAGTGAGACCACTCTACTTAGGACCATCCCCTGCTTTACTCACCACTTGGCATCTCTTTGACTTTTCTCCACAGGCACAAGTCTTTCATAGGCCATAGAGGTTAGAACTTCCTTTCTCACTCATGGATGGCCATAGCCAAAGAATCATCACCTAGTGGTGAACCTCTGCATACATGGATAGGTCAGTCCTTGCTAGATCTATTCTGTCACCAGGACTATACTCAAAGTTGATCTGCCTTGAAAGAACCTACCAAAGCATATATTCTTCTGGAATGATCTACAAGAATCCAAGGTCATCTCCACCACTGGATGAGTCATCTAAGTAAGACTCATATCTATGGAAAATTATAATGGTGTGGAGCTATCACCTTCCTGCTTCTCCCAAGAAATGTGAGATACCATCTAGGTATCTCATCTCCTGTAATAGAAGAGGACAATCTGGTTGGCCGATATTGACCCAAGTGGATAGTAAAAGGACATAGTTTATTATGCAGAATCTTCCCAGGAGGCATAGACATGAGGAATTCTGGGTGCATGATTAACAAGGCCCTACACCTCAAACCTGCTACCATTTGTATATTGACATAACTCAACTATATAGATGGTTGTAGTGAACATCAAGACTTAAATCTTGACTCATCTACTTCTGACATGTGTAATCACAGGACTAGTTATTTTTTCCTTTCTGGGTCTCAATTTTCCTGTCCACAAAAGAACATGGACTGCAGAATCACAGAAAGCCAGGGTTGTAAGGTCTCTCAGAAGGCATCTACAGCAACTGATACCTAAACAAGTGTTCCCTGTGCAGCAAAACTGACAAGTCGCCATCTAATTCTTGTTTAAAGACTTCTGATGATGGAGAACCTACTTCCTCCTAAGGCAGATCATTCCTTTTATTAATCAATTTAATTATTAAGCCTCGATTTGCCTCTCTGCTACCATGACCCTGTGCTTCTAGCTCTGCCCTCTGCAGCCAAGGAGGCAAAGTTGAATTCCCTTTCTTTACAGTAATACTTTAAGTATGTGAAGAGAGATTCCATCTCTCTTCATCTTTCTCTTTTCCATGTTAAACATCTGTCCCTTAGATCTCTCAATCCTGGAGAGAATATAAACTGCATTCTCTAGGCTTGTTAACCTTCTGATCACACTCTTGTGTTCAAGAGTTTTGAATAGCCAGGCATTCCAATTACTCCTGCCCAGTCTTTCTTTCTCAAATTACTAATTATTTCACTTTTATCTACCTTTTGAAAAACAGTGGGAGACAGGGAGATAGGTAAACAGACAAAGAGAGACAATGTGGATGTGTGGTGTCCCAGACAAAGAGTCTAACATAGAGTCAGGAAGACACAGGTTTAAATCTTGCTGCTGACATGTACTGGCTGTGTGTTTCTGAGCCACCCATTTAATCATTCACTGTTTAAGGAAATTCTCTGACACCATAAGTTGCATTTCAATTGAAGGAGTTTCCATAGCAAGAGTTTCCTACCTCAATGAAAAATCACATTTTAGACTGAAGCATGAAATTCAAATATATATATATATATATATATACACACACACACACATATATATATAAACACATGAAGATATATCTTGCTGAATTTAATGTATGTAGGTTTATCTTATGTCTCCCTTCCATTATACTATAAGCTTATGATAAGTAACTATGTTATCTACTTATGGATACAATGATCTGTATGATCCAATCTGTATCCAATGGTTTCTCATGAAATGTAAGAAACAGGATATGTCACCAATTCCAGAAACAATGGGTAAAATCAGAGCTGGTGATTTCATCCTCTCTCCCCAGCCCCTACTTTCTCTAGCCCTCTGAGGGTATGAGGGAAAAGTTTAGGTGGTAATTACAAACCCAGTAGCACTCATAACTCTTCCCTATTTTTCCTCTGTCTCTTATAAAGACATTGACAGGAAGAAAAGTGTACAAGGGTGATGCAAGGCATCCTTGTCACTCACCTCCTCCCTGGACTACAGTAGCTTTCTCTTTTCTGGCCTTTCTCTAGTTCTCCCTAACATTCCTTTGTTCTCCTTCACTTTTTCATGCCCCCTTGATATCTTTTCCTAACTTCAAAATTCATTCCAAGGACTATCTCTTCCATGAATTTGTCCCTGATCCCTGTGGCTGGAGGTGAGCTCCCTTTTCTCAAGGGTCTCATAGCTCTTTCTTGAGGCCTTTCCTTTTTCATTCATCAAAGCATAACCCATACTAGTTATCTAGGTGATTACTGATTGTCAGAATCTCATTTCATCACCAACACTTAGAATGGGATCTTTGCATATTAGGTGTTTAACAGATATAAAGTAATTAACAAATTACAATAGGTATCCATTTGGACGAGGAACTAATTTAGAGAGCTATTTCATCAATACAGAAAGTGTGATCAGACACTGCCAATGAATAATAAACTATGCCTAGAACTGGACAGGAGGATTCATATCCCAGTCATCCATTTCTATACAGTGGAGGTTTCTTGCTCCATTCATTCATGTATGCATGCATGCATGCATTGCCTTTTTAGAAATTAATAAATTCTTTTTAACACCATCAAGTTCCTCTATAAAACAAAGGTCCATCCTTTGATCGCTGGTATTCTTATGATGAAATTGTGTGATTGCAAGTCATGGAACTGTCTCTGAGGAACTGAAAGATGAGATCAATGATTTAGGAAAGGAGATAAATACTGGATATGTACCAAGAATGAAGGATAACCAATGGACTGCCTGGATGCTTCGTTAGGATTGGCACAATGTTGGGTTAGCTAGAGGAAATGTCTAAGGATGTTGGGCAGATTTCTATAAAGAATTTATGGGCAGAAATAGATAAGAATTTCCCAGGATTCACTGGCAGTGTACCAGTAGTGTCCAACTCAAATAGAATGGATCCCTGCTGACTTCATATTGACTTAGAAAACCACAAATTAATATTATCTGTGTTGTATTGAAAAACAATAAAATACATAAAATTTTATGTATTATGAAATAAAAATATATTGTGTGTTTTGTTAAATGCTTCACAGTGACATTTCAGGCTGACTCAGACTGGAGTTTGGCACCTCTTTTCTCCACCATTAGAAGGAGTACCCACATCAGTGAGATCAAGATTCATCAAAACATCAGATTTTGTCAAACCAAAATAATGCCGCCAATCACATCCTCTTTCTATAATTTTCGTGGCTTCCCCACTGTTAAAAATCCTCTTGATAAATCCTTCATTCACATTCTGATCTTCCTTTAGTTCCAAATCTCTTTTCTCTACTTTAAGTTTCTTTATTGAATAATCTAAAATAGATCATTCTAAAATAGAATGCTGGATTTGAATCTTTACTCTGATACTTTGTAGCTATGAAGTCACTTAGACCTTTGGGACCTCCAGGTGACCAAGCTCTCAAAGACTGTTAGAAGAGATGCCAGTCAGCATCAGTAGGGGGAATTTCCACACTGCGTGTTCATTGCAATAATAAAATCACAGATCTATACTCCCCTCTCCCCAAAATTCCAGCCCTTCCAAAAAAAACCCTACACTGTTCAAAAACCAAGAAGCACCCTTTAAGAATTCCTCCCTACCCCCATCTCTGGACCTTTTCTCATGATGCCCCTTTTTCTTCTCCCTGACCTCCCTTTTCTGACTAGATTTTCCTACAGTCTCCATTTCTTTATTAAAATTTTCTCTAAAGTGGAAAGGAGGTGACTGTCCCCATAGCTCCTTTGTTCCTCTTTTCTAAATTACACATGCACACATACGCAATAAAACCTCATAGTTAAAACTGTGTGCAATAAACATTTATTGATGACTTTATTTTATATTCTCATATATGTAAATAGATTCTTATTCTATACAGTAAATGTGTCCCTGAAAAGTTGTGGATAAATCAAATTCTATAAATCAAATACTTTTTAAATTTCTGCTTTAAAGGGATCCTATTGAGAAACTTTTAGTAAAGAATAATCCCTTCCTAACTTAGTTTTGTTGTCAAAATGGATTTCTGCTATCTGCTTTGCTTGAAGGGAGATGTGCCTCTTTCTAGGTGAATAGTAATGTGGGAAAATTCAATAGAAGGACCATTTTATCACATAAAATGATTCATGGACCCCTAGATGATAATCATTAGAATACTATATTAGCATCTATTGATAAAGGAAAGACATGATAATAAAAGAATTATTTTTATTTTCGTAGCAATCTTCAGGCAACTAGTTGGCACAGTAGATAGAGCACTAAGCCTGGAGTCAGTAAGACCTGAGATCAAATCCAATTCAGATGCTTACTAACTGCCTGCCCCGGGCAAGTCACTTAGCCTTGTTTGTCTCAGTTTCCTCACCTGTCAATAAGCTGGAGAAGGAAATGGCAAACTACTCCAGTATCTTTGCCAAGAAAGTCCCACAAAGGGGTAACAAAGAATCAGACATGACTGAAACAACTGAGCAACAACAATCTCAGGGTCCTGGCTGTAGAGCTGAAAGGCATCTTGGAGGTCTTCTAGACCATCCCCTCATTGTACAAATGTACAGCAGCTTCCCTGAGGTCACAAAGCATCAGAAGTAGGGCTGAACCAAGGTGTTCTGACACATCTAACACCACTGACATTAGATTACATGAACTTATGTTTTATTAATTACAATACATATTTTCAACATGGTAATATTTGAATCATGTGGGTTGTAGGAGGTATGTTTGCTTATTCTGAATCACACTGTGCTTTTTGTTGGAGCTCAATAAAACTAAAAATAGCAATGAGTCACAGAATCATAGAATGTCAGAACTGGACAGCTCCTCCTTGGCCCTCCATTCTGACTTGTACCTGAATAAGAATTCCAACCAGCCTCTGAGGTCCCTTCTAACTCTCAATCTATGATCCAATGATCCAAGTGACCATCTAGCCTTTGCCTGAAGACCTTCAGTGAAAAAGGACCTACTGCCTTTGCAGGTAGCCCATTCTACTTTTTAGGTGACTCTTTTAGGATGTGTCTCTTCTTATCAAACCTAAACTTACCTCTTTCCAACTTCCACCCATTGGAGTTAGTTTGTGCTGCCCTCCAGGACCAAGCAGAATAAAGCTAAGACTTCTTCCATCAGACAGTCCTTCAAATACTTCAAGGTCATGTTCCCCCAGAGCCTTCTTGTCTCCAGCCTAGACATCTGTAGTTATTATCTAGCCTTCCTATGTCATAAGCTTGAGGATTTCTTTGTTACTGGTATCTCTCACTTTTCCATATCCCTCCTAAAATGATATGCCTAGCATTAAATGTAGCATATCAAATATGATCTGACTATGTGTAATGTTAACAAGATAGATCTTCCCTGACCATTAATATGCCTCAGGTGGAGACCATTAGGGGAAGCTTGCTTAGGGGAGGCTTGCTTATAGGAAGACTTTCACACTTTTTGCTAATTTCTAATTAGGCTCCAAGTCAGGAGGGTTGTGATGCCTTCTGTCTCTGAGGCTCTGAGAAGTATATATATATATATATATACACATATACTGTGAGTTGGTATTTTGCTTTAGGGGCTCGTTGATGAGAAGGTTCTTGTAATTCCCAGGTCAAGATTATGAGTGGTTGTATGTTCAAAGCTCACCAACTGCTCAGATGTAAAGGTTCTCTCAATTGAGGGATGTATGTAAAGTATAAAATTGATCCAGCAATCTGTTGGTCTTTATTTCTCTGCTTGTCTTTTCTTGGTTTGTATTTTCTCTGAAGTTCAGGGTGCTGACTTTTCCCCTGAACTATGAATATAATTTTAAAAGAGTGTTGATCCCTGAAACAGCTACCTTTCCCAGTAAAGCAGATCTAAGAACCTGTGCTAGCAGCCATGCTGGGTATGCCAGTGTGGTTGCCACTACACCATGGCAGAAAACAGTATGACTGTGAACTCAAAGACCACTTCCAATGACTTTCCTGGTCCACAAGGCTCCATGATCAACTACTCATGTGGCAATAAAGTAGAGGCAAGAGTAGCATTTATCTGTCTTGCTTTATACTTTTTCCTATTATTATGTCTCATCCACATGTCTACGTGAATAATACTATTGGCTAATGATGGGACCTGCCTAATTTCAGTGTTCCACAGAACTTTCATAGGCTGTCAGTAGATTGTGAACACAGACCAAAAAATTAAACCTATGATTTTCCACTGAGCTCTCCCATACTTTATTTTTTTACCTGCTTATCTGGCTGTTTAAAGATCTTCAGCAAAAAACCTAAACCTTTCAGCCAGTCAGACAAGATGCCTAAATTCTTCAGTATTTAAAAGCAGAAATAAATGAAGAATTCCTCAGGGTATTCATCTCAACCTAAAAAAAAGAACTCAACAACTTTTAAAATGAAAGAATTCAGCTCTTAGGAATGAAGGTTTGCTGGAATGTCACAAAATGTCAGTTCCCCTGGTTAATAGGAGTAGGGATGTCCAAAGAAAGAGATAGAGGGAATTGTGGTTAACCATGCTACACATTGTACACGTTTTTAAAAATCACATCAGGTGGAGATGCAGCAAATGCTAAACAGATTCTATATACTGTGAGAAAAAAAGGAACAAAAGCAATTAGGGCAACCAATGAGCACATGTCTTTTGATAGTAAACACTGAAACAGTTTACATTTTAAGTGAAAGTAGAATTCCAATTCTTTCAAGTTAATTTTCATCAGAAAAGCTTTTTAACAGAAGATGGAACCATAGCTTAGCCAAAATTTGGGGAACATGTATGTGATAAGTGACTAATAAATGCTTTAAACCAAACCCAGGAGTGGAAGGTTCTTTTTAAGAGCAACCAGACTCTTGGTGAAACTGACACCACACAGGAGAGCCATTGGCTATCTCTGGCCTTAACGGTGCTCCAGGCAGTGAAGGAAATGCCATCTCGATGGACAGGCGCTCAAATCTGGCACTTTATGGGGTTCTCCACTGGATGCCCAATGGGGCACAGTACTGAAATATATAGTGCTCAATAAATAATTGCTTGGGGCACTCAGTGATCTGGAACACATGGAAATGACTTCCTTCACAGGAAGGAAGGAAGGAAGGAAGGAAGGAAGGAAGGAAGGAAGGAAGGAAGGAAGGAAGGAAAGAAGGAAGGAAGGAAGGAAGGAAGAAAGGGAGGGAAGGAGAAAGGAAGGAAGGAAGGAAGGAAGGAAGGAAGGAAGGAAGGAAGGAAGGAAGGAAGGAAGGAAGGAAGGAAGGAAGGAAGGAAATAACCCTTTATTAAGCACCTACTATGCCAGGAACCATGTTAAACTCTAAAAAATTTATGACATCTGATACTGATAACAACCCTGGGAGGTTCATGCTATTATTATCCCTATTTTACAGTTCAGGAAATTGAAACCAAGAGGTAAAATCACTTTTCCAGGGTCACACAGCTAGTAAGGCCAAATCTGAACTCAGGTCTTCCTGTCTCCAGGCCCAGTACCCTATCCACTGACACATTAAGCTTACCAAATCTTCTAGCTTTTCCTTTGTAGCAGTTTTTGAATCTAACCCTTCTTTTTCATTCCTAGATCTGTAGCTAACAATTCTTTTACCCAAGGCAGTAAAACAATCCATCAACAAAAAATTGACTCAGTGCTTACTGTGTATCAGACACTGTAAGCACCATGTTCAGGCCAAGGATCCCAGAGACCCTGAGATATAAAGTACCTTGGGTCACAGAACTGGCCACAATGGGAGTTTGCCTCTGGGGAGGCCACCAAGGATGGGTATAGTCTCCAAGAAAAAAAAGAGTACTACCCAAAGTTTCTTAACTTGGGTAATTCTGATATTGGTCAATAACTCCAGCAAGTGGTTGGGCAGGGTGCCCATTGATGGAAGTGGAACTAGGGAGTAGAACAAAGACACTGTTAGACAAGGCTGGTGGCAAGGAAGACAAGCCTCTGCTGCCTGGAATAGAGACAAGCAGTCAGGTGGAAGCAGCATCCCCCGACAGGATGGGGAAGGGATGAATAGCATTTGCCCATTTGTGGGGTGGATCCAAGCAGGAGAGGACATCAAAGATGGATGCAGTGGCACCCTCTAAGTTACTCACCCTGAGGCAAACCCTTAACTGTCCCACCCTAGTTATGACCATTACAAGGAGAAATTGTTAGAAGTAGATTCATTCATCTCATTGGAGAAGTCTTCCATGTTACCCTTTTAATGAAATGGACACTAGTTCCTTACTTTGCTTATATCAGGGTTTTCTCCTTTTTTCCCTTTACAGAGTATAGTGGTGCAAGCCTATGAAGTGACTACTTCATCTCAGCCTTGCACTGGGACTGAACTGGTGCCCCAGAGAGAAAGAGAGAGAACAGCCAGGAGAAAAAGATGTCTTCCTCCTCGTGATCTACATTGCAAAATGAAACAGGCACGGCAACAGCTCTGATAATCAGCATCATCTGACAAACACTGGCTTCATTGGCTCCTCAGCCAGAGCCACCGCTTTCCTACCCTTCCTTGATCCCCCCTCTTCCGGGGATCCCCAAGTCACACACCTTGGTTTGGGGACCGGAGTGATGCCCACTGGTGCCTGCAGCCCTTTATTTCTGTGAGACATGAACATGACCACCAGCAGCCACACATGTCCGGTTCCAGCAGTGAATGGACATATGAATCACTATCCAGCTGCCCCATATCCATTACTCTTCCCTCCAGTCATTGGTGGACTCTCCCTCCCTTCTCTTCATGGACTCCATGGCCATCCACCCACCAGTGGGTGCAGTACCCCATCCCCTGCAAGTAAGTAAAACCAGAGATGGCATATGGTCATTCTATTTTCTTTCTTCTTCTTTCTTTTCATCCTGGGTCAGCTTGATGGGACAATCAGTATTTGCTCTGCCTTTGGAATGTGCCAATACTGTTTCTTTCCCATTTAAATTTCAACTTTCCATGTTGGTGTTTTGTCGCTAGCTAGAAACTTTATAACTGCCAATTACTTGGACCATGAGCAAGTATTTTTGTTTTCTGCTTTTAATTTTGGTATTTTGTAATGAAGCATAGCAGCTAAGGGTCCTCTGTAGCTATGGGATGAAATAGTTTTAAAACATTGGCCATGTAGTAAATCGCATAAGAATTCTGCTAGGGATACATGCTTTGAAAATCCCAATGTATAATCCTGGAGGGTGAATCTGTAGTCTCTGATAATCATTTCCTGTCTCTTGATTATAAACATTTTGACTTCCTGAGTAAATTTATTATATCCCCCCGTCTCTCTCTCTCTCTCTCTCTCTCCCTCTCTCTCTCCCTTTCTCTCTCTCTCTGTCTCTCTCTTTGTCTCTCTATCTGTCTCTGTCTCTCTGTGTCTCTGTCTCTGTTTCTCTCTGTCTGTCTTTCTGTTTCCCTCTCTCTGTCTCTCTCTCTGTCTTTCTCTGTCTCTCTCTGTCTCTCTGTCTGTCTCTGTCTCTCTGTGTCTCTGTTTCTCTCTGTCTTTCTGTCTCCCTCTCTCTGTCTCTGTCTCTCTCTGTCTCTGTCTCTCTCTGTCTCTCTCTGTCTCTGTCTCTCTCTGTCTCTCTGTCTCTGTCTCTCTCTGTCTCTGTCTCTCTCTGTCTCTCTGTCTCTCTCTCTCTCTGTCCCTCTCTCTCTCTGTCTCTCTCTGTCTCTCTGTCTCTCTGTCTCTCTGTCTCTCTCTCTCTCTCTCTCTCTCTCTCTCTCTCTCTCTCTCTCTCTCTCTCTCTCTCTCATTTCCCCCAACACATAGTGCACACATACCCAAGCCTACTTCAAGAATCTATTGGGTGTCACCTTTAAAATTCTAGGTGTGAAAAATTAGAAAGATAAAGGACTGACCGAAGGAAATAGTCTTACCAGTAATGTAGATTGTATCCTAACAAGGCTTATGCTATTTGCCAAATATCTTATCTGTCCAAGAGTGGATTCAGATACTCATTGAACAAATTTACTTTGTAGAAATATAGTGCTCTCTGTTCATAGGCAGTTGCAAAGGAACACTAACATCAAGAGGGCCCAGCTGGGATGTAGCAGGTATCAGCAAGCCTTACTCTGACTTTGGTTTAGCATTTTCTTGTAATATTTCAAGTTCAAGAGAGCTCAGCTTCTGCCTGCTCTGTTTCTTCCTGTCTAAAATAAGGGCGTTGGTATGAATGATCTTGAAGGTCCCATCTGGCTCTAAAACTCTATAACCTTCCATGACACTTTGCAAAGGTGTCACTAGTAATTATTTTCACCTGGTATAAACAGTTGGGGGAACAGGAAGGGAGAAGTGGTGTGCAGGCATTTATTTGAACTCAGGTCTTTCAGACTTGGTGCCCTTTGTTGATCCCGCCTCTTCCTGGGATCCCTAAATCACATGCCATGTCTTGGGGATCAGAGGGTGCCCTTCCGTGTCTGCACCCCTTTATTTCTGTGAGACATGAACATGACCACCAGCAGCCACACGGCTCTGCTTTCTCCAGAAGAAGCGTCCCTGCTTAACTTCTCAGAGCCTTATTTTCTTTATCTGTAAATGTTGAGATAATTATATTATCCTGCCTTCTTTGTACTTTACAAAGCACCTAAAATCACTGGAAAATGAGCACTGTAAATATGAGTTATAACAACATTATCTGAAGCTCTGGTCCTTGGCAAGAATTCCTTGGGGTTCATCTTGGCTTCACCAGGTAAACAAAACAAGCAAGCAAAATTATAATCCTGTCACCTGAATTTCAAGTTCAGATGGCTTAGAAAGGAAACTAGCACATTACTCCTCCTAAATCCATTAACTGTGGGTTTCACAAGCTAACAGACAGTGTGTGTGTGTGTGTGTGTGTGTGTGTGTGTGTGTGTGTGTAGCCACATTTTATCAGTGCAATAACGAAACCAGGTCCTACATTCAGTATTAATACTCTGATATTCCATTGAGATCTGTGGCCTCTAAGATGTGGTTGATCCTTCTAGTGATACAGATTGCAAGCCACCCATACCTGCATAGCCATAGATCCTTCTCCATGTCCTCCCATAGGTTCAAATTGGGGATGGGGGAGGGACTGTTTAACCAATGTTGGGGGCCTCCAATATGACATCTTCAGGATGCATTTCAATGGAGCCCTTGGTCTATCTATTGTTTATCCACCACTGGTGTAGCATAAATAGCCTATTTTCTTTTTTTGACTCATGCATTTTTTCTAATGACATTCTTGACTTCCCTTCCTCTTCCCTGTTTGTAATGACTTTCAGCCTCCTTATATCCACCATGGCCTTTTGGGTGATCTTCACCTTCAGATCTTTGATATTGGTCAAATTCCATGCTTCATAGCCAAAGGGCACCACCAGAAAAAGACTGATATTCCCAAGAGAGGACTGTCAGGAAGAGTTGGTCAAGGGCAGTCCCGCCTGATTCCCCCTTCCAGTGGGCTTGTCTCCTTTTCCACTGGCCCTTTTCCCTTTAAAATCCACCAGGCACTGCTAAGAAGTGAGTAACAATAAAGGTTGGGCTTTTGAAGTTTTTACAAGCAAACAGCTTGCAGATCTGGCTACCACTTTTAAAAGGGACATTAATGGATGAAGCAATGCAAAGAGGAGCAGTAAAGGGGGAAAGTAAATGATAGTTTTGGGTTGGGACTGGGGCCCCTGAGTAGTGTGATTTCAAGGTCAAGTGCTGGTGAAAATAAAGCCTCTCCCTCCTCCTGGCTGATTGGTGGAATTCTTCTGAAATTCCTTTAGCAGGGAACAATCATTTCATTTCACAATCAAGCTTGAGGCTAAAAATGTGAGTAGCCCTGGGACAATACCCACATCCCCTCAGGTTCACATTGGATTGTAAATCGCTGACATCAGATCCTTTCCTGAGGTCACACCAAGGCATTATGGGTGGACCTTGAAGTGGAGGATTACTGAGAGGTACTGATGGGGACCAAAGGCACAGCACAAGGTGAGGGGCTCCAGCTGTCTCATGGTTTTGCCAAGGTCTTGTTGCTCTTTGGTCTGTGACTTGAGGAAGATCACAGTGACTCCACTAGACATCATACATACCCCAGTATAACATGGTGGCGGCTCATTTGTTGGTAAAGAAGGAATGATCTCTTTCATAGCCTCAGTTCATTAAAGATTCCCATGGAAGGACACAGCAGTGAATGGTACAAGTAGGGAATCTTTTGTCAGAGAATGAAGTTACTAAGGAGTTGCCAATCTGAGATGGGTGTTAGAAGCAAAGCCAGGGAATTCTGTAGTAATAGCACCTAATAAAAGCTGTGCTTGCCTCAGAAAGTCTGCTGTGCTTGAATCAGAAGGAAGGTCATCTAGAGGGAGACAGACATGAGGGCATGCCCTTCAGACGTGAGGTGCTTGGTAAGAATATTTCACCAGGGGATTTGCTAACATACCTTTACCTGACTAGGTTTCCCCCATTTGTAAGTATTTGCCAGACAATCAATTAGCCTGACCCTTGGAATCAGACCACTTCTCCTTACAGGGCCACAAGGCAATGCGGCTGTGAGGGGAAGGTCCTTAAGCTTTCTAGCCCATGGGAAAGATAAGAAAAAACAAAGCCCAGGTAATGACTGGCCCACAGGCCAATGGGCACAGGGTGTCATTTCTACATTGCTCCTATTCCATGATTTCTTAGTCACCTTTAAGTGTCTGCTATATAGCACCAAGTGACTCAGTGAATAGAGCATTGATTGTACTTGGAGTCAGGAAGACCTGAGTTTGAATCCAACCTCAGGCACTTACTAGCTGTGTGATCCTGGGTAAGTCACTTAATCTCTCTGTGGCTGATTATAGCACCTACTTCATGGGGTTGTTGTAAGGGTCAAAGGAGAAAACACTTGTAAAATGCTTTGTGATCTCTAAAGCACTGTATAAAGGTTAGTTGTTATTTTTAAAAATCATTAATTATCCTCATTTATTACACCTACCCCCACTACCTCTCCCCTTCATCTTTTTCTTTATCTTCTCCTCCCGCTTCATAACAGGGCCTGTGCTATATATATATACTAGGAATAAACAGCCAGAAATGAGATAATCCCTGCCATTAATAGGTTTACGTTCTATTTGGCAAGGCAGACTGTGCACACGTAAGTATACGCAGAACAAGTATTTACAAACTGTCATTTCTCTGGGTCAGATTTCCCATTCTGTTTAGTGCTCAGAATAATGAAGGCTCTCATGTTCATGGGATATAAGGATCAGTTGAAAGGACTCGGAAGGTTTAGCAAGAAGGGTGGGGATGTGGTAGCTGTCTAAAAGTCTGTCTTATGTAAGAGGAATTAGCCATGTTTCCTCTGGCCCCATAGGGAAGAGCTAGGTAGAGTACATAGAACTTGTAATGAAACAAATTTAGGCTTAATGTAAAGAAAAAAAATTTTTAATTAGAAGTATACAAAAGTATGATGGGCTGCTATGGAGGTATTGAGTTCTTTCATTTATATTTTGTATTTATTTCACACCCATCTCTCCACCTCATCCCACCCCAAAGAAAAGGAAAATCAAGCCAACACAAGCATATTTCACATTTTATGCAACGTCCCACAACTATCGTATCCCACCTTTCCAACAAAAGGAGAGAATTACCCTTGTCCGTCTATTTTTCATGGCTAAGATGGGCCTTTAAAATTATAGCACGTTTACTAAGTTGACCATTTTTGAAATTACAGCCCCCTGTCCTCTTCTACACAGTTCTGGGAAGAATGGCACAGACCTGTCAAGCTAGAAGTCCTCTTTGCAGTTCTGGCCAGCCTCATCCTGGTGAGAGAGGGATGCTTCATTCCAATGAATTACAAATTCCGATGGGGAGAGTTAGTCCTAGAATATGCAAGGGAGCACTCAATGTTTTATGTTCCATGCTCTTTGCAAAAGTTGTGTCCGTGAGTCTGACTCTCTGTGCATGTCTCACAGTGCTAATGTTTCTGTATCATTGAACAACATGTGCTTTTTATAGGTTTTCAGAAACTGGAAAATATGATTATACATTTTTGGCTTTGGGGTCTCTTTCCAAGTAGTCCTAGTTGAATTCCAGCCTATCAAAATAAGGACTGTTTTTTTTCTGTCATGTTTAATATTCAGAAAGTGCCCTCATACTATCAAAGTCACCAGATAGAGAATTCACTTTAAAAAAATTACTACATTCTGGAGACTTTGTTAAACTTCAGAGTTACATATAGTAGGACATAAAATTATTTTCATGTCTAAGCCTTTTCTTATCATAGTTCAGAGATGGCCATAGTTTCATAAGCTCATAGACCCAGAGATAGAGGATAATGGGAAAGTGATTTGGTCCAACATCCTTAAACTAAGTAGAGACTCATTACCCAGCTTATCTGAGCCAGGAGGTGCTGTTAGGTTGATGTGTTTTATCAGGGAATTAAGGACCACAGACTGAACTAGGGGGAAAAGGCTCTGCCCTGAATCACTTCTGACCACCTCAGACAACACAAATCCCTCCAGGAATACCCTGTTTTTGTCTCTTCTCTGTGTCATGCCTATGGGCAGGTCCTCCTGCTATGCCAAGCTTTCAAGGGTCTGGTACAAAATTGGCACTCAGTAAATGCCAGCTTGCAGTTGTCAAAGGTAGCACCCTTTTTGGTTCTAGAATTGTGTTTTCACCAGGGAGGGGAACGCCCACTGAAGGAACACTCTATCAATGCCAACTGGCATCTCAGAGTATTGCTGGGGCACAAGAAAATAGTGTGACTTGAGCAGGATCTCAGAGCTGGTATGATTCAGAGGTGCAATTTAAGCCAAGGCCTTCCTGACTCAGAAGCTGATCTTCTACCCACTCTACATGCTTCCTTTCCAGCCTTTGCTCTGTTATTTTCCAAATGAAAATGAGGAAAAGGAAATTGGAGAAAATTTCCTTTTGAGAATAAGCAGAATCAATGTCATGGTAACTATTTGCCTCTTTGATCAGGTCTTAGATAACACAAAAGGAGAGAACCAAACAGTCATTTAATTCAACTCCCTCATTTAAAGAGATAAAGAAATTCAGGCTCAAGAAAGTGAAGGGACTTGTCCCAGGCAAACAGGCAACAAGTAGCCAGGCTGAATTCAAACCTCCATCTTCTGTGCCCAGGTCCAGAACTTTTCCCATTTCACTCTCCTAGAAATCTCTGAATGTTTGTTTAACGAAATGCAGCCCACGTTTAAAAATGGTTTGAAATATTAGCTCATTTTGGAATGGATGCAAGGTGGTCTTGACTATGTCTCAAGTCACATCTGGGTTGTGTAAGAGGCCTATCTGGAGATGGTGAATGACATTTATAGCTCCAATGTTTCTCTTACCCAAATCTAAAGGAACCTTCATGTCCTCGTCTTAATGTCCCTGTAATTTCCCCAGACTGTAGTTGAGTGTAATCTGTAGTCTTTAGAATACTTTTAATGGAGAGTTGTACACTCTAAGTAGCATTGGACTGACACTCCTGGGATCAAGATGATGTGACTGTGAATTAGAAACAAAAAGATTATTGTTGAATTTTATCAAGTTAAGTACATTTCCAAAAGGTAAGACTCGACTCAGGAATTCTGCTCCTAGAAAGGAAAAGTCTTTAAATTTTTAATGCGATGGAGGGTTTACATATGACTCACTCCTCAAGATGGTTTTTTGGTGAAAGGGACTTTGGATGCTTGTACATGTAAGTAAAGAAGGAAGGCATGAGAATTAATATGTGGACTGTGGATTCCCCTTACCGGAATCCCTTTGGAAAATGGCGACCCAACCACTTCACCTGGGGAGAACTACGTGAATTAGTAATGTTCTCCTTAGATTTGGCTCCTAATTTGGGCCACCCATTGCTGCTAATTCTTCTGTTGAGATACGTGGAAGGGGTCATAAGAATGTAGATAAGGCTCTTGAACAGGGCTGTGATATGGTCAGGCTTGTGCTGTAGGAGAATTACTTTGACAGCCACATGAAGAATAGAGAGGAGATGGGGGAGACTGGAAGCCTAGAAGTTAGTTATATTAGGAGGTTCCTGTTATAGTCTAAGCAAGAGGTGATGAGGGTCTGAAGCTAGTGGGGTGAAGGGCACCATTGAGAGAGAGGTGTGGACATGGAGTTAGCCATATTCAGTGATGGTCTACGAGTGTTAGGAAGGAGGGGATGACAGGCCTGCAGAGAGCTAATCACTGGAGTTTGGACAAGTCTCATTGGAAACTTGCACTGTGAAAAAGCATTTGAGGAAGGGAGACTAGTGGTTGTTTTCCTGTCACTCACTTCCTCTACTTATCACTCAAGTTTCTACCCATCATGGACTGTTGGTCCTTCATTCTGGGAGAGGACCGTCACATTAGGAACTGGACTTAGGTGAGGGAGGGCTGTGCAGGAACAAGCCTCTCTTTCTCCTCTGGAGCCATCTGGGTCCAATGGGAAGACAGAGATCAGGACTCCTAGAGATGACCCTCATCCACTGCAGAGGCAGTGAGGTGGCCCAGTGGACAGAGCTCTGGGCCTGACATCAAAAAGACCTGAGTTCAAATCCAGTCAGATGTGGACCAGCTACATGACCCTGAGCAAGTCACTTAACCTCTATTTGCCTTAGTTTTTTCAACTGCAAAATGGAAATATTAATGGCACCTACTTCCCAGGGTTGTGAGAATCAAATGAAGGAATAATTATTAAGAGCTTAGTGGGTGCTTAGCGCATAGTAGGTACTTAGTGCATGCTTCTTTTCCCTCCCTCCTCCACCCCTGGGTGTGTATAGGGAAAAGAGGACTGCATGAATCCTCCTTCGTTCATTTTACATAAGGTTATTACCACCTCTGTAGGGAGATCTCTCCCTAGCAAACTTTGGCGAGGAATCGTAGGATACTGCCTTATGATTTTGTCCTCTCAGAGACTTTCTTTTACCTTCTCATTCCTTTCCTTTGGCTTGAACTGCTGGATAAAGATTGAGGAAAATATTTTTCTTCCTTCGTAGCAAATATTTCTAGTTCCTTCCAGCTGTAGGCCCACGCCCCAGATCCCAAATGTCCACAAGTGAAAAAAAAAAGTAATGGTAATTATTTCTTTCCCTACCTCTAGTTTTCCCGTTTGTCTTATCCTTGGATGGCCAGATCCCCTTTGTTTCCTAGTCCTTGAATACAATAGATCCTGTGTAATATCCAGGTCAACTTGGCTTGAGAAGTCTTTGCTCCCAAAACTCTGCAAACTTCAGCCTCAGGTTTCATAATTGGAATGAGTGTAATTCTCTAGAAAATGGTTCTTAACCTACTGTCTGCAAACTCTTTGTCAAAAATGTCTTTATTTCAATATAATTGGCTTCCTTTGTAAGCCTATGTAATTGATTTTATGGATTTAAAAACAACATTCTGAAATTAAACCATTCCCTTTGTCAGACACTGCCAAAGGGTTATGTGCCACAACGAGAGTGGGGAATCCCGGATCCAGAAGTGACTCTCCCACCCCTACATGACAAGAGAAGTCCAGCTCTGAATTGAAATTTTCATATTATTATTCTTTATTATCTTGACCAAGAATTGTTTGTTAATCTCTCACCTTCTCTCTCTCTCATTTGCATAGACTATTTACTCTAGTTAGCTTTGTTCTTGTCCAGCCTTTTGGATCACAATCCTCACTGGCCTCTCCCTGGGTAATCAACCCACAACTCTTTTGACTATGCAGTCATCACCACTGTCTCACATAGACCCATTTCCTTTGTTTACACATACATTTATGGGTCCTTGTATGTGTCTACAATTATACTATATGTGTATATATGAACTTGGACATACATGCTATACATAAACAGCATATATTTGTGTGTGTCATATATATTTTATATACAATATATGTAAATATGTATGTGTGCATGTGTATGTGCATACACACGCATATCGGACCAGACCAGTATAGAGAGTGCTCCCAGTAAAGGACTCTCTAGCAAAGCAGATCTGTACTTTCTCACAAGTTGTAATCTTAGAGAGTTGTCTGTGTCACTTTGTCCAAAACATGTCACTTTGTCCAAAATCACATAACTACTGGCAGAAATAGGAATTAGACCCACATCCTCCTTACTCTGAGGCCAGTTCTCTGCCTGTTCTGCTACACTCTTTCGTGTATGTATGTATTTCTGCGCAGAGGAAATGGGATGTAGTGTATAGCTAGTTGGCCTACTTCCAAAGGTCATCCACAAGTCATCCACAGGTCATCATGGCGGTGTATGAGTAGCATCACCTTACGTGGCTCCAATCAAAAGCACATCAAACAACTCCTTTATCTTCTGGAGACTTTCTCCAATGACATAAAAATATAATTTGAACTTAAGTGTATGATCTTTATGTACATCAAGGAAGAACGAGGACTAAAGGCCCTGAGCATTGACACAGAAATCATAAAGCGACCATAGAGAAAGTTGAAGCTCAGTATGTTAAGAGTCTGATTGGCATTGTGAAATCAAACATTAGTGAGAAGAACACATTTAGAGGAATTAACACTTTTTAAGACCACCAGTCTTTTTAAAATGTTTTTTCCCAACTGCAAGTAAAGACAACTTTTTAACATTCCTCTTTTTTTTAATTTTGAATTCTAAATTTTCTCCCTCTCTTCACTTTCCCATCCCGGGATAGTAAGCAATTTGATATAGATTATACATGTGCAATCATACAAAACATATTTCCATATTACGCATGTTATAAAAGAAGGTACAGATGAAAACACAAGCGTATGCACAGACACACACACACACACACACACACACACAAAGAAAAAATAGTATGCTTCGATCTGCATTCAGAACAGCAACAATCTTAATATAAACTTTTGGCACAGTAAAACGGGCAGCAATAGAACTAGAAATTATCTGTATAAAAAACCTCACAATGTTAATGAAATACAATAGGCTTACTACTCCAAGAAAGCTATAGAAAACAATAACACTTTCTTGCCAAAAGGAAATATGAAGATAAATGTTTTTTGAGTAAATAATAAATGGGTTAAAATTTACAGAAATACTTTTGAAACAAATATACATCACTCCTCACTTCAAAAAGCAATAAAGGAGGGAAGCAATCGTTATACATCATTGGATTTGTTGAATCCAGTGGGGGATACACATACAGCAAAAGTGGCTTATCTCCACAAAATGCCTATGAAATCACTGAAATTCAAGAATGGAAACAAAAGAGTCACAGTGGGTAACAGCATGAACTCAACCAAAACTATGTGGATATTGATGTATCAAATAAATTCATGAATTGTCATGATTTTTTATTTCTAGAATTAGAGGGATTTGTGAGAGTGCTTCACCATTGGGTCATCGCCCCCAGAAATTAAATAAAGTTCATGATCTGATTCATCAGTAAAGATTATGTAATGAAATGCTAGAAACTGCAAGATACAAAAATTGAGCATCTATTAGATAGCTAGAAAGATGCCATCCAATGACAAGAATTAAGCATCAAAAACTCACTTTCTTTTTAAACTGAGATAAGACATCCCCTTGCTGTGAATACAGAACCCAGAATTATACTTCAGGCTTCAATAACCTATTGTGGGACTCAAAACATCTATATGGACAGAACGGTTTCCCATAAGCAACACTGACCCCCAAAATTTAAGAACATTTTAGCCATATCCATGCTCGATCTCCATGCTTCATGAAACAAAAAACTCTCAAAATATAGAGTTCTAGAAGAAGAAATTAAAACCATGTAGGACTAGGATCATCACAGTTCTGCTTTCTCCTGGAGTTGCACTGAGGATGCTTTCAGCAAGACTTTCTGGTTATCACCAGAGCTTAATGCAGTGCCTGACACACAGTGAACTTCATACATGTTTAGTGACTGGCTAACACTATGAAGATACACCAGGATATTCACATAAAAGCAGTGGGGTTTTTTTGTCCACCTGTCCTATACAATTGCCTGCAAAACATTAAACATAAAGGAATGATATCAGAGTGTTGACTTGTCCTCACATCGTTTCTAATTACAACTACTTTTAAAAGATGAGAAGAATGAGGGGGTACAGATGATAAAGATGGTGGTGTTTCACATATAGAGTGTTCTTTAATGATGGAAAATCTCTTTGCATAAATTATATCTTTTGATCTCCACATTACCCACATTTTACAGATTAGAAAATGGAGGCTGAGAAACACCAAGTCAATTACCTAGAATCAAACAACTAATAAATACATGAGGCAAGATTTGAACCCAAATCAAACTGATTCCAAGGCAAGCATACAGTAATTGTGCTCCTTCCAAGAGAGGAGCAGAGCATTCCAGGCATGGAATTGGGCAGGGAGCAGCAGCTTGTACAAAGGCAGTGAGGTGTGTGGAAGGGAAGGTCAGGGCAGGGGGCTTCCTGGCCACTCTTTAGAGTTCTTGCCTAGCACCCTAAATCTTCAGACCCAATGCTACCATTGCAAACAGATTTTAGTCTTAGGATTATTTCCACAAAGTTCTTGTGATGGACAATTCACAAAACTTTCTGACTCCCACACATTCTTTTTTTAATTTTAAAAAACTTGGTGTTAGATAATGTTTGGGATGTGATGGTGTGGATAACATATGGAAAGAGTCCACTCCTGCCCAGAGCTCCCTCCATTTCTTTTTCAGTCTTCATTATGTAAATCAGGATTTAATCTTGTCTTTTTAGCAACTGAACAGAATTCTTTTCCTTGCAACTTCTTCCAGTAAGGACAGTCAGCTCTGTGTAATTCCATATTGAATTGCCCTGCTGCTTGCATCCAAAGAATCTGCTTCAGGTTAACCATCCCAAAGGATCGTCTTCTTTGGGAGAGAGTGTGATTGCTCATATAACTAAGCCTCTGTCTAAAAAGGACAGCCCTCTTTGGCATCCATTTTCTCATATAAATATGAGTTAATTTACTGCCATTGATGTTAGTATAAGCAAAATATGTGGTTTTGTTAATATGGGAAACCAGTTCTCAAACCTACATTGCAATCCATATGTAACTTACCAGCTAGAAAGAGCCCTGGGCCTGGAGTCAGGAAGACCTGAGTTCAAATATGGCCACAGACACTTACTAGGTGTGTGACCTTGGGCAAGTCACTTAATTCCTATCTTTCTCAGCTATCTCAACTGTGAAATGGGGATAATAATAGGACCTAACTACTAGTGTTATTGTGAGGATCAGATGAGAAAGATTTGTAAAGCATTTGGTACAGTACCCGGCACATAGTAGGCTCTTTATAATCCTTCTTTCTTATCCTCTTGGTTTTTAGTTAAGTTCAACTGACGTTTTGCTTTGAAACCACCATCTACAAGTATGTGTTGGGTGAGGCAGAATTTTCCATCAGCCTGGTGGGAACTTTCTCAACATGCAGGGACATGTAGCTATGTTCATAGAATCCGTGACTCCGGCCCTGACCTTTGGGAGATAATTACAAGATTTTCCTCTGTTTCATCTTCCTCAAAACAAAACAAAAACTCAAGGATGCCAGCCAACAAAGACATCAACGAAGGCATTCGAACTTGATTTACAGGGACAACTTTTGTTCACACCCTCATCTTCAGATGAGCTGAATTCTAATCAATGGATTCTTGGGGAGAGGGAGAGGAGGGGAAGGACATTTGCTTGTTGACTGAGAGGTGGGCCAAACAGCTTTTGAACTGGAGCACCCTGGGACCCACCCTGCTTCCTGGGGAGGTGGGAGAGTAAAGGGGTCAGGGCTGGGCTGAGAAGCCATCTGAGAAGGCAGAGGGAAATTAACAAACCATTTTATAGCTTCCTTTTTTAATTAATTTGGGTCAGTTAAATGGCATAGTAGATAGAGCACCAGGGCTTGAAGTCAGGAAGACTCATCTTCCTGAGTTCAAATCTAGCTTCAGACACTTACTAGCTGTGTGACCATGATGAAGTCACTTCACCTTGCTTGCCTCAGTTTCCTCATCTGTAAAATGAACTGGAGAAGGAAATGGCGAACCACTCCAGTATCTTTGCCAAGAAAACCCCAAATGGGGTTATCGAAGAGTCAGAAACAAATGAAGAATGATGGAATGACAGCAACAAGAACCCAAGATTAGGTTGAGCACAGCAGACAGACTAAACAAAGCCATAGTGAGGAGATGAAATGCCAAATCTGAGGAAGACCCAGTAGCTCAGTTTAGGTAGAATGCAGAGGAAGGAAGAAATATGAGATGTCTAGAAACTTAGGTGGGGAGGGGCAGACTTTGAAGAGCTTTAAGGAATTTGGATTTTATTTTTAGAGATATAGGGGGCTACTGACATTTTTTAAGCAGGAGAATAACACAGTCAAGCTTATGTCTTGTAGAGATTATTTTGCCAAATGTGTAGAGAATGTTTTAGAGAGGGATGTGATTAGAAGCAAGGCAATTAAGGAAGATGTCCCTGCAATAGTCCAGACTTTAGGTAATGAAGATATGAACTAGGGTCGTGGTAATGGAGAAAAGGGAAGAAATACGAGGTAGAATTGATAAGACATGGTCACTGATTGAACAAAAGGGTGATGAAGGGAAGGAGTAACCAAGGACAAGGCTGTGAGTCATGGTGCCTGGAAGGATGGTGGGGCTCTCAACAGATTTAAGGAAGAGTGAAGGTGGGAAGGCAGAGGTAATGTGAGCCTATTTGGACCTACCGAGTTGGAGGAGATAATACGGAATTAGTGAGATAGGCAGCAGGCAGTCAGGCAGGTTCAACTGGAGTTCAGGAGAGAAATGAAGCCTGGGTAGAGATTGGGGGTCACTTGTATCAAGAGCAAGCAAAACAGCTGTTAGGGCTGCGGCACTTTTACTGGTCCCAAGTTTCCTGCCCCGTACCTTGTCACCACCACCATCCTGTATGTGTTATTTCCCTCCATTTGACTGTAAGGGTTTTGAGGGATCTTGGAGACATTAAGAGACAATCTTTCTATCTGCTTTTATATGTTTTCCTCATTTTTAGCACAGCACCTATCACAGAGCAAACTCTGAACTTGACAACCCATGAAAACAAAGTTCCATCTTTGCATATAGACATTTTGTTTACCAGGGCTGCTGTCTAGCAGTTAAATACGGAATGCTATTACCTCTGCAAAATTAAATGTGGGCAGGGCACAGAGGCCAATGGGAAGACACATGGTGAGTAAGAACAGGTGTAACTTACAATTAATGTATATAAGGCAGATGGCATCAATAAACTGTAGAGCAAGAAGAGAAAAGGGTTGGTCCTATAGCAAGGGTGAGAGATGGCAGGTGTTTGGCCAAAGTACCCCATTGGCACCTTCACAATGTTGGGAGAAAGTGAAGAAGGCCTCTAGGAGGACATTGGGTGGCCCTCTCCTAGCAAACTTTAAAGAAGGTGTGAAGCAGAAACAATCAAGATGGAGAGGCATGGACTGGCTCTGATCTGCATCCCTGAAAGGAATGCCTGAAGCAATATGGTGACAGCCATTGGTGCCTAAACATCCATGTCCTATGGATTCCCCACAAGCAGTTCACTCAACATGGTGAAGGCCCTCCTCTAGTTCCCACAGCATTACATAATGCACATATATTATCCATGAAAGGCAGCTAAATGGCACAGTAGGTCGCCAGTTCTGATGTCAAGAAGACCTAGGTTCAAATGGGATGGCAGGTACTTAGCAGTTGCATGACTCTGGGCAAGTTTCTGAACCACTGCCTGCCTCAGTTTCACCAATTGTAAAATGGGGATAATAATAATTCTCACTTGTGAGAATCAAATAAGATAATATTTGTAAAATATAGTGTCTGGCACATAGTAGGCTCTCAAAGCTTATTCCTTACCTTTTTTTCCATTGGTCATCCCTTGTTTCCTCACATAACTGGACCACCTTTTTCCAGTCCCTGGATTCTCTGATAACATCCTTCACAACACTGTATGTGCATAAACCCTCATGCAGCCTGCTCACGTCCACCATTCACTCACCTGTCCATTGTATAGAATGCAAAACAATATAGAATAAAGGAATTAAGTAAAACAAATTACTTTGTGAAACCAGTGGGACAAAAAGACATTATTGACTTACAGTATAGGAGTATGGATCACAGAAGTGTCCATAAGAGAGGTGACATTTGAGTTGGGTTTCAAAGATTCTATAGGAAAGCAATTGGTGATGAAGAGGGTGGAAAAATGTATTCTAGGCATAGGGAACAGTGTAGGCAGAGGCATGGTGGCAGGAAACTTGGAGAGAGAGTCATGGAGGATACCCAGTTTTAGTATAAGACATAGGATGAGATAAGAGTGAAAAAGATTAGAAATGGTAACCGTTTACACCTTGGACTAACAATGTCTTTGCCAAATTGAAATGCATTTTCCAGACAAAGGACTCCCTAGTGCCTATGATTCAGGTCCCCAACCTGTCTTGTCTGGTCTGCTTCACTTCCCCATAGACCAATATGTGGGAGGAAAGTAAAACATTTCAACCCCCCCACACCACAATTAATCTAAAACAGAAATATACAGTTGTGCAGACTCAGCTTAATTTCTGAGAGAGCATAAAATATGTTTTTCATTTTCTTTCAAAAGTAATGATTGAATCTTTGAGATTAGGTACAATTTTATAAAGAATTCAGATACAGGAGAAGAAAAAGATTCTAAAACTATTTTTGAACAGTTTTCACATGTTCCTTTAACTGGCAGATATTTTGATACAGATAGTAGGAATTTTCTTTCATAAAGGAATTTTTCCCCTAAAAATGAAGAAGGGAAAATTACTTCATTATGGCAGTGTTTAGAAATAGAACATCTGTACAAACATCTGTCTGTGGTGGAATGATAATGTGGCTCATTCTGTATTATTTTTAGCATGTTACAATATGATTTGTAATATTTTGCATGGTGAATTCCACCCTTTTTCAAATGATGTTCATTCACTCCTTTTATCCCAATGTTCACATTGCCCAGGAGTCCTCTCTATGCACCCTTCTGGGTCCTTTACATGAAATGTGTATGAGATTTTCCTACTGGTTGGATTTTTTCTCAAGTTTTCTCAACCACTTAGAATATGAACCTACAGATAAACACACTTAGTCTCCAGCTCTTCAAGAGACACAATTTGATGCACCTTTAAGAAGAAATGAAAGAAAAGTTCCTTTTTTTTCTGAAATTATTGTGAAATCCCTAGCAGGCTTTGGATCACAGTAATACCTAAATGGCTTATCATACAGGCAAGAGTGGAGAGTGTGGCAGTGGATCATGAAACCACTAGGTACCATTTTTTTGCTGTGCAAATGTATTATTGGATAGATACCATACCGATCCTCCTTTTGAAATGCAAATGTGCTTCAGAGAAGATATGGAATTTGCCCATTAATTAAAATTATTAATTAAGTAATTAATACCATTGGTAAGGAGAACTCCCTCTACCACTGTAGCTCAGAATACCTTCTCTGCAACTTTTAACTTTAGAAAGCTGCCTGTAGCCTTCAGGTGGCTCATTGACCTAGAAAACCACCAATTAACATTATCTATGTTGTATTATATTTTTGTTAATTGTGTTAAACATTTCCCAATTGCATTTTAATTTGGTTCTGGCAGAGTTTCACCCCTTTGGCCTAGAGCAATGAGAGGTTAAGTGATTTGCCCAGGGTCACACATCCAGCACATGTGAAAGGTAGAATTTGAACCTAGGACTTCAGGACTATGGAGCCAGCTCTGTATCTTGATGACATTGTTTACTCCTGTGTTGGTATCCTATGACACCATCGTGTGAATCAGTATATTAAAAAAGCTATCCTCTGAAAACAGAGCCTTATGAGAAAGGGATAAAGAATAGGGTCTGGGGCGGCTAGGTGGCGCAGTGAATAGAGCGCCGGCCCTCGAATCAGAAGGACCTGAGTTCGGAGCTGGCCTCTGACACTTAATCCACACAAACAAAAACCTAGCCATGTAACCTTGGGCAAGTTACTTAACCCCAATTGCTTTAAAAAAAAAAAAAAGAATAGGGTCTGTTTGCTCTGGGTTTGGGCTTTCTTTTGTTTCTATATTGCTTTCATTTCTTAAGGTGCTCCTCCCCATTCCTCTAACCAGCAGGTCTTCCTTTGTCAAAACAAACCTAAAACACATCAGCCCAGTCAAACCAATGAACTCATTAGGTTGCATATATAACACCCCATGTCCATAGTCCTTCCTCTCTCCTGTAGAGAGGAGAAGGTGCATTTTCTCTTCTCTTCTCCAGGGACAATTTGGTCATGGTAATTAGATAGTAGAACAGGTTTATTTTAAAGAAGGGAGTTAGGAGGGGGGTAAGGAGTCAAGAGCGATGGTATATCCCAAGGGATGGAGGTGAGAGGAAGATTTGATGGGATGCTGACCTGAAGGATGCTCCCAGTACCAAAGGGGAGCATGAGTGAACTCAGAGGGCTTGGGGTACTGATTAGAGGAGAGAAGGAACAGGTATGAAAAGGACAGTCAGCATCCCAGTCTGCTAGGTAGGGAGGGCTAGAGGTAGTTCATGTTGAATTTAAGTATATACCGCTTCCACACCTATCCTTGTTTCATGAAACACTGATTTGTAAAAGCAATGTCAGCTTGCCAGGCCCTCCATCTGTCTCAAGGCTCTGGGGCTGCCTTGCCACACCCCTCCTCTCTCATCTGCAGTCACTGCTAAGAGGCTGTCTTTATGATCTGTGATACTTGCTCCCTTCTCTAGAATCAAGGATCTATATTAAGTCTCTTCACTTTCTTCATGGCTTTGTTATTTCTTTCATTGAAAATTCAGTAAATAGGCCAGAAAAAAATACAGGTTCTTTCAGCAGATCAACTACAATGTTGACATTCCCAAAACAAATGTCATCAGTTCCTACTTTGCACAATAAAAAATATAGAACACATGGGGCGGCTAGGTGGCGCAGTGAGTAAAGCATCGGCCCTGGAGCCAGAAGGACCTGAGTTCGGATGTGGACTCAGACACTTAACACGCACACAAACAAAAACCTAGCCGTGTGACCTTGGGCAAGTTACTTAACCCCAATTGCCCTCCAAAAAGCAATATATATATATATATATATATATATATATAGAGAGAGAGAGAGAGAGAGAGAGAGAGAGAGAGAGAGAGAGACAGACAGAGAGAGAGAGAGAGAGACAGAGAGACAGAGAGAGACAGAGAGAGAGAACACAGAGCAGGGGAGGGTCAGAGTTACAGACAGGGTCACAAGTTTTGACCATTAATCTATAAAATAACTCAAGTTCTGGGATACAATCACAAACAAGAAGAATGGGCCTGTGTACCCAAGAACTATAAGAAGGCATCAACAATAGATAATTATGGAAGATCTATAAGGGTAAGACATTGGATTAGGTGTTTTGGGGGAATCAAAGAAGTATAAGATCTAAACCTTGCCCTCAAGAAGCTTACAGTCTTATTGATAAAACAAGATATAAACATGAAAAGTTTAAATAGTAACGAGAAAAAAATGGACCCAAAATATGAGTTTATTTGTTCAATCATTTCAGTCATGTCCAACTCTTCATAACCCCATTTGGAGTTTTCTTGGCAGAGATATTGGAGTAATTTACCATTTCCTTCTCCAGATCACTTTACAGATGAGGAAACTGGGGGCAAAAGGGTGAAGTGTCTTGCCCAAGGTAACAAAACTAGTAAGTGTCTGAGATTGAATTTGAACTCAGATCTCCTGACTCCAGGTCCAGTGCTCTATTCACTGCACCACCCAACTTCCCTCCATATACAAGAGTGACTGATTGATTGTCAGGGGAGTGGTCCTACATTGGGAGTTCAGATGATGATGAGGGCCTACATTTGTTGAAGTAGTCTGGAACGTTTAATGGGAGAGGAGAAAGATCAAAATCACTTTAAGAGGAATCGGCCCCACTAGAAATCTGTTTTCCTTTCTTGTCTGGTTTTCCAAGCATGCTTAGGCAGATCCTTGGTCCAGAACATTCCACTGGTTTCTTGACAATTTTAGAAGAATGCAGAGTAAGCCTATAGCTCATTGGGAGGACCCTCCAACAGAGAATTTAAGGGAGAACATAGACAAGAGAGTACAGGATAAGTACACCTAGAAGGTCTGCAACCTGTATTACAGGAAAGCACAGCCACATTGGTGGAAACACCAATCCATTGGAGTACTTAGAGTGTTTCAGCAGATAATTGCTCTCTGTGACACCAGAGAACACAGAAACAGCAGAAGGAAATACAGCTGATTTATAGGATCATAGCTTACAGACCATAGGATTTAGACTTAGAAAGGATCTTAGTGACCATCCAGGTCAACCCCTCATTTTACAGATGAGGAAATTGAAGCCCAAAGAGGTTAAAGGCCTTTTCAATGTCATATGGGTAGTAAGCCAGGAAACCCAGGTTCATTACTTTTTTCTACTATACCACCTTGGAAAAGTAGCAAGTGCACACAGTAAGACTAATGCAAAAAATTTTTTTTGGAAAAAAATGAATACTTTTTCTAATGAAATTTTTTTTAGGGGCACCATTTGCAAGACTCTTGGGATAGCTCAGCAGCATGTAGGAATTCAACCTCAGAAGATCTGTGTTTTAATTCCACCCCAGAGATTTACTGTGTGAGCCTTAATATTCTTGAGTCTCACTTTCCTTATGTGTAAAATGGATGTAGCATGGCTTGCCTTTCAGTGTTGTTGTGCATGTGAGGCCACAGTGGAAAGAACACTGTATTTGGAATCAGAGGATCCAGGTTTGAATTCAGACTCTTGCACTTTATATTAGGCTAGTGATTTCATTTCTCCCAGACTCTATAAAATGAGACATTATTAATGGCCTGGAAGGGCCTTCTGATTCTAAATTCCTTGTTCCATTGTTCAAACTGAGGATTTCATTGGTGTTTGGGATACCCAAGGAAACTCTCTCTGCCAGAGCAGATAAGCAGTTGTATTACAACCTATAGTATGAGGGCATTGCCTTGGACAGCGAGAAGTTAAGTGACTGCCTGGGCCCACACAGACTGTGTCAGATGCAAGATTCACACCCAAACTTTCCTGACCCCAAACAGGCTCTCTAGCCACTCCAGGACCACACTGCCTCCTGAATGGTCCTGTTGTTATGGCTATCATCCCTAGCTTTCCCTTGGAGGTAGCACCATTCAGGCCTATTGATTGAGAATACTGAACTGCAGAGAGGCAGGGAGAGAGAACTGAGAATGGGTTCAAAGGAGGTACCTAAGTCTTCTGAGGAAGGTTAAAGGGCCTAGGTTAAGTTAACCAAGGGGTGACAAACTTCACAAAGGCTTGTTACAGGGAGGAGAGGATACCCTAGTTTGAGAACAGAGAAGAACAAAATGAGTTTCAATTGGGTAGAAGATTTTTTTTTTTGAGTCATTGACTCAACAGGTCAATGACTGCTATTCTGTCATCAAAATCTTCTGCCCAATTGAAACTCATTCTTGTAAAAGTATTGAATCACATGTGTGTTGTTGTTTTCATAATAAACAAGTGTGCAAAGAGGAAATGCAAGCTGAAGGTACCACAATTGTGGGGGTATTGAGGAACACACACACACAATACACCGAAGTCCTGGGGAAAATTCTCTTATCTTATGAATACCAAATCTTGACCTACAGAACTGTGGTAACTACTGGCCTGTAGTTACCCATCTATGCAAAATCTGATGAAAGTAATTTATATGGATTCCAAAGCATCTTCAGTGATGGTATCAGTAGGAAGGAGGAGGGATTTCTAAAGCAAGATTCATCCGTGGGGCACATCTTTACCATTTAACAATTAACTGAAAGATTCAGAGGTACACAATCCCATTGCCCTTGGCATATAGTAGGCACTTAATAAATATTTGACAAATTTCAGATTCCAGGCAGGGGGTATTGTGGAGAAGGAAAGGGATATCAGGAAACTTCTGTCATGTTAAAAAACAAATTCAATATCATCCATTTTTTAAATGCGAGGGGCACTGAGTACATTCATCTCTTTGTTGCCCTCTCCTCTCCATCCCCTCCAGAAAACCCTTCAAAAAGCTTGCTTGGGGTCCCTGGATGAGAAAGTCTTCCCCAGTGGTAGCAATTCTTTTGGTCACTTTGGTGCTGACATGTGCAATAGTAATGGCCTAGTTTAACAAAACAAGGAAAAATTTTGAATTGCAAGCGGGGGCAAAGTGAAATATTTACCCATATCATTGTGGCTCACCCCTTGGAGCCCAGCAGGAGGCTTCTGGCCGCCAAGATCCCATCGAGGTCAGCAGGTGTCCCACATTTTCCTAGAGAATCTCTGTTTCTCAGCTAAAGACTTTGTTTTCTGAATAAAAAAAGCCACGGTTGGGCTGATTCCTTGAGTTGTGCTTAATTTCATTTCCATCTATGAACTTTTTTTTTAATAGTTTTCTTATTTCAAAGACAAACATCAGCCCTCTCTGAGAGACCTTTCACAAATGAGAGCCTCCCATCCTCCTCTTTATCCTCCTCATTTCCTTTTTCTGGCTGGCTGGAATGAGCTTACATCAGTAATATTCATAAATGATTTACAAAAGTAACTTCTCTATAATAGCTGGGGGCCAGGGGGTTTTATGATGTTGCCAGATGTGCCCTCAAAAAAAAAATCATCTGGTTCAAAAAACTTGTGATAAATCCAGGCACAGTCAATTCCCCAAAGTGAGTTGACTGGCTTCCCTGACTCGGTGCAGACTTCCTTTCTTTCCTCCTTTCCCTGATATCCCTCTCCCTTCAAATCCAGACTTGAGAATGGAATACCAAATGGGAGGCCTATCACCTCAAAACAAAACAAAACAAACAAAAAAAAAACAACAACTATTGGAGTCTTGGTGGCATGGATTAGAAATTTTATGTGACTGGCTCCAGGTTTCCTTGAAAGGTTAAAATGGCAATGTCTGACTGGAAAAAAGCCATTTAGGAAATCCAGGTAATTCAGAGTTAATGTACAGACTTCATGCTTTTTCCTTTAAATGTCACTTGGGGCTCTGGACACAATGTTCTTCAATAATATCATGCCCTTGGATAAATGGGTTGCCTCTGAGACTGTGGGGTGGCTTATATAAGAATGGCCTGCTACACACACACACACACACACACACACACACACACACACACACACACACACTCTTTCAAGATAGATGGAGCTTTTCAATGGATCATTTTGTCAGGCCATCCTCTACCACCCAAGTTGGGCTAAGCATATTGTAAGAAAAAATTAGAACTCAAATCCACTAGATTTCCATGGCTCACTGAAGACTAAAGTGTTTTTTATTCTACTAAACAGTAGCAAGAATTGAATAAAGACTTAAGCCTTCCATGTAAACCCCCTGGGTTCTGTCTCATTGTGTAAACATCGGATGAGGCCTATGAATTGTGCCTATATGTAAATTTCTTTTAATATTTTATGGGCAAGGGAAAAATTCACCCACATCTACACCCACAGAGTCTCTTAAGGAAAGAAAATGAGTGTTGACTTGCTACTCCGGACCAGCCATCTCTTTTGCCAGCAAATCCGGCTTTAGACACGTTCTCTGGTCTGTGCATTTACTGACAATACACACTAGTATTCATGTTCCCTATCACTGTATTGTAAGAAATTATAAATATGAGGAGTACAGGGGAACATGGGAAGTCTTAAAGCCAGACCAGCAAAGAGTCACATCAGATGATGACAATGTGGATGGAAAGATGCCCAAAGTCCAAATGGAATAAATGCAGTGTAGTTAAAATGACTAGCCTTGGCCCCCTAGAAGCCTCCCACCCTTCTTTGCAGAGGTGTGGGATTATGGGTGTGGAAAGTTGCATGCATTGTTAGACTGTTGGTTACTTTAGCTAAAATGCTTCCCTCAATCTCTCTCTTTTGTCCTTTATTGTAAGGAATGACTGGGGAGAGCCAGGGAAGGAGAAAATTATAATTGGTAATGAGAGCAATGCACAAACATAAGACAGAAAACATTTTAAGAGAATGCAAATTTTTGTTCAAAATCTTTATATTGGGGTATTTCTAAGCAAATAATAATATGGGACTGATATGCTTGCCCCGGATAAAGCCTCTGAAAAGAAATGCAGACCATTTCCAGCATTATTTATGTTAGTTAGACCCAAGGGGTAAATGAATCTCTCCTTAGCCTCAGTGTGGGCATCAGGTGGCTGGCCAGTCAAGAGCTGCTGCCTCAGGCTCCACCCTACAGGGCCAATCTCATCCAGGCAGCCCAAGCTAGTTAACTCTGCTATGCACATGCCCCTATGGACAGACCCATCTGCCTTCTCAGCATTAATGGACACACAGAGCTCCTTCACCTGGGGTGTGTGGATGAATTTTTTTAATATACATTTTGATAACTACATTTCACTAGAATCAGTTTCCTTTCTCAGCCTATGCATCTCATGTTATACTTCTAACTGTATTATTCTGAGAGGTTCCTCCCAAGGCTAAGCCAGACCACCACACAGGTCCATTACACACACACACACACACACACACACACACACACACACACACACACATGTCCTGAAGAGACCTTGCTTCCCCAGGGAATTTTATTTGGGGGGGGAAAGGGTAAAGTCAGGAGGCCCAGACATATGACTTCAGCCTTTTCTGCTCCTGCTTAGCTCACCAGCTACTAACCATCACCTCCAAAATTAAAAGGATCAAATTAGGGGGCGGCTAGGTGGCACAGTGAGTAGAGTGTTGGCCCTGGAGCCAGAAGGACCTGAGTTCGGATCTGGCCTCAGACACTTAACACACACAAACAAAAAACCTAGCCGTGTGACCTTGGGCAAGTTACTTAACCCCAATTGCCCTCCAAAAAACCAAAAAAACAAAAAAAAAGGATCAAATTAGATCAAACTTGTACAACATTTTTACACAGTGCTTGGTACATAGCAGTTTATTCCCTTTCCTTCTCGAAATACTACATTGTTTTTTTATTCTGCATGAATTATATACATTCTCTCTTTGTATTCCCAGTGCCTCAAACATCACATCTTCAATAGATATTGATTGATTGATTGATTGATTGGCTAATATTCCCAATCTCTAACATAAGAAATTTCGAGCTGGTAGGATTATTTCACAGATGAGGAAACTGAAGCCCAGAGTGGTTAAAGGATTTTCTGTGTCACTCAGGTAATAGTAATGAGTTAGGACACAGAAGCAGCCTTTTGACTCCAAAATTTAACAAAGCTCATTTCCCTACACAAGGAAGCTGCATGTTGGTGGCTGAAGAGGCAGCCAATTGCACCAGTGAGGTTTTTAGCGGAATCCAAGAGGAAGTAAAAGGGCTACCAGTGCACCATTGCAAAGTAGGAGTAAGAAAACCAGGAGAACCAAGGGTGGAACCAGGCAGCAGCCTGGGGTCAGAGCAAGGACCAGTAAACTTAGTGACTCTTTGGAGACAAGGTGGAATGCCATTTGTTCCATGAACTGGAGTAGGGAGCATGCCATTTTGAGCTGGGCATGGGAAGAATGGAGGGCTCTCCCTACTCTACCCCCATCTTCAAACTTCTTTATGGAAATTGCTATGTGAGTCCCGACTCACTTGTATATTGCCCTGAACAGGAGGCAGCTACACTAAGAATGTCCAAAGACATTAGGAAGAGTGGTCTGGAGTCATCATACAAGATGGCTTTGAGTGTGATGGAGAGAGAGGAACTTGAGGCCAGAAGAACAGTCAGGACATAATTGTAGCCACGGTGTGATGTGATGAAAGTTTGGACACAAGTGTCATATTTTCATTGGCCAGTCCAACTCAGAGCTGTAACTAGGGCTACATCCCTAGAGCTTTGATTTGGGTGCTGAATTTCAAAGGAGCTAAGTACACCTGTACTCTTCAGGATGGAAGAACCAATAAGACTTAGCATAGTTCACAAGAATAATTTCCAGATGGTAATGGAACACATCTTCAATGGGTGATGGCCCAAGCTAGCTCCTTATTAGGCCTCATGAGGCCTAGAGAGCAGCTGGGTTTGATGACTAACACAGAAAGCCATTTCTTTTTTATTTTTTGCTGGAGCTTTCAGTTGCTAATATGGAGCTACTCCTCCATGGGAGATGCTATTACCTTGGGGGCTGGGGAGCAGCTGCAGGTGAAAAGTATGGCTCCCAAATGAGATTCCCAAGCTCTAGAGCAACTACATTCTCTTTCTTTTCTTTTTCTCTGTTTTTTGTTATTTTGTTATTCTTTTCTGTGTCTGGCAACAGATGTCACATTAGGATGTAGGCTTCTTGAGGGCAAGGATGGTTATCCCTGAACTTTAACATGATACCTGGCAAACAACAAGTGTTTAAAAAATGCTTATTGCATTGAATTGGTACTTAGTCATGGAGTTATAGTGGAAAGAGGACTGGATTTGGAGTGAGAGAACCTGAATTACAATCCTATCTTTTCCGCTTACTATCTGTGTGACCTTAGAAAAGTCATCACCTCCGTGGAGACTGACTGAGTTGATGAAGGGTTGTTTTGGTTTTGTCCCCCTAGTTTTGTTTAATTTACAGACCTCAGTGGGAATGACTTTGTAAAAAATAATATGGAGGAGTCTATCTCACTTGAGATAATCAGTCTGAGAGGCTGAGGCAATGTTAGCTTGAGCTATGGATTTCATGTCTCAGGAAGACTTGAGCTGGAAACCCCTTTTCCCCCCCTAGTAATATGTAAATTTGTTGATTACAGGCCATGTTGTATGTTTTTGTCTTTCTTTGTATTTTAGGAATACAATTCAGCTTCCTCATCAGCAAAATGAGGATAATAAGTCCTACTGAACCTAAATCTCAAAGTTTCTGGGAGAGGTCAGTGAGATATTTATGAGTAGGAATAGGAATTGGACCCTTGACATAGGAACTCTCAGTTGAAGAGACTTCCTCTGCCAAAGTACATTTATAATTTATTTTCAAAGTAGATCGACAATTTATGTTGTGTTAGAGAGTTACCTAGAGCTCTGAGAGAACTGCAAACCTTAGTGCACCATATATATTTCAGTTATCATAGGCTTCAGATCTGGAATAGATCTTTTAGGTGTTCAGTTGTTTTTCAGTTGTGACTGATTCTCCACAAGCCCATTTGGGGTTTTCTTGGCAGAGATATTGGAGCAGTTTGCCATTTCCTTCTCTAGCTCATTTTACAGATGAGGAAACTGAGGCAGACAGGGTCAAGTGACTTGGCCAGGGTCTTACAGCTAGTAAGTATCTGAGGCTCCTGACTCTAGGACCTGCACTCTATCCAGCCCCCCGAATCTAACAAATGAGGAAACTGAGGGCCTTCAGGTCTGAGATACTAATTTTATTAAATGAAGGCATCAGATTGTTCTCTGGAGAGTCACCCTAAAAACCTTCCAGAAGACTAGGGGAATAATTTGGCAGAATTTCACTGACATTAGTAAGTGAGTAATCCATGTGCCTACCTCATAAAAGAGGACAGGCTTTCCCAGGATGTGCTACCAGAAATCCATTACTCTCACCCAATGAGTGTATTTTTCATACATGGAAGATGTACCTCCAGTAAGGCTAGAGAAAAAGGGAAGACAGCTCACTTTCTTTTTCCCCAGGAATTATAAAGAGGCCCTAGTGAGTTTGGTCAAGTAAGAATAAATGGCATTAAAATAAGAGGCCAGCCTGAAGGCTGTTTGTAAAAATGTGTTCAAAACCAGGTTTGATTTATAAAAAAAAATTAGGCATGTAATTCCTACCTACATTTTTCAATGATTTTTTTAAACCACTGTACTGTGATTCTTTGTCCTGAACACAGAGTTTAATATGGGACGGAGATCTATTGCACAGACTCAGTATTTCTCTGAGGTTTATTTCTCTTTTAATACCCATAATCAATAATGTCCTTCTAAGAATATGTCAGGTTAAAAAAATCATTTTTAAATCACCTCACAATTGAATTAGTGGTGGGAAAAAACTAAACTAAAAAACTTTAAAAACTAAAACTAAGCCAAGCAAAAGCTGGTCTTAAGGACCACTTCCAGCATCTTGGTCTTCATTTCTCTCTCCCTCCTCCTGCCTTTGCTTATTCTACTAATCTTCATTCAGATGCTCTTCCTTCTTCCCAAGGCTTCTGTAAATACTTGTTCCTCTAAGACTCAGCTTCCATTCTACCTCGCAGGATTTTAGGCATTTAGGAACAGAACTTTAGGACTGGGAGACCAATTAGGAAGTCATTTAGTCCAGCTCCCCTTTTTACAGATGAGAAAACTGAGCCTCAAAGTGGTTAAGGGAAACATCCCAATCCCTCTTTCTCTGTTATAAAGAGTCCATATCATATACATAGAGCTCACACGTACTCTGTGAACTTGTTTGCTACTCATTTCGGGTGATTTGCTCTTGTTTTCCTATCTAATGTGGCAGGGAATGCATTTTCTATAATAATAGTTGCTTTTCATATAGTGCTTTAAGGTTGATAAAATGCTTATTCTCTCTGTTGAACTTTACAACAGCCCTTTGAGATAAATGACTCTTTTCACAGCTGCATAAACTGAAATCCCAAGAGGTTGTAAGCCCAGGGTGACACAATTGATGAGCTTCTGAGACAGATTTGGTACCCAGGTCCCTCTTGCTTCCAAGTCCCAAACTCCTTCCATTATAACAAACTGCTTCCTAAATATTGGATTGAATCCTTCCATTGTGTCTATCGTGGTTCCCATTGGTAGCATTTCATATGTATTTATTCTTCAGTTGGTGAATTCCGTTGCCTGTTAATTTCACTTTGATTGGCAATACATACCTAGCAGTTTGAAGGTACATAAAGTAAATTGGCCCAACAGAAAGGAAACTGTGAAAGTGTAAGTGGGCAATCCTCCATTTCTAGACCTGAGGGAGAGAGACTGGGTTCCTCCTCAGTCAGAAGTGCTTAACAATTTCGCGTGTCCTAGACATGTTTACAATCTTATGAAGGCATTTACTGGGCAAGTCATTTAACTCTAATTGCCTCAGTTTCTTTATCTGTAAAATGAGCTGGAGAAGGAAATGGAAAACCACTCCAATATCTCTGCCAAGAAAACCCCAAATGGGGTCCGGAAGAGTTGGGCACCATTGAACAACAACAACAAAGAAGCATAAAATAAAATACGCAGGATTAGGAAGTGAAGTGATTGTACTGAAATGAAGTTATGAAGATTTTTTTAAGTCCATTAAGAACCCCCTATCCTTGAGAGAGGGAAATGTAATGGACACAAGTGTGAAGCTTGCAATCAAAAAAGATTAGGCTCTAATTGAACCTCTAGACACAAACTAAGTGGATGACCTTAGCTTGATGACTTTATTTTTCTCTGCCTTAACCAACACCCTAGGACTTATCTATCAGAAGTGGGTGGAGGAAGTTCCTACTAGGTGAGTTCCCAGGGCTGAGGAAATTGCTTATCTTCTAAGAATTGACATGAGATCTGCATTTGCTTAGCCCAAATGGGGATTCTACTGAACTACACCCTCCTGCCTCTGAGAAATAAGGTACCAGCCACAGAATTGTCTTTTCTTCCCCTTTTCCTTCAAGGAAAAAAAAAAAGCAATCTTTAGGTCACAGTCATAATTAACAATGATCTTTGCTCTAGGGGCAGGATGCTTTGGGGCAAGAACAAGGATGGAGGTGGGGGGTGGGGAAAGTAAAGAAGTCTTCCCAGGGACATTCTGGTCTCTGAGCTGCTGAAGGGAAAGACAAAGCCATACTATTGCCTCCCCCTAAATTTGCTGCTCTGGTGCCAAGCCCCGTTTTTCACAGCCTAATCATTGCTCTGATTTGGGAATAATCTCTCTTGTAAATTTTTAACATTTTTAACCTAGTCTGATGGCACCCCAAAACCTTGAGTTGTTTCCTTATTGTAAGAAGAGCCATTACCTACATTTGACAGAATTTTCTTTACCCTGCTTACAAGAGTGGAGTTTTAGAGAGTTAAATGCCTTATCATCTATGACTCAAGAATTCTTAACCTTTTTTGGTGTCATGGACCCCCACCTCTTTGGAAGTCTAGTGAAGCCTAGGGGTCCCTTCTCACAGCATGTTTTTAAATGCAGAAACTCAGATCCATGGAATTACAAAGAAAACAGATTAAAATATAGTTATCACAATATTAAAAATGATAAGTGCATGGACCGCAGGTTAAAGCTCCTGTGTGGATGGGATTATCGAGGCATATCTCAGGGTATAACACAGCTAAGCAAAGTGATACAACTCCCATCAAAACATTTCTCTTTCCTATCAGTGTTTCCTTGAAAGTTTTAGGTATCTGACAGTTGCCTGAAGTGTGGATTCTGAGCCAAACCTACATGAATCCCGTTTATGGGAATAAATACCCAAAGGCGGAACACTAGAATTTAGCCTTAAGGGCTGAGAATAAATACCCTGCAAACAGATTCTAAGAGCACAAACAGATGTTAAGGTGTTTTGTTTTGTATTTTTTTAATGGGGGCATCTAAATGGTGTCCTGAATAGCAAACCAAGCCTCAAGTCAGGGAGATTCCTCTGTCTGAGTTCAAATCCTGCCTCTGACACTTACTAGCTGTGTGATCCTGGGCAAGTCACTTAATTCTTCTTGCTTCAGTTTCCTTATCTGTAAATGAGCTAGAGAAGGAAATGGAAAATCGCCCCAGTATCTTTGCCAAGGAAACCCCAAAAGAAGCTACAAAGAGTTGGCTGAAAAATGACTGAACAACAAACAATCATCTTTAAATCGGGCCACTAGATTATGACATTTTTAAAAAGGCAGTAACACCTTGAAGACTGATTCTGTTTCACATTTGTCTTCTTTTTTTTTCCTTTACTTCCCTCCCCCCTCCCCCCACAACAGCATATAGCCCAGTATAGAGTCTGCAAATACATTCATATTAGACATTATTCCAATTACAAAGGCGTATTTTACTAGGTGGGATGAAAAATGGTAAAGAAGAAATAAAACCAAACAATGAAAAGAAAAAGATCATTTAGTTTGCTTCCATCAAGATTCAGGCTCAGTTCTTTCTAGTTATATCTCTGGATGGCCCATTTCTCTCTTTCTTGAGTCTTTCGGGATTGATTTATATCACTGCATTGCTGAAAAGAGTCCAGTCTGTCATAGCTGGTCATCACAGATATGGTATGTCTGTGATTGTATACAAATTTCTTCTGATTCTACTCTTCTTGCTCAGCATCAGTTTGTATAAGTCTCTCCAGGTAATTATGAAATCTGTCACCTCCTCGTTTCTTATAGCACATTTGTCTTCTTAACCCCCAGTGACTGGAGCATAGTAGGTGCTTCAGAGACATTTTTTAATTGATTTGAGCTAAGCCTCTTCCGACAAAAGTGTTGTTATGAGTTACTCAAATTTCTTTTCATGATAATCAAGATCAGAACCCCAAAACTGTGGTACTATGAGGAATCCAAGATTATTATTAGTCCATATTTTCTTTTTTCATTTTGGTTTACAACCCCTGTGAGTTTAAAAATTCCTTTTTCTTAATTTCTTTTGTTTTCTTTTTTTTTAATTTAGGAGATTTTACAGAACCCTGAAACTGATAATAAAATAACAAGTATAAGGAATTTCAGTGTGCTGAATTTTTTTAAATGGTAGTTTATTTTCTTATGTCCGCTAGGCAACACTGCTATAAACAAGAGCACAGAACTTAAAGATAGGGAGGCCCAGTCTTTTCATTGGTAGCCTTGTGTTGGTACCAAATAAAAGAGAAATTAATTTCCCTAGGGAGTGGAAACTATCAATCAGTTTTTTAGAATTTACAACCAACCCTGGGTGTCTAAGTATCTCCAACAATGTTGAAACATTCTGAATCATAATAATTTTGAGGTAGCTCATACACTATAAGCCTCTCTTTTGGGAAGTGATGAGGAGGGAAGAATTCTGCTGGTCCATCACAGAATCAAATCCCCGCCCCCAAACTTGAAAATGGCATCTCCAAGTCCTGTTCCTCCTTCCCACTAAGCCTGCCTGTGCCTTTTATTGGTTCATATGTTTCAATTAACCCAAATGTGATAGCTTGTCAGTATCTCATTCCAAGCGATAAATTTGTCATAAGAAAGAGCTGAAATGGTCAAGTTTCAACTCCTGTTGTTTTATTGTTTCTTCCCTATGCCTGAGTCTGCTCCTGGGGAATGTGCACTTTGGGGAGCAGCTGCTACGATACATTTTATGGAGAAATATTTTAACAGTTTCCTTTTTAATTTTCTTTCTATTATGCAGATTATTGCTTTTCAGGGTAAGAAAGGAAGAGAACAGATGGAAAAAGAAAAAAAAGGGTGATATATAAGACCGCATACGCCTGTACATCATCTATATTTTATATGGGTGTGCATATGTGTATATATCTTTATCTATATGTGTGTGTATATCTGTATCTATATGTGTGTATATCTGTATCTATATGTGTGTATACACACATATACAACATGTTTAGACTCTTCTGCAAAGACTATGTACTGGTAAATATTCTAACATTGTTAAAATAATCACCTCATCATCTTTAAAGAATTATTTAGCCTAATTACTTAGATTTAAACATTTCTTCATTCAGGTATACAGTATAAACCTTGTCATCTGAGTACCTTGCTATTGTTTTCATGTTATATTGCCTGTGGGAATTAACTTTGCTTCCCTGTACATATTTGTTAAAAGGGTTTCTTTTAAAAAAACGTTCAGTTGGGAACAGGTGTGAAGGAAAGGGAGCTAGGAGAAGAAGAGGGAAGTAAGGAAGGAAAGGAGGGAGGTAGGAAGGCAGGAAGGAAGGAAGGAAGGAAGGAAGGAAGCATGGATATCACTAAAGCAATTTTTTAATGAATATAAGAGAAGACCAGAAAAAATCACAAACAAGGCAGCATTGAAAGTTATATGTTGAACTTCTTATATATATTTTTAGAGAACAGCAAATTTTACACAACAGAGAATTATTTTGTGTACAGTACCTTTTTTTGTTCTAATACACAGACATATATGTTTGAGTGTGTGTATAAATAAAATAAATATATGACTTTGGGGATACCATATGTGTATATTCATACATATTTGTATATACATATATATACACATACATATGCATATAGGATGCCCTGTGTGTATACATGTAAATACATGCATATGTGTGTATGTAATATATATGTATGTGAGTATACATATATAAATATATTATGTGTGTATCTATTGTTCTATCTTGATGTGGATAGATCAACAGATAAATTCCTCTCCTAATTGTATTGCAGTAGAAAGAGTCCTAGCCTTCCCATGAGAAGAGAAAGGAGGCAAGAGTAAAGCCTACAAAGTATAACCCAGAGAGTTTGAAATAATGGTCATGGAATACCTTTGTACTATTAAAAATGATAAGGCATGCAGTTTTTGAAAAATATCAAAACACTACAAAGTGGTGCAGGGTGGAAAGAGCAGATGTAGGACAACAATGAACTCAATTGAAACAATATGTCAAAGACAACGCTGATCGCCCAAATGACTATCTTTGATTCCAGAGGACTCATGAGAAAGCCAGTTGGCCACTTTCTGATGAGGAAAGGATGGACTCATGATAGAGACTGGGATATATATTTTTTGCCATGGTCAATGTAGGAATTTGTTTTCCTTAACTTCACATATTGTCATGATAGTTTTTTTCTTTTCTTTTTCAGTGATGGGAGGATAGATTTTTATAAACTGAAAAAAGTTTAATTTTAAAATAATAATGAAAATAGCTGGCATTTAATAATTTATATAAAGTATTCCCCAAATACTTAGTGCAATTTTAAACCATTAACATTTTCTTCCCAATAGATTCAGTGCCTTACTGTCTTCTCTCCCCTTGCCCCTGTCTTCATCAAACTCCATGGATTTCCAGGTACTAAAGCTGCTGAATTCCAATGACGTGTATATCCCCAGTCTACCTCAACTGAGGCACAGAAATAATAATACTTCATATACACACACATGCACATAAACACATGCATTCGCACACATGCACTCACAATCTTTATCCAAGTTAAAATAAACAAAAACCTACTTGGGTAGTTATGTTACCTTAACATTCATTCCATAAGCATTTATTAAGTGTCCACTATGAGCTAGATATTATACTAGAAACTGAAAACATAAGGCAAAATGAAATAATCACACCCTCAATGAGTTTACACTCTCCTGAGATCCTTGTTTAATCTCAACCTGTCTTAACTTCCAACCCCCAGAGAGTATTAGGCTAATGAGTCTAATCACCCTAATAGTGAGGCCCTCTGAATGTTTTATTAAGGTGCTGACAGAGCTAAATTCAACCTGCGTAAATTCCCATCCCTTTCTTGACTCAACCATGTACTAAATAGCTGAGCAATTCCAAAGAGTTCTGGATACATGTTAGAAAAGGTATGAACTTTACAGCGTTGCCATTGTCATCAATTTCAGTTCCTGATTCTTAGTATCATCCTTTCCCTTTGACTTACACAAGAAAATGGGAGAAGTTGGTCTTCAGTCTAAGTGAAAAGTTCATTCAAGAATACAGCTAACTTTTAACCATAGATTTGAAAGAAAAATGATGATTTGTAAAAACTTAACCCAATACTATATTAATATTATATATAACTATATAGTATATGATATAGTATATATTTATAGAATGTATAATGTTATATTAATGTAGTACTATACATTACTTAATATAGTATTCAAAACAGATCCCCAAATAGCAGTATTGTATTTTCATTAAAATTAGTACTCTAAAACTTATATCTCCTTGACAATAGATTCATCTTGGGCTTTTTTTTTTTGGATAATTCAAATTTTTGGATTGTGTTTGTTCATTTTTTAAAAAATTTTAGTCTCTGGATTTTTTACTTCTCAAAAAAATATACCTATATATTATATATATTATATATTAAAATATATATACATACATATATATATAATATATATATATAATATATATATAATATATATACATACACACATACACCAAGAACTTATAAAGAGGAGATTCTTCTATTCAATAGTTGGTTTTCTATTCTTTTTAAAGTCCTGTACCAGTCCTACTCCTAAAACAGTGAGAGTATCTAGTATTTTTTTTCAAAAACTTCCTTTTATTATTGTCACAAGCAGAGATTAATGCCTTTATGGCTTCCTTTCACATATCTGTATTTTGTCGATGGAGTGAGATGCTGCAGGGTATAATATTAAAGGACTCATGAAGTCCAGTAGAATGTAAGATTCTTGAGGGGAGGAATTGGTTTTGGTTTCTGGCTTTGTAAGCTAGCCCTCTAACTTGCTGTCTCAAATATGTTGAATCAAGTCAGGAAAGACATTTTTTTCACATCCCACCTCAGTCACTCATTAGCTATGTGACCGGTCACTCTCTGAATATCGGTTCCCTCTTCAATAAAACAGAAAACTACCTATGATCTCTACCCCATAGGACTGTTGTGATACTTAAATGAAATAATGTATGTAAAGCACTCTGTAAACCTTTAAAAATGCTATATAAACGTCAATTATTATTGCATTATGTCAGCAGTCACGTAGGCACTGCCAAAAAAACATTTATGGGGTCAGCTCATCTATAAATTATTCTTTCCTGGCCTAACCTATCAGCCTACTCCATCAACTAATGGAAAAAGCTTCAGATTGTTGGTTTTCCTTTAAAGGAATGGGGATCAAACAGATTCCAAGACAATTACCAATTGACCCCCAGAGGGCTTGAACAGTAGATCTAATTCCCCAAATAGTTGGGTTGTTTGAATGGTACAAACATATCATTAGCTAACCGGAACTGAAATTCCCAGGCAATGGAAATGTACCAGCTCAGATATTTGGGAACCAGACTCCTCCCCTTATCCCCTTCCTTCTGCCCTCCCTTCTCTGGTGTGCCTCATGTTTAACCTCCAATTCTCAGTGTCTTTCCCAAGCTGACATTTTAGTACTTTTCCAAGTGGGATTGCTGTTTCTGTAAATCAAATCCCCTTCCCTCCAGTTGACTTTCAGCATACATTTCACCATTCAGGTAAAAATTAATAAATTGCTGATGTTTTAACTTGGAGATTTTGCCCATCGTTCAGGAGATGATAATGGGACCAATTGCCTGGGGATGCTATTGCTGCTCAGGTCCACTAAATGCCTTTTCATTCAGTACCTTATCAGAAGAAATCTCCCATGGTCATCCTCCCTCTCCCTGCTCCCCCAGTCCCCTGGAGGCTCTATTTCTCTAAGCTCAGTGAATATAAGATCTGATGATATAGGGGATCAAGTGCTGGGCTCAGAATCAGGAAGACTGGAGTCCAAATCCTGCCTCAGATACTTATTGAAATGTATGACCCTGGGTAAGTCATTTCTCCTATCTTGGCCTCAGTTTCTTCATCTGTAAAAAGAGAGGCCAGGACTCAATGGGCCTCCACAGTCTCTTTAGTGTTTAAGTCAATGGATTTATCATGAAGCTACCTACAATGAAGTCATTGATGAGAGAGAGAGAGAGAGAGAGAGAGAGAGAGAGCAGAGGGGGAGGAAGGAAGACAGAAGGAACCTCAGAGGCCATCAAGCCCAAACACCTCATGAGGCATGAAATAGTTCATTCTGAAACGCAGATGATATCGACACTCAAAATTACTCAAACTCTTCATTTCACAAATTAAGAAAATGGAGCCGAGAAAGCTTAGACAACTTGCCCAGGGTTATACAGCTAATTAGGAATGGAATCAAGATCTCTGCTTCCCAACCTTGGTGGTATTAGTGAGGAGCTCCACAGAAGTATTTTTCTTAAATGGCCCCAAGGTACATCTGCTTATTAGTTTTTCATTTTAGAAGAATTAAAGGAAATCCAGAGGTTAGCTAGTCTAGGAGATAATAACAGTATTCATAGCACTTTTAAGGTTTACAAAGCACTTTACACATATATTATCTCATTTGATCCTCACAATAAGCCTGTAAATATGGCGCTATTCTCATATCCTCAATTTCCAGTTGAGAAACTGAGGCTAAGACAGATAAATTTCCTTGCCCAGAGTCCTACAGCCAGTGTCTGAGGTGGGATCCAGTCTTTAGCTTTTGGGACTAATTCCTTCCCTCTCTCCACTGTCATGTTGCTTATGTGGCTTCTTTTTACAAAGGAGAGTTTGGAGATCCATAGCATGTGATGTCAAGACTCACCGTTCCATTTTTGTCACTGGATTTTTTTAAAGAGCAAATTCTTGAATTATTGAGAAGAATTTCCCTGAGAGTGATTCCTCTCCAGGCCTAAAAGTCTCATTTTTTTGCACAAAGTAAATGGATGCATTGTCATCTTTCATCTTCTCATTTTCTTTGGGTTTATTTCATTTGCTCTATAACCAGGTCACTTACTGTCATTTTATATTCATTGCCACTATGGTTTTTTCATCCTTAGTTTTTATCTTGTAGTTTGTTTTTGCATTGTGTACATTTTCAGATTACTGCCATTTTGTGAGAGGTCTCTTGCCACAAAATAAAACAATTAAGTGAAAATAATACAGTGACCTTATCTGAAAGCTCATGCAACATTTCATATCTGTAGCATTTTCCCAATTTTTTTCAATTAAAAGAAAACTGTTTTTTCTCCCTACCATCCCTGCTCCATCAAGAAAACAAGAAAACTCAAAAAAATGTACATTTCTTGTAAACATCTGAATAGCCAAGCAAAAAGAATTCCCTTGACTGTACTCTGTGTTCATATATATATATATGTGTGTGTGTGTGTATATGTCTGTATACACATATGTGTGCATGTGTATGTATGCACACGTGTGTGGATTTATGGTTACATGTGTATGGGTGTATATGAGTGTGTATGTAAAAATAAGTGCCCTAAATTCACTGCTTCTGTGTGAAGGATGGCACATTTCATTATCAGTGCTCTGGGATCACTAATTATAGACTGTATTGATGATAGTTCTCACAGAATTCAAAGTTATTTTTATATTATTGTATAAATTTTTCTCCTGGTTTTGTTCTTCTTATTCTTCATTGACTTATAAAAGTCTTCAAAATTGTTCATTTTTATAACATTGATGTTATTAGTATTATTCTGGTTCTAATCATTTCACTCTGCATCAGTTCATACAAGTCTTTCTGAAATCATCTTTTCTTTATTTCTTATAAAACAATAGAATCCATCACATTCATAGACCATAACTTATTTAGCCATCCCTCAGTTATTATAATTGATCTCTTTTGGGTATAGGCCTAGGAGTGGTATAACTTGATCAGAGTACTCACCCAAACTATTTAGGAACATTTGTGTATAATTTCAACTTGCTATCCAGAAAGATTGCACCCATTCACTGGCCCACCAATAGTATATATCAGTGTGCCTCTTTGGCCACTGCCCCTCCAAAATTTCATTTTTTGTCAACTTTGCCTCTCGGATATGTTGAAATTGATTTAATTTGCATTTATCCAATTAATACCAATTTGGACCATTTTTAAAATGTCTATAGATAGTCCAAGTTTCTTCTCTTGAGTGCTCTCTAGTCATATCTTTAGACTACTTGTCAGTTTAGGGAATGGCTCTATTTGTTATAAATCGGAATCATTTTCTTATATACCTTGGTAATGATACCTTTTTCCAAGGAATTTTGCTGCAAAGATTTTCCCCCCAATTGTTTTCCTGTTAGTCTTAGCTTTATTTGCATTGCCAGTATTTTAAGCTTATATCACAAAGACAGCTTGGGATAGTGGTTCAAGTGCTGAATTTGGAGTCAGGAAGACCCAGTTTCAGAGCCTGACTTTGACCCTTAATAGCTTGATGACTATGGAGGAGAGAGTGAGGTTGACTTTGCTCAGCTCTACCTCATTCAAATCCAATTCATGTGCAAGTCAAGACATCACCCTTAACGATGTCATTGGTTCTCTTCAAGAACAAAGAATGAACAACAACCACAACAATAGCTGTGTGCCCTTGGACAAGTCACTTAACAGTTCTGTATCTCAGGTGACTTCTTGGGATTTATCAATCAAGTCATAAACCAGATACAATCCACTCCCCTACCTGCAACTTGCTAGTCCCAAGATGACTCATCTTTCCTCCAGTCCTGTTCTATGAAACTTAGAATCTGATCTTGGATTAGAGTCTCAAGTCTTGGATGGGTCCTCTAATACTGAAAGAGGGAGTCTGGAGCCAGTAGCAGAAGGAAAACTGATGCCTTTTAATTTTATTAAGCAAAACTCAAGCCCCTCCTTTTTTTAAAAAATTTGTTTTCTTTTCCCTGAGATATGAGGGAGAACCTCCCTGTGGAGCAGTGACTCTAATTCAGCCTGTGGAGCTGGCACTTTCTGGTTCCCTTCCTCATTTGTTTTACAGAAGAAATTTATTTCTCTCCTTGCATAATGTGACAGGATCACACTGAGCCCCTCAAGTCTTTGTCTGCCAAACCCCCAAGATGCGGAATTTGTATCCCCTCTTAACCAGCAAGGGATGGTGACCTGTACACAGAGCCAGTGGTTTCCCCCTGCAGAGTCCCTAACTCTTTCTTCATTACTGGAGTTCATGCGAAGGTCTTTGCTCTTATGGAGGAGAGTTCTTCGCTTGGCAAAGGTTTGCATGCAGTGCACATCAGGATGGAAGAATTCCAGAGGGGCTCCAATATTTGAAAAGCAAATGTAAATCCTTCCTTTATCGGACAAAACTGGAACTTAGAGTTAACTGTAAATTGTACCTTTTCTCCTTCTGTGGCAGGTCAAGTGAGCCATGAATACATAAGAATGTGGGGGCCTGAGCCTCTCGTGAATGCAGGTCCCTGGTTTCCTATATATTTCTGGCTGTTCGATCCCGCTGCAGCCCAGAGGTAGATACGCCTTACGGAGGAACAAGTGAGATGGATCCCATAAACTCTCTCTATAGAGAAAAGGGGTCATTGAATGGAATGGTAGAACATGATTGGACGTGGAATCAGGAGGACCTGACCTCAATCCTACCCCCGACACTTAGCAGTTATATAACATAAGCAAGTCATGTGATCTCTCAAGCTCCGTTTTCACATCTGTAAAATGGGGATTATAATACCTTTAGCATTTATATCACAGGGTTGTGAGGGTCAAATAAGATAATGTAGACAAAGCATTTTGAATATTTCATTTAAAGAGCCATATAAATTATTATTATTATTATTGATTATTATTAGTTTATAGATTTGCTTGAGTAAAGTCTATCATAGCTTAATAGTAGGCATTAAGATAGGTTATTCTTAGAAAAATATTACTTCATTTTCCTTTCTGGACTAGATAGCCTTTGAGTCTTGGCCAACTCAAATTCTCTGTTCTATTCAGTTCAAAGTCTATTTGGCATCTTGTCCACCTTAGCAAATGGAGGTTACCTGACCTTCTCCTAGTTGAGGAATGGAGACCCCAGGCAAGTAGACAGTAATGAAATCAATCCTAGGCTCCCAGACCAAAGGATCTCCAAGGTCCCTTCCAGCCCTGAATCTGTGGTGAAATTAGGAATCTAGCAGGCTGCAATATCTCATTGTCTAGTTACAGTGTTCCAGAGACTTTGCTTGAGTTAGAATTATATGTCACAAATTATAGAAGCAAAAGAAGCCTCTGAGGGAGGCGGCTAGGTTGCACAGTGAATAGAGCACCAGCCCTAGAGTTAGGAGGGCCTGAGTTCAAATCCAGCCTCAGATATTTAACACTTAGTAGCCATGTGACCTTGGGCAAGTCACTTAACCCCAATTGCCCTTCCAAAAAGCAAGCAAGGAAGGAAGAAAGAAAGAAAGAAAGAAAGAAAGAAAGAAAGAAAGAAAGAAAGAAAGAAAGAAAGAAAGAAAGAGGCAGCTTCCGAAATCATCTAATTGAGACTCTCTTATTGGACATATGAGGAATTGAGGCCCACTGGGTTTAAGTGACATTCTCAAGGTGATATGGCTTGCTAGTGGTAGAACTAGGTCTAGAACACAGTTCCCTTAATTAGCTGGAGCCAGGTTCAGAAAGCTGATTGTTAAATTTTCAGTGTCAGCATTTATACCTGGGAAATTGTTGAATGCTACAAATCACAGCTTGATTTATTGTTTTGTTGATTGTCTGGGCTTAAGAAAGTGACAGAGAAAATGTTAATAATGCTGACTTAACTTAAAAGTCTGTTTTTTTAATCCTCTCTCCACTCCAAGCTGGTTGCTAAACATTTACCAGCACACCCCTGCCTTAATTCTTAATCTGAAATTCCACTATACCACACTGCTGTTTCTAGGCTTTATATCTACAGTCTGTGTACACACACACATGCACACATGCACATTCATGTACACACATACCCACATGCATATACACACATGCACACACTCATGCATTCATACATACGAATGCATGCACACGCACATGCATGCACACACACATACACACACACACACACACATTCCTGCATAGATCTGGTGGGGGTGGAATCTTCTGAATTATAGCCAAAAACTTGCACCAAGACAGACACTGATGAGATAGTGCTGACAATTGCCCTCCTGCTTTTGTCTCACGGACCCAGGGTACTAACAGTCATTACCACACACACATGTCCCACATCTGCTCTGTCATGCTGGGTTGAGAAAGGCTCCCAACAGTCTCTCATCTGCCATCTTTCTACACTTGGGTTGAACATCAAAGTCCCATTGCATAGCCCAAAAATCCCAGGATTAAATAAAGCTGAATTGAACAATCCCATTCAAGACATTTTATCACAGATAACGTCTTCTTTAATTGACCCGTTGTGCCCCTTTACAATCTTTTCCAATATTTTCCCCAGATGGCTGTTCTTTCCAGAGCTGAGTTTTAAGCAGAAACACCTTAGCTTCTCAGGATGCTATTTGAAGGCAGAGAATAGCAGACTTAGAGGATCCCCAACAGATAAGATATGTAAGCATCTTTAGCAGACTTAAACACTCACCTTTTATTACAGTAGTATTGGATGTGAACATCTCTGCATAATGGATTTTATTCCAATGAAATGGAAACCACTTAAGAGGAAAGAATTCTTCCATTTTAGCTTCAGATCCTCAGCAACTAGTACAGTACTTGGCACATAGGAACATAGACTGACACTTAGAACAGGATTTAGAGCTCATCTTGTCCCACTCAGTTTACTTTACAAATAAGAAAGCTGAAGCATACAGAAGGTTAAATGGTTTGGCCAATTTCATACAGGTACTAAGTAGCAGTACCTGAATTTGAACCTGAATCCTCTGACACTAAACCAGCTCTCTTTCCACTGCACCAACCTGAGAGAAGATCACTATTGACCAGGTGTGGATGGAGTCCATGGTGTGTCAGGGTTTAGAAGAGTCTCTGATCTTCTAAGGCAGTCCCCTTCCTTCCACTCCCCAATACTCATCTTGATTATCTTCATCCAGGGTAGAGATCTGTTCTTTCAGGTTCTCAGGCATGACTCCAACCAACTCAGAATGCATTCTGTGTATCAGCCTTGGCAGGACTTGATTCTTCAGTTCTTGAGTTTTCTGTGGAAAGTCTTGATGACATTGGGTTATCTATGGAGAGCCTTGATGATGTTAGATTATCTATGGAGAGCATTGATGATGTTGGGTTGTCTATGGAGAGCCTTGGCAATCAGGGGTACCGTATGGTCACTTGAAAAGCTCAGTGCCTAGAGAGGAGAGCTACTTTTAGTATGTGTCCAATAAATATTTATTGTGTTGATTTTTTTGGATGAACTCTCCATCTTAGCACAGCATCAATCCCATGTAAGTCATTTATATATCAGATTAATTGGTGGATAGAAAGGGATAGGCTTCCCCTTGTTTCTCACACATGACATATACCCATTTTCTGTAGGGTTTTCTATCTATCCTATATATATAGGATATTCTATCTTCTATCTCCATGTCTTTGCATTGGCCTGCCCCTCCTCACTTTTGCTTTATTGAATCTCTTCCTCCAAGCCACAGCTCTGGGTACTATTTTCTACTGAAATTTTTCCCAATCCCCAGCTGCTAGGGTCTCCTTCCCTAGATTACCATGCAGTTGGGGTTCTGGAGTCATTCTCTTCTGAGCGGGCATTCTTTCACTTAGTGTATTTATATCTCTGTTGTTGAGAATAGTGCCTAGAACATAGCAGGTGTTTAAGGAAGGCTTGTCCATTCATTCATTTACAGCAAAAAGGAATTGATCTAGTAGGTACTTAATAATTGTTTCTTGACTTCAGTAGAATTTTGAAGTCCCTTAATCCTATGCTCTGTTTTCGTAGAAATGGCAACAATTGGAGGAAGAGGGTGATAGATGGATTCTTCTGGTTTCTCTTCCAAGGAAAATGATATTGGAACTGGGAAAGATAAAATAAAAATGGCAAGGAAGGAAGGAAGGAGAGAAGAAAGGGAGGAAGGAGGAAGGGAGAGTGGGAGGGAGGGAAGGAGGGAGGAAGGAAGGAAGGGAGGAAGGAAGGAAGGAAGGAAGGACAGAAAAATGAGGAAGAATGAAATCTGCAAACTTGAGGCCAGTGAATTTCATTTTTATTTCTGGTTTAAAACAATTCTTTTACCAAATTATTAGAGAGAGTCTTTATGAGCATTTAGAAAAAGAAGCAGTAGCTTCTAAAAGCCAGTGTGACTTTTTAAAAAGAAGTTCTACTTCACTAACTTATCTTCTTCGTTTTCAGTCTAGTTAGATTAGTCAGCTAACCCACAAGCATTTATGAAGTGCCTTCTCTGTGGCAGCACTTTGCTAAGTACTGGACCGAAGATTTTAGCAAACCAGTTGACAGTGTTTTCTGCTGTGTTCACAGACAGTATGAAGAAAGAGGGGCCGACTAGGTGGATGCAGAGTGGTGGAATGACTAAATCTGGAGGAGTGAGGTGTGTCATCGTGAGGTGTCCTAACTTTCCTAAAGTTGAGAAAACCTAAGCTCAGATCTGGCTCCACACCCTCTATAGGCCTGCCTTTGTTTACCTCAGTTTCATCAGCAACAAAATGAGGATAATTGCACCTATCTCCCAGGACTGTTGTAAGGATAAAATGAGATTATATTTTATTTATTTATTTTTTAAACATGAACATTATTCTTTTTTTTTTTTTTTGCTTTTTGGAGGGCAATTGGGGTTAAGTAACTTGCCCAAGGTCACACGGCTAGGTTTTTGTTTGGGTGTGTTAAGTGTCTGAGGCCGGATCTGAACTCGGGTCCTTCTGACTCCAGAGCCGATGCTCTACTCACTGCACCACCTAGCCGCCCCGAGATAATATTTTATAAAGCACTTAACAGAGTGCCTGACACATAGTTGTTGTTCAGTCATTTCTGACTCTCTATGACCCCATTTGGGGTTTTCTTGGCAGAGACACTAGAGTGGTTTTTTGCCATTTCCTTTTCCAGCTCATTATACAGATAAGGAAACTGAAGTAAATACGGTTAAGTGACTTGCCCAGGATCACACAGCTAGTGTCTCAGGTCATATTTGAATTCAGGTCCTCCTCCCTCTTATCTACTGTGCCATCTAGTTCCTATCTGACACATAGTAGGGAATTAAGTAACACTTGTTTCCTTTCAAAGAGTAGTTATTTATGTGACACCAGTATGTGAGCTTGGGGGGGGGGGTGTCTCTACTGGTGTTCCCTGTGGATAGGGACTTGGTCTTCTTCTGCTAAACATTTTTATCTTTAACTTGAATGAAAGTTTACTTGTAACGTTTGTGGCAGTTGTGATGCCAGGAGCAGTATCTAACATGGTATTTGACAGTCAGGATGCAGAAGGACCACAATTTGCTAGAATGAGAGGCTCAATCAACACCATTACTTTTACTTAACTGTTTGACTTTATTGCAAGAGACCCTGAGGAAGCAGGAGTAATCTGTGTCTATAATGTAAAAACAACAATTGGAGTGTTACTGATGGATGGATGGATGAGTGGGTGGGCAAATGAATGCATAGACGAATGAATGAATAAATATATAGGCAGGTAAATAAATGAATGAACAATAACCAAGTGGAATTATCAGGGAAGGCTTCTTGTAAGAGATGGTACTTGAATCTCGGAATTCCAAGGATGGAGGCTTCAATGAAGCAAATTTTATACACAAATATGCAAATACTGCATCTAGTAAATTAATTGTAGACTCTGGATGACATGATGCCTTAAACACAGATAGTGAATATTTTTCCCCATTTTTGTATTGCTAGTGTAGAAACATCCAGTCAACTAGACATTGTGCAACTCAGTAAGAAAAGAAAAGGGAAATATATTCCCCCATATTAACTCTTAGATGTTTTGAATATGATGAATATATTTATTTCTATTCTTTTTTTTCAGGGAAAAAAATGAAGCTTCCATGGGTTATCACCATTTTTCTATTGTTTTTCAAAAAGCATTTCATTGCTGTGGGTGGATAGAATCTCCTAAGAATTAATTACAATTAATTAAAAGAGGAATTGAGGCTACAGGTATGATTTTTTTCCTAAGGTATTTCTCCATCTTTTATATTTTTTTCACACATTTTGAAAAGAACATGAGGGTTTGGTTTGTTTTTCTTTTAAAACTAAATCTCTCCCTCACTGGTTTTTCAACTTGGAGTCAACAATTCCCAAGGCCCCTGGAGACATCTAAACCAATGGAGAAAAGAGGTTAAGGGGGCAACCAACCCATTAAGGCTAGTTGAGGTAAAGGAAGAGTGACCCAGTCTGGACTTTCTCCTTTCTCCTACATTCACTGCCTGTCATCTCCCTTCTCTCTCACCTAGACTGATGATGTGGGGCTGTTACCGACTACAGCACCCTGCCCACCCAGCCCGACTCCCGCTGCAGAAACAGGCTGGAATGTAATCAGTGCTGTGAGGGATCCAGCCTAGTCTTTCTTCCTTGTGTTCGAACCTGAAACTTGGGAAGATAAGAAACCCAACTATAAACACCACCAATCAATCATTTACAAATGATTTTCCTTTCTCTCTCACACACACATGCTGTCTTACTGCCACCCAGAATGAAGTGCCTCTGAAAGTGACATTATTTCAAAAATCTAAGGACTTCTAAAGAAAAAGAAACATGTTAGAAGGCCCTGTTTGACATTTCCATTGATGGTTACATACTTTGGAGTGGGGGTTAACATGGGTGCAGAAACTCTTTTTTTTAATATTTTGGTATCTGTATTTTGATATAATTTGTAACCCTGCATAGTTTAATTTTTTGCCTTTAAAGACATTCTTCTGAATGAGGGTCCCTGGGCTTCCTCTCCCCAGACTAGTGAGGGATCCGTGACAAAAAAGTTAGCAACCCCTTCCCTGGAGTCAGAGTTCATTAGCAATAGAAAATCCCTTCTCAAAAACCAGTCATGATAACTGAGGTTATTGATGGCCTAGGAGTAGAAAATTCTCTTTGATTCTTTCCTTTCCTACTATTTTAAGAGGAAAATCTTCAGTACCTCAAGTGTCTATGATATAATTGGTGTTGCTTCTCTCTCTACTAATGCAAATCAAATCCCTGCACAATTTGGTAACTGGTCTTCAAGAGTTTCTGTGACTAGAAAATGTATCACCCTACAACTAATAATTAATAATAGCTAATATTTGCATAGCACTTTGAGGTCTGCAAAGTACTTTCCATTTCTTATCTCATTTGATCCTTATAAATACCATATGAGACAGGTGCTAATATTATCCCCATTTTACAGAGGAATAAATTGAGTCTGAGAGAGTTAAGTGACTTGGCAAGATCATCACAGCTTGGATTTGAATCCAGAACTTTCTTGTTGCTGATGAGCCTCTCAGAACTAGACTGAACTGTCCCATAGGTTTCAGGCATAGAATCCACCACCAAGCACTGTCTCAAAGCCTTTCCAGCTTGGTAGGAATTTGAGACCCACTGACATAACCTCCAAGAACCCAAGCTTGCCTCCAGTCCACAGTGAAGTCTCAGAGAAGGACTTTCAAGAGGAGAGGTCTCTACTGATTAGTAGCAGATAATTAGACAAGGACTTGAAACTTAAGTTTTTGTGGTTGTTGTTACTTTGGAGAAGGATTCCTTGTGAACAGAAATAGAAATGTCTCTATTCTGAGAGAGGGAAGCAGGTGTCCTCCCAAAGGGAACTTCATTTATCTAGTTATCTCTGGCTTTGGGAAAGTCCTAAGATGGGCAGCGATGCCCTTGAGGACCATGCTTAAAGGAGAAGGGTAGGTATTGGGAGCCTAGCATGGAGCTTGGGTGAAGATGTGGTAGGTACAGGTCTTAATGGCAGGGCAAGCTATCAGGGGAACTATGGCAATAAATCTGATAGTCCATCCTTTTTACTTTCTTTTTTCCTGGTAACAGAAAGAGCTATTAGCTTTGACCTACTTTCTGGCACTGCTAGATTTTAAACCTGAGATTTGAAAAGGTAAAGCTCAAAATCAAGAAATAAAGTACAGACCTTTGGGAATTACTGTACGAGGCAGAGCCCTGGCAAGCCCAAGAGCGGAAAGTCTCAGAGATGTTGATTGTAGCATTAGCTGGTTTGTATATATTCTTAAAAATGAAAGAGCACTGACTAGAGATGGGGTCAGTGAAGCTGGAATTTTCCTATTAAATTTTCCTTCAGTTTTCTAAATGTTCCTTGGAATGACTGCCTTGTCACAAATTCTTTGCAATTGACGTCTTTCATTGTTCCCACAAATCTCACTGATTTTTAGGATGGGTCAGAAAGATGTCTTCTGCCAAACAGCAACATGGTACAGCACAAGGATTCCCATCCTGGGGCACCCATACTAAGGGGATGGGGAATATTGGGTGTATAATTACATAATCCATTGGAATGTTTTCTTTTTGTCTGGACATATGTGTGTTAACTTGAGGATTTATATCCTTTCATATTTAGTAGGTATCTTTATTTTATTTCTGATATGAGTATCCATGGTGCCCTAGCACTCCAGCTAGAAGGCCCTGTCTGATAAGTAGAATTTTAAAAGTTTTACAGAAAACAAAACCAATAAAGCTAAAATTGCAAGAAAAACAGTTAACTGTGGGGAGGGGGGGAACAATGTTGATAAAGGTATCATTTCCTACATCTACACGGAATTGATATATATAGATATAGATTTAAAGGAATGAGTCATTTCCCAATTGATGGTAAAAAGCAGATAAACAGGAAGTTTTCAAAGGAAGAAATCCAAACTCTTAATAGCCCTAAAAGAAGGTAAGCCTTTGTGGCTCTATCACCCAGCACAGTGCCTAGTACCTAGGATACACTTAATAAATGCTTTTTGATAGATTGATCAAACAAGAAGTAGCAATATTTTTCTACACATGCAGTAAAGTGACCTTCAAAGTGGGATTTTGAGGCCCAACTCAAGCTGTTCCCCCAGGAGTGCTTGCAGGTCAGGCATATATGGCCAAAGCCAGACAGCATGTGAAGAAGCAAGGATTCCACAGGGTCACTTCATTTATCTTCATTACCATCCTTTCTTTACCCCACCTACATGCAGCACTTTTTGGGATGGACATCAAAGGCATCTCTACATATAGAACAGAAGAACTTGTTGGGAGACAGGTGGGAAACAAGAAGCCAAGCTTTGTGAGAGCCAAGGCTTTTAGGAGAGTATTCAGTGGTCACTTAACAAGTGGGAACATTTTAAGCTACTAAAATCCTTTCAAAAATAGCCTTTCTGCCATGCAAAGAAACAATGATGTACTGGACCATTGGTCAAAAAAGGAAACTTTATGGAATGGTGAGTCAACAGTTTCATGTACAATCCTCTTTTTCCATTCTACTTTATATATGTAACTGTGCTTTTGAGGTCCATAACAGACAAAACTAAAACAGTCAAACACCTTCTGGACGTCAAGCCACTTCCTGGGTTTCATTTACTAAGTCACAGATGAGCATTAATTTGTACATGTGGATGGACTCTCCATCCTAGAAGTTTTCCTCACTGACAAAAGCACAGCATTTTGGAGTGTCCAGAGGTATATTACTGTAAAAGGAATCCACACTTACACACACACACACACACACACACACACACACACACACACACACACACATCCCTATAAAACCTTTTGCTGATTTCCCAGGGCAGGCCAACTAATTTACAATTTTAGCCAGAAGCCAATCTGCAGACCCCTAGTTTGGGGACTCAGAGAGACTTCAGAAATCACCTATTTTCCCACTTTTCAGAAGAGTGGGCACCAAGTCAACCCAAACATATCTGACTTATGCTCAAGATGTAGAGAAGAAGTGAGATTCTCCAGACTGCCCTTCCTGAGAACAGATGAAGACCATTTTGAAGAAAGACTAAGAAGGACCAGGGCACAAAGAAACAGCAGCTCGACTCTCTCAGCCAAAATTCACATAAGAAACTCCAGGTTTATTCCAATGCCCTCTCCATTTGTCTGGAATGGAGCCTGTCTGCTGGTGCCCCTGGCTGTCATTCTGTCTCTTATCTTCCTACCTCTGCTGAGTCTGCCCCCCCCCCCCCACCACATACCTCCTGCAGGAGTGTTGGATTTAGATTCAGCAAGACCTGAGTTCTAGGCATATGACTTTGTTCAAGTCATTTAACCTCAGCCTCAGCTTCTTCATCTGTGAGATGAGGGGATTGGATTCAGTGGTTCTAAATCTATAATTCTGTGAATTCCAAGTTTCCTTCAAGACTTGCCACCTTCTACTTCTACTTGGTCTCTACATGGATTTATCTACTTAATGTATTGTATCCACTCCCTTCCCCCACCTCCATAAACCAGAAACTCCTTCAGGGACTATTTCCCATTTGTCTCTGATACATAATAGATTAATTACAAATTCTATTATTGATCAGTTACTCATATCATTAATAATTAATATTGAATGTATTCATAAGAGAATCCTAATAAATGCTTGTGAATAAAAAGATGAATGAGTGAATTCACCTACAATGACGCTGACGAAGCAGAGAAGGACAATGTCTAAAATTGGTCTCTTTGTAGACCACAAGCTCCATTTCAATGGGCATTCTAGTGTTAAAGGAAGCAAACACCACATAAGATGAAATGAAAACAGAAATTCGACTGAGCTTGCTGTGAATGCTAACCCCACTGCACTTAGGGTACAGGCTTGTGAGATGAAGGTTTGAGAGAGCAATTGTCTCTGATTACCACTGAGGATGAAATAAGACCAAAAAGGAATGGATTTCATAATGGGAGGAATTCAAGCCAGACATTGTGAAATTCAGAAGGAAAAGGTTAAGGGATATTAAATCTTGTTCTTGAGTCATAAGAGAAGAGATTGGGGCTTCACAGAATCCCAAGATGTCTTCAAGGTCATCTAGTCTTAATGTCATCTGGAATCACATGAAACAGCCCTGTCCACATGCAGGGGAATGTACAACATGGCCCTTCACCTTCTCACCCTGCCTGCCTATGAGGTTGTTTTTTTTTTTTAATAATCTTTCAATGTCATGACATTAATTATCACATTTTTGGACCATACTTATGTTATCATTGACATAGAGGTCTCTCTAGTGAGAAAATTCCATCTAAGGATGCCAATCAGTGCCTGCTCTACACCTTAGAGAGTGTAGTTTGCAATCTGGAGCTCAGGGTTAAGTACTTGCCCAGAGTCTGGCAGCAGCAATGCCAGAGGCAGAATTCAAACCCATTTTTTTAAACTCCAAGGCCCAAGTTTCAAGCCACCCACCATGCTGTCTCTGATGATAAGTTTTTTACCTCAGTGGAGTCTCTTGTGGAATGCCTTAGGGAATAGTGGACAGTGCTTTGTCAGCCCTAGATTTGCATCCCACATCCCAAACTTTAAGCTATTTGACCCCCAATGAGTTCCCTCACCTCTCTGACCCTCAGTTTCTTCGTTGTAAAATGAGGATGTTGAACTAGGGGACCAAAGCCTCTTTTAGCTTGCTCTAAATCTGTGATCTATTATCTATGAAATAATAAGAGAGGGGGCAGGTAGGCAGTGTAGCAAATAAGAGCGCTGGCCCCAGAGTCGGGAAGACCAGGATCGGTTACGGCCTCAGAAAATTAGCACCCACACGTAAAAATGACTGGCCATGTAACCTTGAGCAAGTTACTTAACCCCAATTGCTTAAAAAAAAAAAAGAAATAATAAGGGAGTAATGGAAACTAGAGAGAAGAGTTAGTGAATAGAATTGTATAACTTGGAAATTCTCATCATCATCATCTTCTTCAGCAAGCTTTTATTAAGCATTTATTATGTTCCAAGTACTATGCTGTACACTAAGGGGTACAAAGACAATCAGCATGCAAACAATTATACACACACACACACACACACACACACACACACACACACACATACACGATATCTTTGCAATGTAAATAAAAGGTAATTTCTGGGGAAAGGTGCTGGCTGTGGTAGAGGACAGGGAAATACTCCTCAATTCTAAAGGATTAAGTTTACTTTCTAAAGACTCCACTTTATAATAATAATAGCATTTATGTAGTGCTTTTAAATTTGCAAAGTGTTTTACAGATATTATCCCATTTTACCCTCACAACAAACCTGCAATAACCCTGAAGAGTATTAATACAGAGGTAGTTTTATATCAGCCTCCTTTTTTAAATTTTAAACCTGACAAAGGTAGGGAAATCTCATTTCACTGAGTGCCAAGATCTTGGCATCTGAGTTTAAAATAAGTCAGATTTTTAAAAGCAATTCTTCTCCCTCAGGAGTTATGTTACACCTGAAGAAGGTGCATTAACTCTTCCAAGTCCCTAGGGTAGTATTTACTAGACAATCTTGCAGCAAGACAGAGTGAAGAGATGGGAGAATTTAAGTTAATGTATCTTATGATAATGTTGATGGATGGGCGTACTGTGTTCTGGCTGAAATCAGACTTACCAAAGTATCAGGCAAGGCACAGATGGTGATAAATGGAGCTTAGCTTCTCCCAACTTCTTTTTCCCCATGCCCAGTTCTGACCCAGAAGATAAGGGAAGACACTTGTGAATCTTGGAAGTGAGAGCTTTGGACTCCAGTCTCCATCACTCAATCAAGTGGTCAATGAGTATTTAAATATTACGTATTCTGTGTCAGGCTCTACCCTAAGCGCTGAAGATAAAAAGGTAAAAACTGCCCCTCCCCTTAAGAAGCTGGTGTTCTAATAGGGAGATGATACATAAATAACCATGTACATACAAGATAGAGGGTAATAGATGGAAGTTCTCATCACATTCACCGAGTCTTGGGCACAAAAATCATGGTGGTTGGTGATAGGTTCATAGACTTAGAGACAAAAGGAACTTCAGCATTTGTCTAGTTTAACCCCATCCTTTTAGAAATGTGGAAAATAAGAACCAAGGGGCATAAAAGCACAAAATAGCAGGCATGGGATTCATACCTTGGTCCTTGTGCCTCCAAGGAGATTATCTGAGAAAAGTCAGGATTGAGAGACACAAAGGGACTTTTCAGTTGGGTTCTCCCATCACTAGTCACCATTGCCCAAAGATGAAAGCCTGGGATATTCTGCCTGGACATTTTTGTGTCTTTTTCTTCCCTTAGGAAGTTTTCATTATTATTATTCAACAAAAATGATTTTTATTTTTTTTGTTTTATGAGGGAACTTAACTGGCATTTCCTAGTAGCCTTTTTAGTACAGCACAAAACAGCTTTAAAAGCTCTTAGAAGGAGCCATCCTAATTAGAGTACCCAAACCTTCCTTCCCAAGTTAGGGAGGCACACGTGAGTTTTGATCTAGTGGTTTTACTCCATCCTCTGCCTCTCTACTATTTCAGAAATAGTGTAACCAGGCAGTGAAATATAGTCCTTAGACTTGGGTTTTTCTTTTCTCCCTTTACATGTAGCTCGATGCAAAATTAAATCTTTTTTTTTTTTTCATTTTCTTTCACTTTTCTGTTTGGAAAGTTTCTTGATGAAATGTACATATTGATATTTGAATAAATCTGTGATCATATTGATATGGGTACTAACTCCAAGGAGGCAGATTATAAACCATTCATGCCTTCTCATCCTCCTTGATTCTTGTCCTGATTCTCCTCCTATAAACCCTCCATGGGGGCTCTATCCACCATACTGAGGACATTTCTCTAGATCAGGGGTTCTTTGCCTGGGGCCCATGGATAAATTTCAGGAGATCTGTGAACCAGGATGGGAAAAATCATCTTTTTTCCATTTAATTGTTTTCCTTTGTAATTCCATATTTTATTTTATACATTTATAAACATTATTCTGAATTAGGTCCCATAGGCTTCATTAGACTGCCAAAGCAGTCATGACCCCTACTCTGCATAACAAGATCATATAGATTTAACCCTAGAAGGGACCTTAGAGGCCATTGGTTCCAATTCCTTCATTTTATAACTAAAGAAACTGAGGCCCAGAGAGGTTTAGGTCAGGCAGCTAGTGAATGTAAGCTGGTCAGGAACTTGAGTCTTCTTGACTCCAACTCTCATACCATTGATAGCACATGGATCCCAAGCTGTTGTCCTCATTGTCAGCATGTGACCATCCTATGTAAACATTTTAAGATAGAAATTATTTTTTATTTAATATATATCTTAATTAATATAAATTAATTTTAAAGGAGTTTTTTCACTGTTAACTGAGTTCCAAGAGACAGTGTTTTGAAAGTAGATTAGCTCATATTAGCAGATTACAGGGCATTCTGATATTAACAATATAAAAATAATGTTCAAAATAATCCATCATTTTAATGATCCCCCATTATGTAAAACTTGCCTCCTAACAAAAATAGCTTGTGAGCTAAACATTAGTATTTTGACTTTACCAATGAGGGCTCATAGAAATTCAGAAGCACCATGTTTATACTCCTAAGCAATAAGTAACAGAGCAGGAACTCAAGGCCAGTGTGCCTTCCTTGTCACTTTATTTTCACTCTGTAAAGTAAGTTTTTTCCTCCCAGTGAGGAATAGGGCAGTTAGAGGAATGTGTCATTATCAACAGATGGAGTATTTGCTCTTCTGAGGCAATAGTTCCAGTTAGCCATGATAAACCTCCTCCATGAACTCCACATTCTCAACACCTGGAGACCAATGCATGGGCAGAAGTTTGGACCATCTGATATATCAATGAAATATCTATCCAGTTCCTGAACCAGAACCTTAGACCTGCTCTTTGGGATCGGTTTGTACCCTGAACACTAAGACCTCAAGGAAAAGGGCTTCCCTTCCCTTTTAGGGGAAACTTCCCATCACCTGCTCTACTCTGCTGTGGGAAAGTTGCTAAAAGACAACAGACATAAATATCCATTTTTTAATGATAGAGGAACATTCTTTGCAAGTTCCAACCCTGTCAGTTGAGGGTAATGTAGAGTGAGGAGGGGAGTGGCAGAGAAGGAAAGTGTTGATTAAGCATTTCATAACTGTGACTTGTCCTTGGACCCTGTCCATTTTCAGCTCTTCACAGCTCAGACTGAGTAACCCTGATGTTCTCTTGCTGGGTCTAAAACCAACAGCTAGCTTCATCAATTCTAAAGAACAGAAATCTGCAGAGAGCTTCTGTCCCTTCTTCCGTGTTTGTTCTGACATCTAGACCCTCTCATCATTGTTAAGTGAAGTTCTGTTTTCTGAATGGTATTTCCTGCATACTTTTGTCATAATATGAAATATCTACCAAAATCTCTAAAGGTCTGAAATATTTATCAAAAACCTTTAGCTGATATTAAGACGCATAGTGTTTGAAAATAGGGAAGAGATATTCTTCCTCTACTCTGCTCCATTCAGGCCACATTGGGAGTTCTATGTTCAGTTATGAGTTCCATTTTCTAAAAGATATGATAAGCTCGAGAGTCCCCAAAGAAGAGCTCACCCAGGGGAGAGCAATCAGAATGGTGAAGGACCTGGAGGTCCTGCCCTGTGAGAATCAAGGGAAGGCACTAAGAAGTGTTAGCCTGGAGAAGAATAGACATAGAACAGATATGATTAGTGTCTTCAAACATTTAAAGGGCTCTTACCAAAGAAGAATTTGCCTTACTCTTCTTAACCCAAGAGGGCAGAAATAGGATCAAAGGGTAGAATTTACAAAGGAACAAACACCCTTGAGGGAAGGAAAACATCACTAATAATTAGAGCTATTTCAAAGTGGAATGGGCTAGCACCAAGTTAGATTTACCTCTTCCTGGAAGAATTTTTTGCTTGCTACAAACCAAAGCTTGGGGACTGGTTCCTTCCCATTGTATTTCTTTATGTTCCCCAACTCTTAGTGGTTGCTCTTTAATGAAATTATTTTGTGTTTCTTGGCATAACTTTACATTCACCTATCAATGGAAATGTTGTATCCCTCTAGGAAAATCAGCACCTCTAGGGGTCAGGAATCATTTTATATTTCATCTAGAAAGTGTGTCTGGCACCAAGAAGTTGCTTAATAAATACTTAGTGAATTTAATTGAATTGGATGACTACTCATCAGGGATGTTGTAGAGTCTTGGTCAGGTCAGGTCTCTGAAATCCTTCCCAACACTGAGAGCCTGTGATTCTGTCTGTACTATGTGCCTTGTTACCAATCAGCCAACAGGCATTTATTAAATACTCACTGTGTGTCTTCATGGCACTAAGTGTGGGGAATACAAACGAAAACAAAACCTGCTTCAAGGAGCTTACATTCAGTAATGGGAGTCACAGGTTGGAAGAGATTGTAGATATCTTCTGGATCAACCCCCTCCTTTAGAAAATGAAGAAACTGAGGTCTGTAGGTAAAGTGATTTCCTCCAAGTTGTAGAAGTAGTGAGGAGAGCCAGAAATTTAACCTTTGTTGTATGATTCCAGAATCATAATTCTTTCCATGACTTTAGATTTCCTTCCTTAATCACTCTCATACACAGTAATGGCATTGCCACCCTGGAGAGCCCTCTGCCCTTAGCTCCTCCTCTCCTGATGGGTGAGTCCCTCCCCAGGACCACACAGCCAAGCACTTCTCATTTGTACCTTGGCTCTCTTTCCAAACTCCTTCCCCTTTTAGTGCTCTCTGAGGGTGGGGACTATCTTGCTTGCTTTGTAATGGGTTTGTATCTCCAGTATTTAGCACAGTGCCTAGCATATAGTGTGTACTTAATAAAGGCCCTCTCTCTCTCTCTCTCTCTCTCTCTCTCTCTCTCTCTCTCTCTCTCTCTCTCTCCCCTCTCACTATTTCCCTCTCTCCCTCTCCTCCCTTTTCCTCTCCCTCTCTCATAATCCTAAACAATACAGTGGAGTCGGTATGAGTGTGATATTATTTTTGGTTCACTGGTGATGAAAACTAGCCCTGCAGCAAAAACAACGGTAAAAATAAGTCTATAAAATATTTTGAAATCTGTTTTAATATGAGGAAATGTTGCTAAGAACCTGTGGAACTAGAAAGAATTTTTTTTCCAAAGATGATCAGTGAAGAGGGACAAGAATTGTTTTTCACAACAGAAGAACCCTTTTGTAGAAAATCTTGAACAACAGAAAATAAAGCATTTAAAATATTTCACAAAACTCGCACACCCACTGATCGATTAAATATTGTAATTGAACTGCATCTTCATAACTCTGAGCCAGTCACTGTGACAGCCACTTCTCCCTTAGTGCTCGGTTCAGCAGAGAATGACTAATTGGCAATTTTCTTCTCTCTCTCTCTCTCTCTCTCTCTCTCTCTCTCTCTCTCTCTCTCTCTCTCTCTCAACAAAACAGCAATTCGGCTCTTCCAGGAAACCAGAAAAGGAAAGAAAATGTCCTGGTGTTGCTGATACCTTTACCCGAAGGTTTCAGTCGTAAATACCATCAGAGAAATAACTTGCTGGAATACCAGGTGTATTAAGCTCTTCCAATGTGGGAGACACTGTTGATAACGGGGTTGGTCATCTAAGCTAGCCTTCCATCCAGGGCTCCTTGCAATGCTGTGTTACTTGAGAAATTCCCATTGCCTCCCTGGGCCCATTTCCTTATCTAACCAGAGACTGGAGTCAGTTATCTCCTAGGTACCTTATAGTTCTATAATTCCAGATGAAGTATATTGTCATACAGTCCCTATTTAAACCCTTCCAAGGGTTGGGCCTCTTACTGCTTGGTGAGGAAGTCTGTTCAATTGTCAGAGAGCTATAATTATTACTAAGTTCTTCCTTGTATTGAGCTAAAATTTGCCTCCTTCTAATTGTGCCCATTTATTCCATCTCTGCCCTCTGGAGAAATGGAATAGACTCCCCTTTATTCCAAATGACAGCCCATCAGATGTGGCAAGACTGTTTCTATGCATCTCCATAAATCTGCGTGTCTCCAGGAATACCACCTGTTCCTTCAGCCTTGAGTCTTCTGACTTGTCCAGACCATGGCTATGCAGTCGTCCTTCTCTGGCTGAGTTCTAGTATGGCAGCATCTCCCTTAAACGTGATCCATTCGGCATTCTAAATGGGAATTTCTATCAATCAAATAAGAATATATTTGCAGCTAATGTCTTCTTCCCTAGCTCTGAACACTGTATAATCTAGCCTGTAACTCATGGTGTTTTGATTCCTCATAATGTTCTTTTTTCTAATAACATACCAGACTTCTAACTAGTCTAAGATATCCATTGGTTTTTTTTTTCTTCTTTTCAACCAATTATGGCAGTATGGAGTCATAGATAGAGAGCTGCATTTGGGGTCAGAAAAACAAATTCCAATGCTGCCTTGGATACTTGCTGCGTGACTCTGGACTGGTGGTTTCACCAAGCAGTACCTCCATTTCGCCATCTATAAATGGAGATTAAAGTACTTGATGTACAGGGTTGTTGTGAGGACCAAAGTCACTGATATAAAGCAGTTTGCCAGCTTTAAGGCATTATATCCAAACATGTTATTCTTTATCCCATAGAACTTGTCTGCTAAGTTTGTGGGTGAACTGAAGGGAGGTTCACCACTGGGAGTTTCTTCCATGTCAAGTTGACAAGCATTTAACACGTGTATACATATGTGCACATGCATGTATATGTGCTTACGTGTACATGTGTACAGCTAGGTAGTGTAATAGAGAGGTGTGTGAGTCCAGTCATCTGTAGGGATGAAACCTTAGAGAGCAGTTGAGGCCTGGAACGTGCTGTTTCTTGGCTTAGACCTCCACCTCCGCATTGACTCCCCCAAGATTCCAGTACAGAGAGATAAATCATCTTTCAGAAGGTGCCAAAATCTCGATGCCAAAGCCCATCCTGACATTGCAATTAGCATATGTTCCATCCTTTAATTAAAGGCTACGCGCTGGTGGACGAGCTCCTCGGCAGTCGGAGCCAGCCTTTCGTGGGCTCCTGTCAGAAGCTCCCTCATTACACCGTGTGCCAATATATCATCAGCATGGCCTGTCATCCTAATGACATGTTAGTATCATATATTAACAGGGTGCACCCCACGAATTGACTCTTTCACAAGAGATGGTGGGCACTCACCAGCGTGGTGGGCAATGGGAAGCAGATGGACAATGGGGGTCGTCCTACCAAGCGCTGCCTTATGGAGCCGGGCTCTGACATCTGCCCTCCTTCTACCACATGGTCTGTGTCCACTGTGAAGGTACCAGACTGGCAGCCACATGGCCCAATATCCCCTCTTCTTTTCCTATGGACTGATTTGAGCTTTATTTTTGTTTCCCCTCTCTGACTTGGCAGCACTGAATTTTTTGATCACTCCCACTATATTATTTGGTTTTTTGGGTCCACATAATTCTGGAATGGGACAGGACCTAACTGAAAGCAGCCATATATTCCTACCCATATGGGTTAATAGTAGTGTTGGAGACATTTTGTATTAGGCTTAAATGAGAGTATGTAAGTTTGTGTGTATGTGTGTGTGCATACAGACATATACACACGTATAAACCCTAAGTTTGTATCTGTTTATTTACATGTATAAATATACATCATTATATATACATATATTAATGTACATACATATTAATTTGTGTGCATCTAAACATGGATATACCTACATGTATATATAAATACACACTAGGTTTGTGTGTATATATAAGCTAATACATTATGTGCACATATAATTAATGCATATATAATTTACATTAATGTGCACATAGATATAATTTAAGGTTTGTCTATAACTACATGTATATATACACATCTACATGATTTATGTGTGTACCTGTGTGTATATAGTAGTGTATATATGCACAAAATTTAAAGTGTTTTATAAAATATGATTATAATACATTGTAAGCTCCTCGAGAGGAGAGATCACCTCATTCCTTGTATTTATCCCCAGCACCTAGGCACTCAGTAGGTGTTTATTGATTGATTGCTGATCATTATTGTTTCTTGAGAACATTGATTTCTAAAAAGATCATTCCCAGAGCATCTTTTTTTTTTCATCTTTAAGTACTCTTATTGCTGCTCTTTCCCTTTTTCATTCAGTCTCTTTTCCCAGGGGTCTAGCCACACTAAAAGTTCCATAGTTGAGTGACTTTCTAGTGTAATTTTAGGTTGTTTTTCAGAATGGTCAGGCTTGTTCCCAACTCCACCAGCAGCCCATTCATGAAAGCCCAGGAAGGATTTAGATAGCCTTCCAAAAGAAGGCCCATGGTTGGGGCAAAGTAGGAGAGTGGTGAAATGGGGCCGGGACAGCTTGAATCACTTGCCCTTGGTCCCCCAGCTAGGAAGGACCAGGACAGGGCTAGAACCCAGGCCTTGCTGAAAGTGAGGCCTACACCCCACCCACTCTCCCACACAGCCTCTGTAAGACAGAGTCTCATAGGGAGCAGGCACTCAACAAATGTTTTTTGTTGAATGGAACCGAGCGCGGGCTTCCCTTAAAGAAATCCCTTCATGCTTTCAAAGCCCAGCTTGGCTTCATGTCAATTTGATATCTCTTATAAGTATATTATGTATATATGTATATATATATATGTTTATAAGTATATTATATATATATATGTACATACATATGTATATGTGTGTGTGTGTGTGTGTCCTTCTGTATTAGTCTCTGACATTATTTTGCAAAGATGTTTCCAGAATCCTTTGTTCAACAAATGATGGGGTTTGATTAAGAGAGTTTAAGAGCAGCTCACTCTGGGGACCTGGTCTGGTCTGGTGCCATATTTCAAGGGAGCAAAGTCCTTAACTTAGAACCCCACTCACTTTGGAAGAACAGTGGCAGTCAGGGATTATTTCTTTTTTGTCTTTATATGAATGAATGAAGTATTTCTTAAGTGCTTACTAAGGACAAAGCTCTGTAGAAATAGAAAATGAAGATAGTCTCTGTTCTCTAATGAGAGAGAAACATAGAGCCCTTGATCCTTAGTGCCACAGTAATGTAGAGGTCGATGCCTTGGTGCCAAGGACTTTGGTGGCAAGAACTTCTTTTTTGGGGGGCAGGGGAGGCTGTCTTCAGTAGATGTGACTGCAGAAGCAGGTGCTGGGCTGGAAGCATTGCTATTCCAAAAGCTCTTTGGTTCAAGGTCCTGAGCTATCTCCATCTCCTGAGAGGAGATGGTGGTCAAGGTGGTGTTGGTTTGTCCTGTTAGGCACGTGCTGCCTTGTGTCTCCTTTAGGATATATTCCTGCTTCACCTAGAATGGCTAGCCCATCCTGGGAGGGCTAGACTAGAATGAGGTCTGGTGGTTTGGGGAATACTGTTATTCCTAAGACTTTTAGGTTGGGTCCAGAACTGTGTCCTTCATCGTCTGAGGAAAGACAGTGGTTAACTTGCCCAGCACATGCTACCTTCTGTCTCCCCCAGCGCTGACTTTCTGCTTCTGTTAGACTGGATTGCCTATCCCGTGAAGGAGTTGGTTGGCCGTTCATGGGGATAGCTGGGCCCTTCACCATGGTAGTTGCTTAATGAGATGATTCCTCTGAGTACTGGGCTGGAAACAAGACTGATAGTTTGAAACTCAGGTTGCTTGTGGCTGATAAGGGACCTTGAACTTTAGTAAACTCTTAAATGCTCATTGGATTTGGATTGGACAGATTGGATTAGGTTGGGTGGGTGGGGTTGGATTTCCCAGGACAGTGAGCCCTGTGTTCTAACAGAATCTGCTATCTGTGTGTGACTGTGACAGGACCTGATGAGAGGCTGGTTTTACATTCCACACATCTTAAAGCAGGTTAGCGGCAGCTGGCTGAATTGCTAGTGGGCATCTGATCAAAACCAGTGTGCTTCCCTTCACCTTTCCAGCATGTTCTGGGCAATAGAGTTGTACTCCCTGTTATTCTCCATCAGGCCGTAGAGGGAATCCAACACAGGTAACATTTTAGAAATGAAACAGGACGTGGCATGTCTAGGACTGCTCTGTGCAGGCATTTTGGAATTATCTCGAGAATTCCTGCACGAATACTTCACTGAGACCCACCTTCCTTTGAGTAATGGAAGCGAGAGATTGCAGAATGTGACAGACATGCGGAAGGAAAAAGGTGGGCTTTGTTCTCAGTCTCTCCCCTCCAGGGGCTGAGCTGGCTGTCACAGGAGGCTGGAGTCTTGGGGCTATGGACTCCTGGGTTCTTAACCATCTGAATATTCACAGCGAGCTAATTAAGAAGATTCGAGGAAGTTCTCAGTCCCCCAAGGGAGGATGACCTTTGAGTAAGTTTTTAAGTGTATAGAGTAGTGTGGAGTTGGCTCCTCTGGAGGCAAGTGTCATTTCTCCTTCTCTGAACATGCAAGTAGAAAAGCCTATAGGATGGGACTGAAATCAAGAAGACAAATGAACAGAACTTGATAAAAACCCAAGTATCCATTTTAGAGCTTAGTAGTTGTGTGGGATATGCTGGAGTCACTGAATCTCTGAGACTCCCTATCCTCATCTATAAAATGGACTGTCTGAACCAACCTCATGGGAATTAATTGTTCTTATTTAGTCCTGTCCTACTCTTCATGACCTCATTTGGGGTTTTCTTGGCAAAGATACTGGAGTAGTTTGTCATTTCCTTCTCCAACTCATTTTACAGATGAGAAAACTGAGGCAAACAGAGTGAAGCGACGTGTCCAGGCTCACTCAGCTAGTAATTGTCTGAGACTGGATTTGAACTGAAAGAGACTAGTCTTTCTGACTCCAGACCCGACCCTCTATCCACTGCACCACCCAGCTGCCCTTTATTTGTCTTAAGGCGTACCAAAGAGGTCTATATAGTCTTTCATTTGGAAAAGCACTAGATAAAAGGAGAGCTGATCACATGCAGAACTTTAAGGCTTACAAAGCACCCCCACACACAGCATTCCAGGGTAATGAAATCCTCCCAACCTCTCCTGAGCTTTCTGAACCAGCGCAGGCTCTTCAAAGTGGGAAATCACTTGACTTCTAGAATAAGCATAAAATGATTGATTGTTGGATTGGATTGGATCTATGGAAACCCCAAACAGTCCTCCACGGGCTCAATGGGAGAAAATTGCCGTCTGTGCCAGAAATCGCAACTGTTTGAGATTGTTTGCAAATCAGTGTCTTTTCTTCATTCTCTTTCCTGTCCCCACACAGAAGTGAACCTCTTAGCCTCGCAATCACTGGCTCTATTGTGTGATGGCAAATAGGGGTTTGGTGGCTCTTGGCACCCACAAGTTGTAAAGCAGGATTTGTATGGGCCGCCCTATGTTGTCAATGCCCAACATGTCATTTTCAAATGTGATGCATCATCTCTTTTCAATAGCCCTCATTAAAAAACAAACACTAGAGAGCTGAAGATTAATCTCTTGGGAAGACAAGAAAGAGAAAAGCTCGCACCTGCCAGCCCTGCCTCAGTGGTCCCTCTTTGTGGTTTTGGCCCAAAGTGGAAGAGTCAACAGTTATGTCAGCTGGGAAGACTGATGGGCTGGGTGTGAATGATCATCCAGAGGCAGCTCACGATCATTTCAAATACAGGCTCATAGGTTTAATCACTAGCAGGGACCTTGGATGAGGCCATCTAGGCCTTAGAACAGTGCCGCCAGGCACATCAGCAGGTAATTAATAGATATCATATTGACTCCTCTAGTACAACTCCTTCATTTTACAAATTAGGAACCTGAGGGCCAGAGAATTAGTGATTTGGCAAAGTTTATTATTAAGTAGTAAATAGTATTGCTAGGGTTCTAGCTTGTTATGTCTAAGGCTTAGGCTGAAACCAAACTTCACAAAACAAATCCCCTTAATAAAAGGATTTGTTCTATAAAACTTGGACTGCATCAAAAGGCTGCACCCAAGGACCTAGAAGGCCACATGTGGTCTGGAAGCTGCAGGTTCTCCACCCCTGGGGCTCTAAGCTATAAGGAGAGCCAAAGAAACATTAGGTATTTTCTCTGAGGGGGGATTTATGGAAAGGATTATGCAAGCATAGAGGAGTTCAGATTTGCATTCCCAGAGAGAATGCCTATACTGCTGAGAATAGGGAGTCATCCCAGTATTCGAGTAAGGGAAATACACGCCCTCATTTCCCAGAAAACCCAACACACATCATACCTCTTCCTGAAACTTGACATTTTTCTTTTTGCTTTTTGGAGGGGGGAGAGCGGGGCAATTGGGGTTAAGTTGCCCAGGGTCACAGAGTTACTAAAAGTCTAAGGCTGGATTTGAATTCAAATCTTCCTGACTTCAGACCCAGCATTCTATCCACTGTGCCACATTGCAGACTCATAAACATACACATAAACATGTTTAGACTTCCCCACTATTTCTGTGGATTTCTGTTTTGTTTTCGTTCGAGGTAATTGGGGTTAAGTGACTTGCTCAGGGTCACACAGCTAGTAAGTGTCAAGTGTCTGATGCCAAGACCAGTGTTCAATCCACTGTACCAGCTAGTTGCCCCTGATTTCCCATTATTTCTAGAGGATACCTGATAGGACAAATGAAATTGGTATGATTCCTCAAAAACCTAACATAAATTATCACTCACCCTAAAAGAATGATGGCTGAGTGATTTTTTTCCTGTTCGGAGGGATGAAGGCAGGGCAATTGGGATTAAGTGACTTGCCCAAGGTAAGTGTTAAGTGTCTGAAGCAGGATTTGAACTCAGGTCCTTCTGACTCCAGGGCCAGTGCTCTATTCACTGTGCCATCTAGCCACCCTGCTGAGTGATTTTACAAGTAAGAGTTTCATAGCCCAATGGAAATCACTTAAAGCCACTGATTTTTAGAGACTTGAGGGAACCCCTCATCTAACATTATGATTTTACAAATGAAAAAGATTGAGCTTACAACAGCTCAGGGAGCATGTTTCTGGACATTCCACATAGAAGCACAGAGCAAAGGCCATGCGGGTTGCATTCTGCACCTAAAATTGGAAAGACCTCTCTTCAATTCCTACCCCACCCTGGAAAGAGCCATGGAATTTAGCTCTGGCTGTGAATGTTGCTTCAGATGCTTGCCACTGATGTGACCTTGGGAAAGTCATTTACATTTCAAAGGCCTCAGTTTCCTCTTCCATAAAATGAAGGGTTTGGACTAGATGACCCATGAGGTCCCTACTGACTATAATCCTGTGCACTATTTCTGATCCTTCAACCCTGAGCTTTCTGGTCATATATCTAATAACGAGTCACTTCATTTCTCAGCTTTCCTTTTCTCATCTGTATAATGGGAATGATAGAAATAATCACCTCACAGGATTATTGTGAGTCCTAAATGAGACATGGGAAGTACTTTGTAAGTCTTAAAATGCTCTATATATGTCAGTTGGTAATATTAATGTTATTATGGGGCAGCTAGGTGGTGAAGTGAGTAGAGCACCAGCCCTGGAGTCAGGAGGACCTGAGTTCAAATCCGGCCTTAGACACTCAACACAAAAACTAGCCATGTGACCTTGGGCAAGTCACTTAACCCCAATTGTCCTCCAAAAAAAAAGGCAAAAAAATATTAATGTTATTATTATGGAGAGTCAATGTAGAAGAGTTGGGGAGGGGTATGCTTGAGCCAGCTCAAGGGGGTTTGAGGGAACAGCTTATCAGATTTTCAATATGGACTTTCACTCATCAGAAATCAACAAATGCTACAACAAATGCTACAAATCAGAGCTCAAATTATTGTTTTGTTGATTAAGTGATGGAGAAAATGTTAGTAATGCAAATTAAACTTAAAATTGTCTTGTGGGTACATTTTTCCCCTGGGGATCTGGTTGTTAAAGATATACCAGCACATCCCTGAGGTAACCTGACAGAGAAAGCACCAAAGACAATTTTCCTCCATATTCCTGTAAGTGACTTTCCCAAGGTCACACCTGTAGCAAGCATCAGAAGCAGCATTTGAAACCAAAACTAGTTCCACAGCTCTTTCCAGTGGGGGTAGGAATTGAAGGGAGGTCTTCCCAGTTTGGGGTCGAACAAGCAATCCACATGGTCTTCATTCTGTGGTTCTATGCTGAATCCCCATGGAGCCATGATCTCTGAGCTGTTGGAAACTCATTTGTGACCTTAGATGAGTCACCTACCAGCTCCAAATCTCAGCTTTTTCTTCTGTAAAGTCATAAAGTTAGATGAGGTATTCACTAAAGTCTCTAAAAACCAAGGTCTCTAAGTGATTTCCATTGGGCTGTGAAACTCTTATAAATCATTTATACTTATTCTAAGAACTAATGGCATTATTCCTGGGCTTTCCTCCACCTGTAAGTAGTATAACAGTTATGTTTTGAGTATTTGTATATCGAATAGAACACTAGATTTGAAATCAGGAGACCTGAGTTTGAATCCCACTTCCAGTGCCAAGACACTTTCTAGCTATGTAATTATGGGCAAATCATTTCTTGAAATCTGTTACTCCATATGAAAATGGCAGTAATAATACATGTACTCCCTGTGTCCCAGGATTGTTATGAGGATAGTGCTATAGGAATGTGTTATTGTCATTCAGGTACTATGATTTGACCCTGCTAAAATTAAATTGTATAATAAGCCACATTAAAACTTCTGACCTTGGGCAATTAACATCCTTGGACCTCAGTTTCCTTATCTGTAGGAAATAAAAGGGTTGGATTAGATTTTCCCTTGGGTCTTTTCAAACTCCAAATTTATAATCCTATATTCTTTCTTTTTTTAATTAGAGACCTAAAGGTGACATTGACCTTAACTTCCAGATAATTACCTAGAATCAGGTGACTAGAATAAATGCTATTATTATCCCATTTTCCATTGCCAACTCAGGAGTTACATTATAGAAATAGGCTTTGGGGAATACAAGTGACCCATGGTTTGAGAAAGAAATAGCTCACCAAAAAAAGAAGAAAACAGAAAAATACTTTGGGTAAACACTGGGTTTAGGTGGGGAGAAGCCAAAAAATTATTGAATATTCATTTTGGCTTGGTGCATTACTGTCTACCAACCAATGTCAATGAATTAATAAAGAATCTTCCTGATAAAATCTATTTTTAATTGAGTGTATTTAAATACAAAATACTGCTATTGGAAATTTGCCTTGGAAAATTCTCATCATTCTTCCTGGAGCATAAATAAATAAACTCCCTCTCCTCCTTTCAAAGGCTATTCCCAACATTTGTTTTGTCAATCCTATCCTTGCCCCTCCTTCTAGACCTTCATCCTTCAATTGGCCCCCTCTCTTGCATCTTCAGTTTCCTTCTGCATTGCCTCTTTCCTTCATGCTTGCCAATATGCTCAGATCTCCTTTACCCTCCAACCTGCTTCACCTGGCTTTATTGACAAATTCCTGGAATGTGCAGTCTACACTTTCTGCTTCCCCTTTCTCCCCAGTCCTATTCATTCCTGAATTACTTATGATCTTATTTCTACTCCAATGGAATCACTTTGTTGAAAGTGCTACTCATCAAAGACAGGGCCCTTTGCTTAGTCTTTCTTCCCCTTGACCTTGCTGCCCTATCTGACACTATTGGCCACTCACCTATATCAAAAACAGGTGGTAGCAAACTCAGTGTGACCAAAACTCAACTCATCACCATCCCTCCAAAAGCAGCCCCTCTTCCTAACTTCCCTTTTTTCTGTTGATGGGTCTACCTTTCCCTCTCTTGCTTAGTCTTGAAACGTCAGAATTATCCTCCACTCTCAGCACTCCCTTATGCACCATATCTTGAATTCTTTGAATTCTGAGTTCATGATAATATTTTATATCAGTTTCACACACTACCCCTCCCTTCCCTTGCACACGCACACACACACGAGCACACACGTACACACACATACACATACACACATTCACATACACACACAGACACTCACACACACACACACACACACAGACACTCACATTGCCATCTCAGTTTAAGTGCTCAGTACTTCTTCCCTGGATTATTGTGGTATCTCCCCCATGGATTTCTAATTCTTCTGTCTACACCCCTCTCCTGGCCCAGTCCCCAGTTGAAGATGATTCTCCTCCTTCCGTGGTTTTAATAGCATGTTGTCTAGACCTCTTCTTTTCCTTTATTACATTCAAGTTTCATTAACAACAGCAACAGCAATAATACAACTTTCAGTGCTTTAAAGTTCTCAAAGCTCTTTACAAATGTTCTCATTTTAGCCTCTCAATCTCACTGAAAGTTAAGTTATTGTCCCCATTTTACAGATGAAAAAACAGAGGCCAGAGCAGTTAAGGCAAGAGGACTTGCCAGGCTCACACAACTAATAAATTGCCAAGGCTAGATTTGACCTCAGGATCGCTTGACTCTAAATCCAACCCTTCATCCACTGCATCTCCTGACTGCCTTATGCATTGATTTATGTACATGTCATATTCTCCATTAGACTATAAACTCCTCAAGGCCAGGGCCTGCCTCTGGTTTTGTCTCTGGAGCCTAAGCACTTAGCCCCAGGTCTAAATTGAATTATTGAATCGACAAGACCAAGAGCATATCCTCATTGCCAAATACTCTGACCAAGTGCTCATCAGGCAGGATCTCTCTCTGACTTGGCACGTGGAGATAAATATGGGATTTCCCCAAGATCAGTGCCAATCTGGTTAATCTGTGTAGTAGAATCTGAGGGTCTGGTTCTGAGCGATGGTGCTGAGTGAAAACATTTCCACTTTATGCTGCACATCATTCCATAGCCTCAGTGGGGCTCTGCTATCATCTTTGTCGTGTCATTTCTGTGACTACCCGTGCCCGACTCCTCCATCCTTCAGAGAGGGGACAATTACAAATGCACTAACCAAGCGAGCAGCTAGTTCCTACCACATATCTCCCTTGGCAACTGAAATCCTTAATCATTATACACCTTGCAAGTGGAAAATAAAAGTGGATGCTTTATCTAGATGAGGAAGAGGCAGCGAGTCTCAGTCCAGACATCTGGTGAAACTGATCTTCCCACTGAAAAGTGTGAACAATCAGACCAACAAGATCTATTGGGTTTAGGTCATCTACCCTGGCCAAGTGTATTTCTTTATTAGCTATACTACTAAGACCTGGAAACACTCTGAAAGGGGTAATGTTTTATCTATGATTGGGAGGAAGGACATGGTTGGCATTCTGAAAGATGACCCAGTCTATGTGGTTTCTGTAGCTGCCAGTAAGGACTGATCTTCTGTGCACAGAGTCCTAATGCTCACTGGAGCCACTAGGAGTGATATGACAGGCAGAAGGGTTTTGGATTCTGGCTATTTCCTTCCACATGTAGGTCTGATGGAAGACGCTCGTCTCTTAGAAAGTGCCTTCCTGGTCAGATGTGTTTCTGGACCTGACAATGTTAGTTTCTTCTACTTTAAATAGTGACAGTAGCTAAAATAAGAGTCTGCCTAGCTGCTAACCATTTGATGGCAGCCCATGTGAGTGCTTTGTCTTCTTCATATTGCCAATGTCTAGCAGGAAGTTCTTAGTAAGTGCTTATTAACTGACCTCAGACACTTACTAGTTGTGTGACCCTGGGTAAGTCCCTTAACCCTGTTTGCCTTAGTTTCCTCATCTGTAAAATGTGTTGGAAAAAGAAATGACAAAACATCCCAGTATCTTTGCCAAGAAAACTCCAAATGGAGTCATGAAGAGTCAGACATGACTGAAAGGACTGACTGGCTAGCACAGTGCCTCACTCATAGTATGCACTTAATAAATGCTACATTTCTAGTCTTCTTAACCTTCCCTCCTTTCCCCATGACAGTGGTCATGGGGAATCCAGTGACACTGGCCACCTTGCTCTTCCTCACTCTAAATATTCCACAACTCCTGACTCTGGGCGTTTTTTAAATTGGCTTTTGCCTTTCCTTTTCTCCCTAGCACAGTGCCTGGCACATAGAATGCAATTAATAAGTGCTAGTTGTCAGACTGAGTGTGATTGACTGAATGATTGATTCATTGATTGATCAAGACACTCCCTCTTCAATGGCCAATTAGTCAACAAGCACTCTCTGGGTACCTGCTCTGTGCCCAGATCTCTGCTAGTCACCCTAGAGAGGGAAGGAAAGAAGATCACAGAAGCAATAACTCTTATTCCTATAGAGCTTTAAATTCAATCTGACAGCTTTTTTTATCAAACTCCTACTATACACTGGGCATTTTGTTGGAGGAGGGGAAGGAATACAGCATATTCACAAATACACAAATATCAAATACTTCCAGGGGGAAGGTCATAAAGGTCCTTGCTAGAGGTTGTTACCTGAGCTGTGCTTTGAAAGAAACCAGGGATTCCCTGCCCCAGGTGGAAAAGAAGGACCTTCCAGATGTGAGAAACCACCAAGGCAAGGTCACCTAGTTAGGAGATGAGTTGTTGACCAGCTAATAGGCCAGTTTAACTGAAAAGAAGAAGAGTTCATACTATGAAATGCCACTGGAAAGGTCTGTAGGAACCAGACTGGGAGGGCTTTAATGAAAGGCTGAAGAGTTTGTCTTTCATCCTAGAGATGATACAGAATACAGAGATGCTGAAGGCTTTGGGGGAGGCACATGGTCACATCTGTATTTTAGGAATATCAGTTTGAAGAATGGGAATTATGTTCATTGGGAGCCTGCTTAAGGCATTTGGAAAGGGTGGAGAGAGGATTGGCAAAGGGAGAGACGACATTCAGGGAGCTCATTTAGGAGCTTCTTACCTCTAGGTTAGGAATGATGAAGGTCTGAAATCAGGTAAAGGCTGTTTAAGTGGAGACAACGACGTGAATGTAAGAGATGTTCCCAAGGAAGAATAATTGATGAGATGTGGAAACTGATTGGACAAAAACAATTAAAGAGACAAAGAATCAAGGATGACTCCAAAGTTGTGAACCTGGGGGACCGGGAGGATGCTGATGCCTTCAACAAAGTTTAACATTCATGAAATGCTTTCTTACAGTAGGGTATGGGGAGAAAACCTTGGATGAGGGCTCAGAAGGCCAGGGTTAAGATCATGGCTTTGCTGCCTACCACATGTGTGACCCTGGAAAAATCACTTTACTCCCTTGAAGCCCTGTTTCCTCATCTGTTAAATAAAGGGGTTGTTTGGTCCAGATGCTCTGGAAGATCCTTCCAGAGCTGAATCCTTTGGTGTTAAGATCTCAGTTTACAGACCAGTGCCAATGTCTATTTGGGCATTTTTAAAGGAATCCTTAAGGACTTGTGAAGGTTCAAGTGTATTTCACTGGGTTGAAACAAATATGGGAGGTCTTGGACAAAATCACAACTTTTCTGTGCCTCAATTTCCTTAGATGTAAAATGAAAGGGTCAGATTTAGTGACATCTCATGACCACACTCCACAATCCTGACTGGGTGGTAAGGGAAGTAAATGTACATTTTATCCAGATTTTAGCAAGTCATTGAACAAAGTCTCTTAAGCTATTGCTGTGGGAAAATCAGACATGGGGACAGACGATCATTCTGCTAGATGGATTCAGAATGGGCTAAATGGCCTGAGCCAAAGAAAAGTCATTTAGGAGTCAATGTCAACATGGGTAGAGGTCTCCAGTGGAGTGCCTAGGGATTGGTACTCAACAGTTTAATCAGTGATTTGGATGCTTTAAATCCAGAGCCCTTAACTTGGTGTCCATGGAGTTAAAAAAAAAAGATAATTATTTCACCAAGTTTGGACTCCTTTATAGTCTGATGTATTTTATTTTTATACATTTAAAAAGATTGCTCTAAGAAGGGTCTATAGGCTGCACTAACCTGCCAAGGGATCCATATCACCAAAAAGGTAAAGAGCTCCTGTCTAAGTCTTCTCCAATCCCAAGGAGGATACTGCCTTTACTGAATTTTCCTACTCCTTACATCCCCTCAATCGAATGTAAACTCCTTCAGGGCAGGGACTCTCTATTTGTCTTTCTTGGTATCCCTCCACAGCACATAATATACAGTAGACACTTAATTAAAGTCCTCTTAATTCAGTGGATAAATGGAAACATACCTTATCTGGGGGATGTTTTACCTCAAAGAAGCATATTTGGTCAAAGTAAACCTGACATATAAATTATTTAATATAATTTAGAACTTTGATGATTTTCTTAAAACAGTTAATAGCAGGACTCTGGGACTGGACCCATCTCTCTGCTCACACCATGATAAGCAGGCAATTTGTTCTCAGTCTCTCTCACTGGTTTCCACATGAAATGGGGGTAGAAGCCCCTTGGCGGAGGAAATCTGATGAGATCTTTCCGCCTCTCTGTCTCTCTGCCCTTCCTGTTGGGGCCAGTCAGTCTTGGAGCCAACTTCTTCATCTGCTTTTTTCACTCATAAGTTTGTTTTTGGAACCTATTTTTTTCCTTTCTTTCTTCTTTCCCCTGTTGTGTGTGTTCATGTGTGGCTGGTTTTCCTGGGCACTCAGCCCAGTGAAGTTTCCATTTTGTTTATTGTATTTGTACAGCGTCTGTTTTGAGATCATCATGGGCTCCATGGTGGTCAGTGTTCCTTGGAACAAGGGGGTTGGATGGGTGGTTCTGAATTGTATTCTTTTCTTCCCTTCTAGAAACTGAGGCTCAGTGTGCTGGGATTCCTGGATTCAGAGTCTGTCCTTGGTGGACTGCTCTGGGTGGCAGGAAAAAGAGAAAAGAGTTCCACTAAGGAAAAGAAATACATTGTCTTATCTACACTTTGGGGTCCTAAACTAAGAAGGCACTTCAGAGATGAAGACAATTAGCTCCTCAGGAACTGAGACTATATTTCATGAAAGGGAATGGATCAAGCAGAAGGAATACTGGTCAAGGAGTCAAAAAACCAGGATGAGGTTCAGGCAACTTCTAGCAAGTGACTTAGCTGCAGTGATCCTCAGTTTCCTCATCTTTAAAATGAAGATTTAAACATTTAAAAGTCCCTCATGAAGTTATTGTCTAGAAGAAATTTAAGTGAAATGCTTTGAAAACTCTAGAGTTCTGGAAATTCTTGTTACAAGCTCCCTATGGGCAGTTGTCTGTATCATTTTTGTCTTGTAATCCCAGTGCCTACCAGTGTCTGGCACATAGTGGATGAGGGCTTACTGGGTGAGATCATTGGTGCATAAGTATTGGCCGCCATATTGGAGAGAGAGGTGGACTTAACAATCTCGTAGACATGATGCGAGTCTGCCTCTGTCACTACTCACTGTTTGAATGTGCATGAGTCAGTTAACATCCTTAGGCCTCAGTCAACAAGATTATAAGTCACTGAAATTACTGGTCTGTGTCAATGGAGGGAATTTTTATGCCAAGAGTTGTTGTTGAGTCATTTCAGTCATGTCTGACTCTTCGTGACCCCATTTGGTGTTTTCTTAGCAGAGATACTGGAGTGGTTTGCCATTTCCTCCTCCAACTCGTTTTAGATGAGGAAACAGACAGATAGGGTTAAGTGCCTTTTCCAGGGTCACACAGCTAATGAGATCTGAGGCAGGATTGGAATCCAGGTCTTTCTAACTCCAAGTTCAGCACTATACATAGTAGGTGCTCAATAAATGTTTATTGAATTGATTCTTTGTTAATTGAGTTATCCATATAGCAAATGTCAATTTTCCTATAATCCAAATAGCCAAAAATGTCAAATCATATTTTTCTGCACTCTAGTTTTTTGAAAGACAGAAAAAAAGTAAATAACATTGGTCATTTAATTGAAAATCAATTTCCAGGGGAAGTCACAGGGTGAAGACAGATTTACCCTAATCTGAGAAGCAAGATGGTGAAGTAAAAAGCATTGCTTACTTTGAGTCAGAGGCCTAGGTCAGGAGACTCACCTTGTATTACTCATCTGCCCATGTGATGTTGGACAAGTCTCTGAACCTTCCTGGACTGCAGTTCCTCATCTATAAAATAATTTAGATTAGATGGGACTTAGGGTCACAAATACTTGATTTCAAATCACATCTACTTACTAGCTATGTAACCTTGGGCAAGTCACTTAGTTTTTCTGTGCCTGCTTCCTCCTTTAAAAATTGAAAGGTTTAACTTAATAACCTCTATTGTCCCTTCCAGCAATAATTTTATTATCCTATAATCCCATGAACAACAAGGCAGACAAAGCGTTAGATTTAGAGTCAGGAATATCTGGATTCAAATCCTTCCTCATACATGAACTGCAGAATGTTAGGCAAGTCAGTTACCCTCAGTTTCCTCATTTCTAAAATGGGGATAGTAATCTACCCTACTGTGTTGTCGTGAGAATCAAGTCAGATAATATATATAAAGAGCCATGGAAATGTTAGTGATGATGGTGGTGATGATGGTGATGATGATGGTGGTGGTGGTGGTGTGATGATGATGATGATGATGGTGGTGATGATGATGATGAAGGTCCATTCCAGCTTGAAGTCTTTGATATTGTATCCCAGTAGTATGGAGCCATGATTAACTGATGTCCAGAATGAGAAGCCATAAAGGAATTTAAGATGCCCGGTCTAGTGTGGGTTAAGTGCATTTATTTTATTTGAGTTCCTTGAAAGAGAATTATCTCTGTTCCATCTCTCCCAATCCAGTATAACTAGATATGGGTAACAAAGCTCCCAAGTTAACCAAAGATCCCATTTCCTGACCATTCTGGAGATCCACAAGCAACTCTGTTCATCCCTCTGAGTCTCAATTTCCTCATCTATAAAACAAGGATAAGAATATTTCTTGTGCTCCCTGCCTTCCAGGGCCTATTTGATGGGGAGTGTTTTATAACCCTTAAGGAACTATACAAATGTGAGTGATCATCATTATTGCTGTATTTATGGCTAGTTTTATTCCTTGTGGTTAAGTTGCAGGCTTTATTTTGGTGGAGGTAAAATTCAGTATGCTTTAACCAGTTGGATACAGAAAGACCTGAGTTATCCAGGGACAGCTAGCTGTTCTTCAGACAGCTGCCTTCTAAGATGCGAAGCTTTTGGTAGCCCTTTTCCCTCTGCTCACACTATAAAATTGAGTTATGTATTATCTTTCCCAAACACCTTGGTGTTGGGTGAAATCCTTTTGAGCCTGGGGTCCAACAGTGATCATTCTGCCCATTTGATAGTGAGTTTGTCTCAAGGGATTGCTAACAGACCAAGGTGAGGAGAGGACGGGAAGAGATCATTGAAATCTGGGCCCATTTACAGCCTCACCCTGTCTCTAGAGGCCTCACCAAAGCTCCTCCCCTCAGTCAACAAATCTATTACTTCTCTGCAGTGTTGAAGAGAGATCCCTTTAAGGCATTTGTAGTGACAAGGTTATTTCTTTTAGTACTCAAGGATTTAATAGACACTATCAAAGGAAAGGGATATTAGAAGGTTGTTTTGCAGCTGGTGAAGGAGAATTCATTGGTTTTCAGGCTACCCCATAACTTACATGCAAGGAGAACAGTGACAGCAGTCACCACTGACAGCAAGTGACAGGGTGAGCCGATGGATGGACGCCATGTAGAGCCACCTTTCCTAAGAGCCGCCTCTGCTGTGCTCATGAGGAAAACTCTGTGCATTTTTCACTGAATTCAAGGACCCTAGTAGGCAAACAGTCTGTGCAGTTGGTGATCAGAAAATGGGAGAAGATATAAAATACAGAATTAGGTCTTTCCTCTGTTGTGAAAGTATTTTAAAGGTTCACATCAGCACATCTGTATCTTTGAGGATCCTGGCACACACACAGAAAAAGGAAGGAAGGAAGGAAGGAAGGAAGGAAGGAAGGAAGGAAGGAAGGAAGGAAGGAAGGAAGGAAGGAAGGAAGGAAGGATTGAAGGAAGGAAGGAATGAAGGAATGAAGGATCGAAGGAAGGAAAGAAGGAACGAAGAAACGAAGGAACAAAGGAAGGAAAGAAGGAAGGGAAAAAAGACTTTTTCCACTCAATCCATGTAGTGATGGGTACTCAAGCAGTTTTGATTTTCTCCATTTGAAGGAACTAAGGCAGGCTTCCTTAGGGAATGACTTAGTTAGATGTCAGTAGAAATGACTTCTTTTCCTTTGCCTCGGGGCCAACTTTTATTGAGCCCCACAGAGTCTGTCTGAAGTGTAATTACAACTGCTGATCAGGGTCATGTGAAGGTATTCTGGCTCCTGGGGAAAATTTAATTGGGGGGGGAGGGGATAGGGATCTCCCTAACCCTATTCTTTCTTCCAACCCAACTTCTTCACTCCAAGAGGGGGCAAAGGAGAGAAAGGATCTTAGGAGAGAAGCATAACTGTGATAGAAATCCAAGGATGGCAGCCTTGTGGAAGAGACCACAAGGTATTAGGAACACAGTCCAACAAACTACTAACATACACCCAGATGTCTGCAGCCTTGGGCAAACACCAGCCACCCAGTCCTAGTTATGCCTCTGCCTCCAGATAAAGTAGTATTCTTGGTTAGTATCAGCATCTTAGGATGAGCCAACACTTGCAAGATTGAAGATGTGCATGCTCTAACAAGCATTACCTGGGGTCTAGTTATGGCAGCCCTAGATTCAACTATCAGCTCCTCTACGTACTTACTCCTTGTGTGGCCCTTGGCTAGTCATCTAAAATGAGATACAGCACTTGCAAAATTGAATGTTCTAGATAAAAGTGACCTTAAAGGGATCCCTCTTCATTTATTTCTTCTCAGTTTCCTTGTCTGCAAAATAAAAACATTAGGCTAAGTGACCTCTAGGGCACCATCCAGCTCTGTGGCCTGTGCACTCTGACATTCCTGTGACATTTATTGAACACTTGTTTTATTCAAAACCTCCACTATTCCCCTCTGGTCCCTCCTAATGTTTGTTTAATATTTACAAAGCACCTGCCTTGAGAAAGGGTCTTCATTTATATGGAATGTAGAAAGCTAATATTCCTAGGTTTTGATTTGTAGCGTACTGTCGTAGACACATTTTCAAATGATGATGACCAGTAGAAAACTCAAGTAAGGTTGATGGAAAAACAACGATCCTCTCTACTATTTGAAGCTAATACTATTTGTAGCTACTATTTGTGCTACAGTGGCAAGAAAATTGGCTTTGGGGTAGGAGGACCTGGGTTTGAAACCATATTTCTGATACTTGCCGCCTGAGTCAACCTCCTTGGGCCTCAGTTTCTCTGTCTGTAAAATGACATCACTGGACTAGATGGCCTCTCAGATTCTAGATGGGTGATCTGAGAAGTGACCCCCTTTCTTCCTTTATCTCTTAGTCTTGGCACCTCTTTCTTATCCTAAAGCAGCTGTTTCTCCTCTCCTCCCACTGCATGTCTGTCGTTTTAGAAGTTTTTTTTTTGTTTTGTTGTGTTTTGTTTTTCAAACTCAAACTGCTTTCCTGTTCCTTCACCTCCTCTGCCTTTTGACCTTTGTCTTTGTCCTTTTCTCACTCCTTCTCATCTGGCCCATCCCCCCCTTTTATATCTTACAACTAAAATGTGTTGTTCCCTCATCCCCACCCCGCCCAATAGAACTGGAAAGCAAAGAATATTTCCTCTTCATCTGTTTATCCTCAGAAGCTAGTGCAGGACCTGGCATATAAGCTTATTGAATAAAGAGTTAATGAATGAATTCACAGCCTCGACTCCGTATTCCTTCTTGAGTGTCAATGAGGTGTCCTCTTTCCTTTCCTCCACCACGGAGGACTTGATGACATTTACAAGTTTTTAAATGAATTCAATTCCACAGATGTTATTAAGCTAGTCACCAGTAAGTAGTACAAGAGCTTACAATTTGTTGGGAGGGCACAGCATGTACAAAAGAAATTTAAAAGGTATTACATATAATACATATAAATATTATATTTTAATTATATGAAGTTTTATCATTATAATTATGTGCACAATTATAATTATATACAAACATGTATATGAATTTTGTTCAGTAGATACCTGTGATTACATCCACACAAAGAACTCCCAATATGGAAGCTCTGTCCACTAGGACAGATTGGCCCCTTCTCTATAACTTGTCATCGTAGAAGGTTGCCTGGGACACTAAGGGGAAGTGGCTTCTCCATGGTCATACACCTTCCCTGGTAGATTGCAGTGAGTTCCTGACCCAATCACCTGTGTGACTTTAGGCCAATCACAACCTCTGTGGACCTCACCTGCTTTGTTGGTACAATGAAGAGATTGGGTGAGATGTCATCTGAGGTCCCTTCTGGTTCCTGATCTGTGGATTCTCCTATGTGTCAGAGGCAGGACTAAACTCATGTGGTCCTTACTCCAACCCCAACCTTCCATCCTTTATGTGCCTGTCATATGCAAAAAGAATTCAAAGCAATGGAGAGGAGAGAGCATCAAGAACCGGAGAAGGTCAAAAGAGCTTTTGTATAGGAGATGGCATCCGAGCTTTGTCTTGAAGAAAACAGGGCCTCTTGAAGGTTGAGGGGGGGAAGGGAAGTATTCCAAGCATGGAAGGTGATCCATGCAGAAAGGCAGGAGATGGATTGATGTATGCAGGAAATAGTTCCCAAGCCAGCTTGAATAGAACAAAAAGCATGTGTGAAGGGGAATAAAATGAATTAAAACTGGAAAAAGCATCTAGAATATGGGTGATCTTAGGTCTTAAGTATAGATAGGCATAGGATCGAAGATGGCTGGTGTGTATGGAATAGAGCCTTACCAAATGGCACCTGAAACAGGCATAGTTTAACTAGACACATATCTTTAATCTCTTTGATCCCTTTAATTTCAGATTATAAATCCTTCTGGCCAGGTTAGCCACCTGTCATTTTCACTGTACCCAACTCCCTGTGCCAGGGTAGGGGTGGAGGGCAGTGGAGAAGGTGGCAGGCAGTTATATTGTAACCAGCCTGCCCAAGATGGTCCCAGATTTGAGAGCCTTTGTGATCTCACTTAATTTAATTCACTAGACGTACCACCTTTCCTCCATGGATCTCAAGGTGATTTATAACTATTATTTGGTAGCAAACATGTCAAGCTCCATTTTTATAGATGGGAAAATTGAGGTACAGAATGGTTAATAGACTTTGGAAGGTTGCCCAGTAAGTCTATAGTAGCAATGACCAGACTTCCCCTCCCTTGCAGTGGTTTGTGTGATTGCTGCACACTGAGAGTGAAGATTTTACCTTTCCCCTTTTCTTTAGAAATCCAGACAAGACCCTGCAGGGCTGGGGAAGTGTAGGTTTTGAGGTGAGTGTCAAAACACATCTTGGCTTTGGGTTATTTAACCAATAAAGAATGAGTTACCGCTCATGATGTTTCCCTTCAGCATGGCAGGGAACCGTAATGCAGATGAGGGCATTAATCTCCTTAACTATTCAGAAGTGAAAGATCATGGACAATAACTTAGCATTTATTGCTCCTCTAACATGCCTTTTCCATAAGATTCATCATGAAAATTAAAATATGGACACTTTAACCGCCAGTTTAAAAGACTCGAAGACTCTGCTGTTCAGTATGAAGCCATTTTTTACAGACGCCTCAACAAACTGATTGTCAGGAGCCCGCCTTCGTGGTTTGGGTTTTTTTATAGAGGGGAGACTATAAAGTGTTGGGGTTCTGTTTCATCTGAACCTGTTGTTTCATCAGAGTGGAGAAGCTCCCTCAATGGAATTAGTTCAAAAATGCCTTTGTAACTGCAAGTCTTAGAGTTGCCTCAAGGCCCCAGAGGTTGAATGATCTGACATCTTAATTCAGTTGAACAAACTGAGTGCTGAAAATACAAAGAAGAAAAATTAACTACTCTGCCCTCAAAGAGCTTTCATTTATTCACACGTTTAGCATGTGTCATGAAATTAAGTCCTCCTGATCCCAAGGCCTGTGCCAGACTGCCTACATCCCATCAGAGAGCTGAAGAAAAAGTCTCAAAGAGGCCAACCTTCTCAATAGGGAACCTTAAGAAAGGGCCCAAACAGAAATCCTGGCTGCCAAATGCAACCAGTGGCTTGCTAGTTATCTTACTGCATAAATAAATCATCCATTTCCTCTTCCAGGATAATGAATATACATTCCTTTCATTTTCAGTTCAAGGAACAAGACCATGGAGTTCCCATACTCTCTCACTTTACAGAAATAAAATCAGAACTTGGTCATAGGTATTTTAATGACCAAGCATGACGGGCATGGCCTCAGTATAAGCAGTATCAACTTTTATTAGCAGTGAGTAAGGCACTACCATGTGTTATTTTTAGATTGGGATAAAGTATGAGGATGGAGGGAGCAGAACCTGTCCATTTCCATGGGTATTAAGGAGTGACTCATAAGCAAAAAGGGCATCAGAGACAACTGTTTCCCACTGAGGGCATGTCATGTCTTGAATAAATCTTTTATGGTTCTTAGGGTCTTATCTGAAAACTGTTAACCTCCAAGTCCAAGAAGGGCAGAGTGTGGACAGAATATTTTGGACTACTCAGCAAGTTTCAAGGACTTCCTCTTGCCCTGAGAATAAAAGTGAGCTCCTCTATCTCAAAGTCTAGCCCCAACCTACCCTTTCTGACTAATTTCACATGGCTCCTTCTCATCCACCTTGTGTTCAACAATTTGCTATTCAGTATTTATCAAATTTCATCTCTAGCCTTTGTGCCATGCCTTGAATTTGCTTTCACTTCCTCCAGGCTTCTTAGAATCCCTCTCTTTAGATATTATCTCAAGTACTCTCTCCTTTACCCATCACTTTCTCCACCCACTTTCCAAAATATTTCATACTTACTTTGAATATATTTTGGACTTAATTCTCTGTTTAGGAGATTTTCCATGCAATAGAATGGAAACTCCTTGAGGGCAGCCACTCAATAGCATTTATTCAGTCTTCACTATATGCACTATGTTCTTTCTTTTTGTCTTTGAATCACTGATTCCCAGGACAGGACAGCATATAGTAGGGGGCTTAGTAGGTGTCTACTGTGTATGAACCAGACACATTTCGAGGTATTGGAGATACAAAGATAGAAACATAACAGTCCTTACCTTCAGGAAATTTCCATTCTCTTGGCAGAAACAACACGTGCTCATTTAAAGATGTGCAAAATAAATATAAAATAATTTGGGGGAGGCACTAGTAGCTGATGGAGGGGGATCAGTAACAGCCTCCTCTAAGAGGTGCCATTTGAGCTGAGTTTTGAAGGAAACTACAACTGTGCAAAGGGTTGGACCTGAGATAGAATTTCATGTGTGAAGAACAGTAAGAAAGTCAGTTTGGCTGTGCACATGAAGGGGCTCAGTGCATAAGAAGCCTGGAAAGATTTATGAGAGCCAAGTTATGAGGGATTTTCACTTAACTGTTTCACCTTGGGTTGAGTCACTGACCTTCTCTGGGCCTCAGTTTCCTCATCTGTAAAATGGATAATAATACCCTCACCTCCTCACTGACTGCTCTGCAAACTTCGAAGTGCTGCGTACATGTCAATTATTATTGTTAATGAAAAGATCATTATTAGACAGGAGGGCTTCCTGGATTTCCTACAATAAGTCTCTGGCCAAGCGGCCAAGATGAACAACAGAGTTGCCAGTGGGCTTGTGCTGGTCACAGCAATCTGTATTTTTACATGCATTATTTGCACTTTCTTGGCTATGACTACTCCCTAACAATCCCAAATTCCTCAAACGACCCAAAGCAAAGCCGCCCCCAAACCCCCTGCTTTCTTGCTGTTGTTAAAACTATGTTTCTACTTCAAAGAAAAAAACTTTGCCTTGGTTTTTCTAAATGAGTGTCAAGTAAGCTCTTGTTGCCATCAGGATTTGCTAGGTATGCTAATGCCATGTGATTCCCCCATGGGATAGAGTTAAAATGGCCTCTCCCATCTATAAATGCTGTATTCCTTGCCCTGAAGGAAAAGAACTTGGAGCCTGGGGAGCTGAGCCTGTTTTCTTCCTCATTCATCTTTGCTGATGCTGACCTCTATCTTTCCTGTACCCTATACCAAAGGTGGGAAGTCTTCCATCCAGCCAGGCTCACTGGGTTATCCCTGCATGCCTCCAGGCACCCACAGTCACACCTGCACTCAACATGCCAGGTGGGCTCCCTAGTATTAGTAGATGTTCCAATCACTTTCCCAGAGAAGACAAGCTAGGATCACACCCTGATGGAGATAATAGGCTTGAGATTAAACTTGTATCATACCCTGATAATGATTTGAGGATGTCATTGCTGATCAACAGTATTGAAGGTTGAGTCACCTACAGGCCCAGCAATATCTCACCCTGAAAGATCCTCTGGGTAAAGATGGCGCCATCTTCTCAGAAACCTGGTCTGGAGGTGACAGAGAAACCTTGGGGAGTAATATGTTTTTTCCAGGCTCTCAGAGGCCCTGAACCTCAATATTTCAGGCCCAAAGAGACCCAGCAATGGGTTTCTAGCATTAAATACCAGTGTTACCCATTGGGACAGTCTCTAGGTAATTCTTCTTTGCTGCCTTCAATCTTTGGCCTGAAGACCCAAGTTCCTTCATCCTGAGAGTCCTGTAATTGGGACAGAGTCTTCTGGCATTCCTGTCAAGTCTTAGACAGAGACAGTAAAAATCTCCTTTGCATATATAATTGGTTGATGATATCTAATAGCAGTAAGGCCCTACCCATTTTCAGAATATGTTTGTGGAACTTTCAACCTAATAAAGACAACTGAATCCCAAGAGGAAGTCATAACATGGTAGCCAGAGAGCCAGTCTTTGGAGTCGGGGAGATCTGGTTTTGAGAGATACTAACTCTGTGACCTTGGATAAGTCTCCTCTCTTTTCAGACCCCAGGTAATTCTCTAAGACTATAAGTATCAGAACAGGTGCCAATCAGCCTTGGGTAAGAGAGTTTCCTCTTTAGGCATTCACTAAACCAATTAAATCCCAGGTCTGTGATTTTTTTTAATAGTCATAGAACCTCAGGGTTAGAAGGACCTCTGAAATGATTTAAAAACAACCTTTATCTAAACAAGAATCTTCTCCACATTATCTCTTACAAGTGCCCCCCACCCCCACCCCTAGCCTTTTGTGGAAGACATTCAGTAAAGGCAAACCCACCATAAACCAGGGCAGTCCATTCAACTTTGGGATCTTTCATAGCTAGGAAGTTTGTAATAGATCACCAGCTTAAATCTCCCTCTTTATTCTGTCCTCGGGCTAGGCAAAGTAAGTCTAACTCCTCTCCTACAGGACAGCCCTTCAGATACTTCAAGAGAGTCTTCTCATCTCCAAATTAATGTCTCCTCAGGTAAGAACTATGGCGCATACTCAAGACTCAGAGTGCTGGCTGCCCTGTTCTAGACCCTTACCAATTTAGCAATGTCTTTATTAAAAATTAACACCTCAGATTGAGCTCTGCACTCCAGAGTCCCAGTCCCTCCAGAACCCCCCAGTCCTGGGTGTTCTGCCTCTCTTGCTGAAAAATAGCTGTTTTGGTTTCCATATCATACTGTTGGCACATTTGGAGTTTGTGAGCCACTAAGACCCGTAAATCTTTTTCAAATGGTTTATTTAGCCAAATTCTCCATTTTGTACTTATAATGATATTAACAATAATATATATAATAATAAGGATTTGGGTAATAAGAATAAATATTTGGGAGTTTTACAGGCTTCTTTACACTCATTATCTCCTTTAAGCCTTATGCCAACCCCATGAGGTAGGACATGTAGGAATTGTGATCTCTTTTTACATCAAAGGAAACTGAGGCTGAACAAAGCTTGCCTGATGTTCCACTGATAACACAGCTGGTAAGCACCACAGGCAGGTCCCTTCCGATTCCAGTGTTATATCCATGATACCTTGCTGCCCATTGATATGTCAATATTATCATAAGCTTGATTAGGACTTCCGTTCAATATCAATGCATGACTTACATGGTTGCTCGCCATGTTGAAAGAGCCTTAAAGATTAGCCATTGGTCAGTGCTTATGGGAGCCTACTGGGCAGGATAATTTAATGCTTGTGTTTCCCATCTCTTTTCTGTCACTTTGCATGATCATTTGTTTTCCTTCTTCCAAAGTCTTTAAAAATATTGATATTGGTGATGACAAAATGGCTAGCATTTATATAGCTTAAGATTCACAAAGCACTTTACATGTTATCTCATTTGATCTTTACAGTAATCCTGAGAAAGAGGTTACTATTATCTCCATTTTACAGATGAGGAAACTGAGGCTGAGATGAGTTAATTACCTTGCACAAGATCTCAGGGCTACTGAGGCAGGTTGGGTCTTACTGACTCCAAGTCTAAGCCTCCACAGAACCTGGTAGCTCAACAGTTGCTTAGAACATTCCCCAGCATCGAGAGTGACTCAGAACCTTCTTAATGAGTTCTAGCTTGATTCTGGTCCCTTTTCTTTCCAAAATTTGTAGGCATCTTAAGTAGCAGACGCCAAATTCCCTTCTGTACAGGTCTGTATTTCAGGCCACCACTACAAGTGTCATTTCCCATGTTACTCACAAATTGTGATGGGCTGTCACCCCTCAAGGTGACAGTGTGCATGGCAGCACTTAGAGAAGATGAAAGGGGCTCACTGGCCATGATAAGGAATGAGATCTCATTTGGTCTCTCTGTTACATCACAGAAACTACTTCTGGCTTAAAATGGTGTATGAATCAACCACTAAGAGATGCACAGAAGGAAAGTTAATGCTGCCGAGTTCTTGACTCCCCAGTAACTAATAAGTCACCTGTCATGGAATCTCACAGTCTCCAGTTGTAAGATATAACTCAGGGTCTCTGCTATGCCTGGGTCTCTTGCATATATAAGAGTTGTGATGCTTATATAGAACATAAGCAATATCACCAAACTGAAAGAAAATTACAAGACCTGAGTTCTAGTCCAAGCCATGGTATAAACTAGCATTTTGATCTCATGTATATCATTTAACCTTAGTTACCTTACAAGGAGGCAGTGAGGTACAGTAGGTAGAATCTGAATCTGGAGTCTGAAGACCTGGATTCAAATCCTGCCTAGTTCTCATGTGACCTTGGATGTGCCATTTCTCTTTATAACTCTGAAATTCTATAATTCTGGGGTGTAAGTGATCTAGCCTTAAACATTTCTATCAATGAGAGCCACCACTGGGGGAGGGGATGGATGGAGCACTCACTGCTGGAAGTATTAGAAGACCTAGCCTCTAACTTGGTGGATAATTGACCAGAGCCAATTCAGTGCCCTTCCCTGAGCCTCAGTTTCCTCATCCAAATCTGAAAATAATCAGAGAAATGACCTAGATGAATTGTAACATCCCTCCTAGCTCCAAATCTGTTTTCATGCCTACCTAGAATCCTAGATGCTTTGATGTGGAAGGAGCACTCAGAGTCCACCTAATTCAAACTCTCTCTTGGGGTAGGAAACCTTTATTCAAATATGCTACTAGACCTGGCTTCTGCTTGAACTCATCCAGTGATCATGGAGGTCACTCATATTTGAGGCAGCCGGTTCTATTTTGGGAATGCTCTGATTATTCGGACATTTTTCCTTATATTGAACTAAAATCATCTCCCTCTAATTTTGAATAAATAAAGCATTCACTCATTGAGTGCAGGGATTAGTTCATTCTTTGCTTCTGTATATTTGATGTACAACACATAGTAGGCACTAACATTCTTGTTGATTTATAGATTCTACCCTTTGCCCTAATTCTACCCTCACTACCACACAAAACAAGTCTACTTTTTCACATGATAGTCTTTAAAAGTTGGAAGATGGCTGTCATAAACTCCACCCAAAATCTCTCTACTTCAGTTCTGTGTTTTGGGGTCAATAAGAATGAGTCTAATCCCTCTTCTATGTGATGTCATTTCATAGTCTTGAAGACATCTATCATGTCCCACCCAAGCCTTTTCTCCAGGCTAAAAGCCTCACTTTCTTCAGTTGATCCTAATAAGATCAGACCTTCTATCCTGTCACTGCTATGAATTGCTTTTTATATGCTCTCTCCAGCTCATTTGAAAGGTGACAGCTGAACAGGAGTCCAGATGTGGTCTGACCAGGAAGGACTGGTGCAAGCATTGGATAGTGTGCTTGACCTGGAGTCAGGAAGATCTAGTTTCCAATCCCACATCAGACATTGATGAGCTGTGTGACCCTGGGCAAATCACTTAACCTCTTTCTGCTTCACTTTCTTCATCTGTAATAGGGAGATAATAGCACCTACCTTCCAGGGTTGTTGTGAAGATCAAATTAGATATAATTTGTAAAGAGTTTTGCAACCCTTAAAGCACTATATAAATACACTATTATAATCACGATTGCCTCTATAGTCCTCTCAGCATAGGCTAGGACTGAATTTGTTTTTGTGATCGCTACATCTCATCATTAAATCATCATTAATTAACCGGTTGATGTCATGCCAAGAAACTGAAATTCTTATCCTGCTTCTGGGCTCATATGCTCCTTTGATTTTCCCACCTAGAGATAATGAAAATGTGGAAGGAAGAACAGCTGATTAAAAGTGTCTGACTGTAGATTAAAGAATAATATGATCAGATTTAGGTATCTCTTTTTTTAAAGGATAATCTTTACATGGAAGGGTTGAGAAAGTTTTAGAGAAAAAAAAAAGCTTTAATCTGGGAAAGCTGGGCAGATCATCCAGTCCAATGCCCTCTTGTTATTGATGAGAAAAGTAACACCCAGAGTGAAATGACTTATCCACACAGATAAAAGTGTGAGTATTTGAACTATTGATCTGTTCTTAGAGATACACCAAGAGAGCAGAAAGCAGAAACAGAAAAAAGAAATATTTAGTCAAAACAATGGGCATCCTTAGTATATTGTTGTTCAATCGTCTGAGTCATGTCTGGCTCTTCATGACCCCATTTGGGGTTTTCTTGGCAAAGATGCTGGAATGGATTGTCATTTGCTTCTCCAGGTCATTTTACAGATGAGGAAACTGAGGTAAACAAGGTAAATTGACTTGCCCAGATTCATTCAGCTATTAAGTGTCTGGGGCTGCATTTGAATTCAGGAAGATGAATCTTCCTGGTTCCCAGCCCAATGCTCTAACCATTGTACCATCTAGCTGGTATATTCAAGTTCATGATAATAGTAGCTCATATTCATTGAATATATAATCTGCTGTCATTATCTCATTTGCTCTTCACTAAAACTCTGTGAGGGATGTACTAAAATATTACCTATTTTGCAGATGAGGAAACTAAAAGACACGTGATTTTCCCAAAGTCACATAGGTACTAAAGGGCAGAGGGAATTTGAACCCGGGTCTTCTTGACTCCAAACCTAGCCCCATGTGGCTCTCTAAATGCTGGAAACAGGCTGCTAGGTGATGCAGTGGATAAAATGCTAGACTAAGAATCTAGAAGATCTGAGTTCAAATTTGACCTCAAATTTGATCAAATAGATGTGTGATCCTGGACAACTCACTTAACCTCTCTTTGCCTTTATTTCCTCATCTGTAAAATAAGGACATTAATAGCTTTTACTTCCCTGGGTTGCTGTGAAGATCAAATGATATAATAAAAGTAAAGCACTTAGCACAGTTCTTGGCACACAGAAGTACTATGTAAATGTTGGCTATTATTATAACTTGCATCTTTCAGATGAGGAACCTGGGGTCAGAGAAGTTATGAGACTTCCTGATAGTCACATAGCTAATAGGTACTGCAGATTGGATAAGGACCCAGATCCCTTCTGGCCCTTTCCACTAATCACCAGACCCATCAAGTGCTATTTTTTTTTTTAAATTCCAGAGTTCATGGCAGAGAATGAAGGGTCCTACCTACTAGTAAAAAAAAAAAAACTGTTTTATTCCTGTGATTTTTAAAAGGTCATAGCAATCATACATCTCTAATCTTAACAGGAGAAAACATATCCATGTGGATTTGCAGCTGCCTGGAAGAGAATAGAGTTCTGGGTATTAAGCTGCATGGCTTGATAAAGAACTGGTTTTGTCACACTAATCTAATTACCTTCCATGACACCTTGATGGGCCTGGTAGATCAAGGGGAAGTGATTGATGCCATATATCTTGACCCTGTCCTGTTTGACATTGCCATTAATAATTATGAAACATGAACCATATCTAGCAGGCTCTGGTTATCTTTTCTGGATGTTGTAGGGTGAGGGAGGAGAAAAAGAAAGGAGAGACATGGAAAGGTATGGGGACAATCTTTTATTGGGACATGTAGGGATAGGGGTGTCCACCTACCAGCTCCAGTGATGAGGCAAACCTGTTCAAATCTAATGGAAAAGAAGGCAGAAAAGGGAAGATGGTACAAAATAGCTTCAGAGTTGGAGGGGAGAGCTTCTGAGGAAGGACTCTTTCAACTCTAAATCTCTAATCCTCTGATCCAGGTTCTAATCCTGGTTCTCCCACTTGTAACCTGTGTAACCTCAAGGAAATCACTTAACCTCTCAGAGTCTGTTTCCCCATCTGTAAAATGAGGGACTTTGGACTAGATGACCTCTGAGGTCTCTTTTGGCTCTTGGTCTGTGATCCTGAGGACTGCAAACAGCCTAAGAGAGAGGTGAGCTTATGGAAGAGGAGGGAGAGCAATAGGGATGTCCCAGTGAGCCAATAGGGATGTCCCAGTGAGCCAGCCAGAGGGCACCCCTGACCAGTAGCCTGACTGAGTACCCTGCACTGTCTGGCACAGGTTGGCAGGCACTCCTCACATTTCAGTCATTAGGAAGGGAAGTTTGGGAGTGTACAATAGCAGCAGGTCAGTATCTAAGACAAGCTTCTCACTTGCAGAAGCCGGGGCCAATAGAGATAAGAAATGAAGAGGAAATATCTACATAACATGCTTCATGGGTCTTGGGAATGAAGGGGAGCCCCTCATGGCAGGTCTGTTTGAGTCTAGCCCAAGAAACTAGACCAAACTAGCTATCCTCTGCACATTACAAAGAAAAGCTATTTTTTTCCCCTAAAATAAAGAAATAAAAAAACCCTTACTATTTGAAAAAGTAAATGGGTCCACATGGAGCTGAGGCTTGGTGAGAATCTGATGAATCTGGGAACTATAACCCTCTGGTTTTCATCATTCTCTTGGAAGTTGGGAGTTGAACAACAGAGCTGGGGCACAGGATACCACCCCAGTTATACACATCCCTCCACATCCCTGTGTGTTACTCCCTATAATCCCTATGCTGCAAGAATGGCAGGGTAGGGGCGGCTAGGTGGCGCAGTGAGTAGAGCGTCGGCCCTGGTGTCAGAAGGACCTGAGTTCAGATCCGACCTCAGACACTTAATGCACACACAAACAAAAACCTAGCCGTGTGACCTTGGGCAAGTTACTTAACCCCAATTGCCCTCCAAAAAAAAAAAAAAAAAAGCAAAAAAATATATAAAAAAAAAAAAAGAATGGCAGGGTAGGGGTATGAAGGAAGAGGAATAGGAGAAGCTATAAGTGCAGGGAGAAGGAGGGGTCTATGAAAAAAAAAACTGCATTCTGAAGTAATAGCAGTTATGTTCTTTATTATTTTATAATAGGGGTGATCCTCCCAGAGAAGTGGGAGTGAATTGTTAAATATGAATTATGAATTGTGTGGAGATTGCCATCGGTATCTTAAGAGTGGTGATTTACTGGCTTGGTTTTCTAGTCACCACAAGTGACATTGACAGGGCTTTAAAGTTTGCAAAGTTTTTTGTCTTTTACCTAGATAATCTCATCTGAGCCTCAGAGTATTCTGAGAGGTAGGTATTTGGGTATTCTTTTACCCATTTTACAGGTGAGAAAACTATGGAGAGGAGAAAGTAACTTGCCTATGGTCAAGGGGTAGGGGTGAGAACTAGGTCTAGGGGTTCTTTTGTATGGGGAATTCCTGGATAAGGGCATTCCTTCTACTAATTCAGGTTGGTACCTTCTCTGCCACTTATACCTAAACAGATAGTAAGTGGCAGACGGAGCATTTGAACTTGGCTCTTACCCTCACAAAGGCCACGTGTCTGTTCACCACACCAAGAATTTCAGAGTTAGAGGAGATCTTAGCAACCATTTTACACCCCACCTCCTCCCCCCGTCACTCCTAGAAAAAGAATCCCCTTTATGACACACCCAATAAGTGATCTTTGAGCCTCTGCCCAAAAAACACTTCATGTGAGGTCTTCTGCCTCCACCCTCCTAAGTTCTCTCAAGGTAGCCCATTCAGCATTTGGACAGCTCTAATTGATGGGAGGTTCTTCTGGGAAGACCTCCCATGAGGTCATCTACCACCATATTCCTAAGGTCCTTCAAGTTAGCCCATTCAGCATCTGGACAGCTCTAATTGAAAGAAAGTTCTGGACACCAGATCTAAATCTGTCTCTTGGCCATTTCTGGCCATTGCTCCTGATTTTCCCCTCTGGATCCAAACAGAACAAGTCAAATCCATCTTCCCCAGGACAGCTTTTCAAATATTTGAGGAGAGCCACCATGTCCCTTCTGAATTTTCTCCAGCCTAAACAGCCCCAGTTTTTTCAGCCTATCCTCTTACGACATGATCCCCAGGCCCTTCTGTATCCTGGCTGCCCTCTAGCTCAGTGCTCTCCAACTTACCAATGACCTTCCTAAAATGTCCTCCCTCCGACATCCTTCTCTCTCTCTCTCTCTCTCTCTCTCTCTCTCTCTCTCTCTCTCTTTTGTATTGTTCATAACTGAACATAGTCCCCTTCCTATAGTAGCTACTCATGGGTATTCCAGTAGGTTCATGGCTTTGATTGAATGAATGGTACTACAGACTCCCTTGGCTTTCATTTGTCCATATTCCCATCATGAGTTATGTTTTCCTCTGCTTCTTTTCAGTTCCAGAAATGATCCCTGGCTTCATGAGGCTCACATTTTTAAATTCCCTGCTTGGCTGCTTAACCAAGGACACATTAAAGCCAATGAGGATGATATGGGTTCTTTCTGGACCCTGCCAACCTCTGGTTCTCAGAATTAAAGGGGGGAAGTGAAAGGAAGGGGTATAGAAGGAACAACTTTGGTGGTAGTGGGAGGAGAAAGGGAGGGGAAGCTCACCAGTTTAAAGACAAAGATTGTTTACTCTTAAATTTTTCCAGAGTCAGCAAAAGCCAGAGCAATTGGGACTATGAAAATGCATTTGCATTTATAGTACAAATATGAAAAATGAATCCTCCCATGAGCATGTCCTTAAAGAGATTATAAATCCACTCCCTTGACTGGAGGTAGGGGGTGGGGGGGTCAGTATTTTGATTGGTATATGAGCTTATGTGTTGGACTAGAAAGTTAAAGAAGGCAGGAAGACTTGGGATGGGAGGGGAAGGGGATGTTTTACAATGGGGGAACAATTTTCTAATGAGATGCTAGAAATTGCTCCTACCTTGATAACTCTGTACATTTTCCCCCTGTCTATAAAGTTTGGCTCAGGGCTGGTTAATAATGAGATGTCTTTGTGTATAGTTCAAGTGAAGGCCACCAGCTATGACTTCACTTTGGCTGGGGTTTCCCCTACAATCCATTTAGCAAATTAAAGAGATTACTCTGATTGGGGCCATTATCTCCTATTCTCTAGCGCTTGAACCACTTAACCTGTGCTTAATTGAAAGAGATAGAGAGGGTACAGTAACAAATACAATCAGATGAAGGGGGCAATAGGATCTGGAAGCCAAACAAATGATCAGTACTGGGCTAACAATAGCAGATTAGAGGTGAGATCGATTAATTAGGAGCTATTGTAGGCGTTGGGTGGCTGCCAAGATTTCTAATAGCCTGAGCCATCAGGCTAGTTCTCTTTAGGAGGATTTTAATGGCTGGGAGTTGAGGTGGTTATTTCAATAATTACTTACTTTAATAATTACTTCATTAGAATACTAAACTTATTACTTTTCCAAAGCTCAGAAGGGAAGATTGCCTCCCTGCTGCCTCTATCCCCTGCTAAGCACACACATTCACCTGGGACTAAGGGATCCTTGGAAATCACTGTTTCCCAGGGAGAAGCCCCAGGTTGGGAAGGAAGGAACTTCGGTGTAACAAGCTAGTTAAATCAGTCTCTTCCAAGTGCAGGCTAAGAAGGTCCAATGTCACAATCTCTAATGAGTCTTTGCTCTGTTCCAAGTACTTGGGCACAAGTGGTCAGTAGGGAGACCACAGTACAGTTTAAAAGAGAGGATTGAACATCAAAAGACCTGGTGCTGACACTGTGTGGCCTTGAGCATGTCACTTCCCCATTTCTGGGTCTCAGTTTCCTCATCTGTAAAATGAGGAGCCTGGGTGAGATGATCATAGGATATAGCTTTAGAGCACAGAGAACATCTAGACCAGTTCCCTTATTTTTCAGAGGAAGGAACAGACGTAGGCAATCCATAGGCATTTATTGAGCACCAATTAAATAACCAACAAGCATTTACTGAGCACCTGGTCAGAAAGGCGGCATCACTTAGCCAAGGCTGCTTAAGTAGTAAAGTGTCATGGGCAGATTTTGGTTCCTTTGATTCCAAATCCAGGCCTCAGAATCCTCTGACCATGATGGAGGGTGTTAGAAATCCAGCAGCACTTCTAGAAAACACCAGCAATAGCGCAAAGCCTGGGAAGCAGGAAATAAAATGCTGTGAAATTGAAAGTCAAAACACCCAGGTCCTGATCCACCTCTAACACTTCCTATGTACCCTGGGACAAATCGCTTGCCTTTCCTGGACCTCCTTGTAAAATGTGAAGGTTGGACTAAATGCCACAGAAGGATGCCTTCCAGACCAACATCTGTGATCTCTTGGAGGGTAAGAGGAAAGTGATATTTATATAACAAAAATAAGCCCATTCTCTCTACTGCTAAATGTCCTCTTCCAACCTAGCCCAATCCTCTTAGACCAAGTGTTCTTGAGTCCTGAAGTCACATAAGGCCTATGGATTCCTCAAGATAATTTTTGTTTAGTATGTGATTGAGGGAGACCTAAATTGCAGTTGAGAGTCAGTGAAAATAAGGAAATATTTTTCCCACATCAGTGCATGAACTGAGCCCCACGTTAAGGACCACATACTGATTTCCAAGCTGATCAGGTATGTTCAAGTAAAAAAATTGGAATCTTTAACCATAGAACAAAGGAAAACCAAATGTTTTACTTAGGGCTGGAGCTTGTGACCTTGGATTTTATTAGCTCACACTGGAAGGACCTTATATTAAGAACTCAAAAATAACATACTTCCTGTGCTCTTCCAGTGTACCTGGGCACCCATAGATCAGACAGGTTATCATGGGAATTAAAAAATCATGCCTGTCACCTTATAGGCAGCTATTTGGAGACTTCATAATATTTATTTAATGGAAACAGAGGAAGTCTGACCCAGTGCTCTGTCACACAAACTATTCCCCTGCCAGCTAGGTCTGCCAGTAAAAGGGGGCATCTTACAGCACCAGAAGGGAAGGTTTCTCTTCTGCTGCTGGAGGTTATGGTTTGTATAAAGTTCCTCATTATCAGGATTGTTGGAGAGCAGTTAGAAGTGCGTAGGAGGAGGGTTGGGGAGGGAAGAGGCTACTTTATTAGGAAACAGACACCAAGAGAATTATAGAAGTCATCCTGGGGCCCAGGGACTGGGAAAATGACAGGGTTAGCAGAGTCCCATCCATTCTGCCAAGATCCAGAACACTGGTGAGAGACACATTGAAGGACATCTTACCTTTGTCCATACATGACATTCCATGGTGTCTCATGTCTAGAATGTTCTCTCTCCATCACTTCCTCCTCTTAGAAGTTGTGGCTTCCTTCAAAGCTCACTCAGATCCTACCTCCTATATCAACATTTTCCTGATTGACCTATCCTCATTAATGCTCTTTCTCTAAATTCCTTTGCATTCATTCATATGTACTTTGCATGTATTTGTCTGTCATTGATTGTGTTTCCTCAGCAGAATGTAAATTCCTTGAAAGCAGGCAGGGACCCCTTTATTTTTGTCTCAATAACCCATGGAGTCTACCACAATGCCTTGCTCATATTGGGTGCTTGGATGATGTTTAGAAAACTAAAGCAAATTTGGAAAGCAGTAGTCTTTGTAATGTCTATTAACATCCAAGATCCTTGACTTGGTGCCTGGGCAGAGTCAAGGATAGCAAAGGAGCTAGAAACATCTCATTTGGTGGTAAATATGAACTGAGATCTGTTATCTTTTGTTCTTCACAAAAGCCCTGTGAGAAAAGGGCACCCTCACCTTACAGATGAGGAAACTGAGACTCAGAGTGGTCCAAGATAATATAGCTAGTGAGTAGCAAGGCTAAGACTGCAACTGAATTCTTCTGATTTTGAATCTAACCTTCTTTCCACAAGGCTGTGGGCCAGAAAACTTTTTAGTTTTCTAGGAGTTAATTTTAAAGGCAGGTAACTCTTCACTTTAATTAATTTAATTAATTATGCATATCTGCTCAGGTGCTATGGAATAGATGGTATTTCTATTTAGCTGGCAAGAAACAGCTTCTGGCTTGGAAATTTCCATTCCTCCCAATGCTATGTAAAGTATAATGGGAGAGCTAAAAGTTAGGCAAAGTCTCTGACTTGTTACCAAGCATTTTGAACAACAGCACACTGTAATTTTTTTTCTTGGCTTGTCCAAACTACATGGGAAGATGTATGCTTGCCAAACACTCTTCAGAAGGGCAGCTACTCCTAATATATGGACTAATGAGAGACTTGGAACTGTGAGAAGACCATATTTCTTAGAAAGAGGCACTATTGTCTGTCTTTCAAGTAGAGTTTCAACAAGTAATTACTGTTCCAAATAGAGAGTTAGAATCTTACACAAAAAAAAAACTAGAAAAGCTGGGTTTTATTTATTTTTAATTGAAATTCTATTTTGAAAGGGGTTTTCAGACCTATTGTGAAATTCACCTAAGTTACACATTAAATATTCCTTTCACTTTTCAAATGGTTGATTCACAAACCTGCTAATGCATGCTGGCATCAAAGTAAAGACTACTAAATTCTCCAACTCAATACATCTAAAACTTAATTCAGGTCTCCCCCTAACACATCTCTCCCCATATCTGACTTGTCTTGCCAAAATAGTTTGCCATCATATAAGGTGACTTTGGAGGTCCTGGGAAGCCCTCTGCCCCACTCCAACCCCCAATTTCATTACCTTTGCTTGCTTATACCTTGTTATATGATTAGAGATTTTTCCTTTGGATTAAAGGCTATTTTTTTCCTAATAAAATCCATATGTCTCTGAGAAGAATCATCTCTGGAATTTTAATTGCAGCTGACATTTATAAAGCACTTTGTGGTTTGAAAAACACTTCACATATGCTCTCTATTTTGACCTTCACAGTAATCTGGTGAGCAAAGAACTAGAGGTATCCATAACCCCATTTTACAGGTAGGAAATCTGAGTCTTAGAGAAAGAAAGTGACTTGCCTGTGGTTATACAAATAGTAAGCTTTGGAGATGGGGCTAGAATCTAGGTGTCTTTTTTTTACTAAACCAGCTAAATCTCAATGTTTATTGTATCTTCTTAACCATTTACACTTGTGTGAGTTTTGTTTTTAAATAATATCCTTATTCTGAGGTCAGATTTGGAAGGAGACAAGATGGAAAGAGGAGGAAGAAAAAGAGGACCTTTTTTTTGAGGGAGGAAGGCAAGGCAATTGAGGTTAAGTGACTTGCCCAAAGTCATATGGCTAGTAAGTGTGTCAAGTGTCTGAGGCCAGATTTGAACTCAGGTTCTCCTGACTCCAGGGTCAGTGCTCTATTCACTGTGCCACCTAGTTGCCCCTGGAGGACCTTTTTATTCATGTGCCTGACACATAGTAGGTGTTTAATAAATGATTACTGACTGACTGACAGGAGCAAAAGGGTGGGAGGATGGAAACTTGAAGAGAAGGAATGATCCTAAAATCATCCTGCTCTCAAAACATTGCCTCCATGTTTCCTTATTCTCTTTAACCCACCTAGATGGCCTAATGGATACCATATTGGTTTTTTTTTAATAATGTTTTATTTTTTCCCAGGTACATGTCAAAACAATTTTTTAAACATTCATTTGTTATTTATTTATTTTGTTATTCATTTTTAATATTTTGAATTTCAAAATTTATACCTCACTCCCTCCCCCCCTCCCCCCAACAGTAAGCAATTTGGTATAGGTTATACATGCACAAGCATGGAAAACATTTCCACCTTGGTCCTGTTGTGAAAGAAAGCACGACCAAAAAAAAAAACATGAAAAAATAAAGTGGGAAATACTATACTTTGGTCTGCATTTAGAATCCCTCAATTCTTTCTCTGGGAATGGATAACATTGTATATTACAAATCCTTCAGAATTGCCTTAGATCACTGTATTGCTGAGAATAACTAAGTCATTCACAGTTGATTACTATACTGTATTGCTGTTACTATGACAGTGTTCTGGTTCCGCTCACTTTACTTTGCATCAGTTCATATAAGTCTTCCCAGGTTTTTCTGAAACCATCCTGCTTGTACTTTCTTTAAGCATATGGAATCTTAAATTCCATCCCAATCACATATCCCAACCTGTTCAGCTATTCCCCAATTGATGATCCTCCCCTCAATTTCCAATTATTTGCTACCACAAAGTGCTGCTTTAAATAGCTTTGTACAAATAGGTCCTTTTCCCTTTTTTAACGCTTTCTTTGGGATATCGACCTAGTAGTGGTGCTGCTGGATCAAAGGGTATGGAGTTTCATAGCCCTTTGGACATAGTCAGGATACCATATTGTACTTCTAGTTAGGAAGAACTAGGTTAAAATCCCACCTCAGAATTTACTGCTTAGGTGGCTCTGGACAAGTAAGTCCACCCCCAGGGGCCTCAGTTTCCTCATTAATAAAATGAGGAGTGTGGGCTGGATGGATTCTATGGCCCCTTTCCAGCTCTGCCTCTTTGATGTTGTGATTCTCATGGTCTCCCAAGATGCCCTTTAATTTATGTTAATGTCTGGGGCAGATAGGTGGCGCAATGAGTAAAAGCGCCGGCCTCGGAGTTGGGATGACCCGGGATCGAAACCGGCCTCAGAAAATGAGCACCCACACATAAATCATGATTAGCCGTGTAATCTTGAGCAAGTTACTTAACCCCAATTGCTTAATAAAAACAAATTATGTTAATGTCTATTACTAGTGAATGTTAGTGATAGAAATGTTTGTCTTCACTTTAGAGACAGCATAGTTCTTTAGTCTGTAGAAGAGAAAGAGGCTTCAAATCTCACATCAGATTCTTTCTCCTTGCTTGATCCCACACAAGTTATGTGCCTTATCAACGTCCTCATCTATCAGACAGGGCCATAATATCAGGTAGGTCCTCATTTTGAGTCAGAGGACTTCTGACTTCAAATACATCTGCTCTTTGCTTTCCTTGTGACTTGGGCCACAAGTCACTTTACCTACCACCATGTGCCTCAGTTTCCCCATCTGTAAAATGAAGAGGTCAGGCCATAGGACCTCTGAGGACCCTTCCATTTCTAAATCTATAATCTTATGGATGATTTAACTTAGTTGTTGGGGTTGTTGTGAGATTGAAGTAAGAGCTTTGTAGACCTTAAAGTGCTGTATAAATGTCACTTATCATTGTTGTCACTATTAAAGTTACAAACATGAATGGAAAAGAGGTCAGATGCACAGAGCTCCCTTCCATGCCAAAGGAGTTCCCACCATTGTCCTTTTCCTCTCTGTCAATGGTAACAAAAGAGGCTGGATCTGAAATCATCCGTGAGCACACTCAGCCTTCCAGCCCCAGGATGAGGCCTGATTCAGGCCTTCTCAATTTCACCCCTGAACAAAGGCCAGTGTGTACAAGAGAAGAGCAGACAATGCTACTACATCTGATCTGTCCTTCCTCGCATCCCCATGGACAGTCTTGCTTCTCTTGACCAGGTGGTGTTTGTCCAAATCCCCACACACACCTTGACATTGCTTGGAGGAAATCAGGAAATCTGTCTCTGACTACAGCATCCCTGACTAAAGGGGAATGAAGAGAACACACACACACACACACACACACACACACACACACACACGCACACGCACACGCACACGCACACACACACACACACACAGAATAAGCAATTTCTTCTCCAGAAGTCTCAGAGCTGCACTCACATCATAGTTAAGTATTCTCTCATTCTATGGGATGGTAGTCCCTCCCGGCCAGGATTGAGGTCATTAACAGGGCAGCCTGGGAAAGCGGATGGGAAAGCCTGCCTCCATCCATCCTGGCCCACACAGAAACACATGGCTTCAGCTTACAGTCCTTACCCAGCTAGTAACTGTTCCAGGCTCTGACAGCCACTTCACAAACATCATAAATGCCACCTTTACAGTGTTAGACAATGTCAAGGGTTTTTTTTCTTCCCTCCTTATTGGTATACTATTGACTTTATGGCTTAAAGAAATGAAGGTACTTAAAAAAATTCTGTAGAACTAGAAAACGCCCATCGCGAAAAGTCATCCTACAAAGGTATTTTAAACCAAGAAGTTTGTGTTTCTTAGTTATTAAGCAGGCATTCTCTTATGCTTTGTCTGCCTCCTTCCATTCCTTCTTCCTCCTCCTCCTCCTCTTCCTCTTTTTCTTTCTTCTTCTTCTTCTTCTCTCTCTCTCTCTGTCTCTCTCCCTCCTTCCCTCCTTCTCTCCCTCTTTCTCTCAACATATATATATATATATATATATATATACATATATATGTACAGAAATGGGATATATACAATCATAAGATTGTAAATTTAGAGATGAAAGAAATCTTAGAGGAGCATTACATTGAAATACAATATATATTTTCTGGGGACAGCTAGGTAGCACCATAGTGCATAGAGCGCCAGACCTGGAGTCAGGAAGATTCGTCTTCATGAGTTCAAATCCATCTTCAGACACTTACTAGCTAGGTGACCCTGGACAAGTCACTTAACTCTGTTTGCTTCAGTTTCCTCATCTATAAAATGGGTCACTTTTCTTTTTACATCACCAACTTTTAGCATAGCTTAAGAAATGGTTGCTAATTGTTGATTGATGATATATATATATATGTATATATATATATATATATATATATACACATACATATATTATTGTTCATAGCCTCCAAAGTGTGGCGTTATTCATTCCCAGCTGTCTCCAGAATTTCACAATAGAAATAATAAGAAAGATATCCAAGGGATCTCATCCCCAGAACCTTCCTGTTCAAATATCAAGGGAAATTTGCTGTCCTTTGTGTTAGAAATCAAAACAAATCCTTCAGAGATTACTGAGGTCTCTCTGCCTTCTCTTTCTCCTTCCAACAGACATGAGTCAACTCTTTAACTCCTCCATAGGAAAACACCATTCCTCATCCCACTGACCCCCTTGTCTTCCACTCTTTACTTCCTTCCCAGTTATTCTGATCTCATCATCCCAGAAGAAAAGTTGCAGAATGCCATCCTTTATAGGTCTCTGGCCAGTGTTAAGGATCTCTTGGCCCCCTGCGCTTGGTTTTAAAGTCTTCATGGCCTTATATCTTAACCAGTTGAGACATGTTAAAAGCCATCCCATTTTGCCACAGGGATGTCTTTCAATGTCACCAAGTTGGATGAATTTGCTGTTCCCTGTTTGTATCATAGAAAAGAAGCCCTCTGGGATCCATGAGTGAAGGATTCCTGAGAAAGAAACATAGCCCATTCTCATTATGGTTGATGACCATCAATAAACCCACAAGAATTCATCTTTCTTAGGGGCCAGGTCATTGTTTTCCATGCCATTACAGCTCTAGCTCCATACTGTTTATTGTTGGGTGTGGGTAGGTGACCGGGGGGAGAGAGGAGAGAGAGAGAGAGAGAGAGAGAGAGAGAGAGAGGAGAAAGAGACAGAGAAGGGGAGGGGGGGAAGAGAGACAGAGACAGGAGAGACAGAGAAGGGGAGAGAGACAGAGACAGAGAGAGACAGAGAAGGGGAGGGGGGAAGAGAGACAGAGAAGGGGAGAGAGACAGAGACAGAGAGAGACAGAGAGGGGGGGAAGAGAGACAGAGACAGGAGAGACAGAGAAGGGGAGAGAGACAGAGACAGAGAGAGACAGAGAAGGGGAGGGGGGAAGAGAGACAGAGACAGGAGAGACAGAGAAGGGGAGAGAGAGAGAGAGGGAGAGAGAGAGAGAGAGAGAGAGAAAGAGAGAGAGAGAGAGAGAGAGAGAGCGTTCTGTCTTAACTCTATTAGCAGTAGCTGCCCTGTCAGATGACTTGGGTCCATTCAAATCCTGCCTCTGACACTTACTGTGTGACTTTAGACCAGTCATTTAATCTCCTTTGACCTCAGTTTCTGCATTTGTAAAGTGAGAGAGCTAGATTAGGTGGCTTCCTATGTATCTTTTGCCTTCCTATGTTGCTATGTCTTCCTCTGTCTCTCCCAGCTCTATAGTCTGGAGACCACATTACAATTCTATTAGCACAATCCAAGGGAAATCTTGGGTATCTCTCATTCTCTGTTATATAGCTTATGCCAAATACCACAAAAGATTGGTCACCTCATCAGTGCAGATGACCCCTCCAGTGAAACAGGTCACAATCCACCTTGTGCTCCACTTCTCCTTGTCCTCCTGAAAGTTCCTTGTAGGAACTCCACCCTGTGTGCTGGAAATTTCTTCATTTTTCTTTTTTCATCCCAACGATACCAGTGTAGTAGAAAGTCTGCCCATTGATTATCCCTTGCTAGTACCACCTGAAGAATGTTGGGAGTTATTGAAAGAAGTTTCCCGAAGGCTATGCTCCTTTTAAATTCTAGACTCAACTCATTGTCCCTTACTGGTGTCTATCCAAGAGCTATGTACTGAGTAGCTGATCCCATTCATCTTCATTGCATAGTCTAGACAAAAGGAATTTTTCATCCACTTAGGTTTTTTTTTTCTTTGTGGATAGTTAGGGCAGCCTGTGTATTTTAGATACTATTTTGAAATTTAAGTCTTTAAAATCACAACAGCACAAAAAATTGAAAACTTCTCTCTTCTTCACTGCTCAGAATGTAATTATTCCATCAGTCCAAGTCCACAACATGATAAATAAATAAATAAGTGAGTAGATAAAGAGTGTATGGATGGGTAGGTAGATAGATGAAAAAAAGAAAAAGAGAGAGAGAAAGGAAAGAAAAAAGAAAAGAATGGAAAGAGTGGGAAAAGAGAAGAGGGAGGAGTCGAGGGAAGGAGGGAAAGAGAAAAGGAGAGAGGGAGGGTAACTTTTCTTTCAGTCATTCCATTCTAAAAGTTGCATGAAGCTGTAGAGTAAGCCAGTGAAAGATCTTAAAACTAAGCTGTACAGTATATTTTTAAATGAATAGCAAAGTACTAATTAATTAAGAGATTAATGGGATAGTACCACTTGTTCTGCCTGTCTTTCAGGGTTACTGTGAAGGTTAGCATTAGATAATGTATATAAAGGAGTTTAGATAATGGCAAAGGTCTATTGGAGGCAGCAGTATCTGGGAGAGCAAGGAGTCAGATGACTTGTTAGGAAGTCATTTTTTGTCAAAAGTCCTCATGGCCTTATATCTTAACCAGTTGAGACATGTTAAAAGCCATTGTTTTGCCACAGGGATGTCTTTCAGTGTCACCAAGGTGGATGAATTTGCTGTGCCCTGTGTGTATTGTAGAAGAGAAGCCCTCTGGGATCCATGAGTGACTTTAATCCCCATTTGGATTTTCTTGGCAGAGATACTGGAGTGGTTTGCCATTTCCTCCTCCAGTTGATTTCCCAGATAAGGAAACTGAGGCAAACAGGGTTAAGTGACTTGCCCAGGCTGACCCAGCTACTAAGTGTCTGAGGCTGGATTTGAACTCAGTAAGATGAATCTTCCCAACAGTGCTCTCTCTACTGTACCACCTAGCTGCCCTGTCAGATGACTTGGATCCATTTAAATCCTGTCTCTGACACTTACTTTGTGAATTTAGGCCAGTCATTTAATCTCTTTTGACCTCAGTTTCCCCATTTGTAAAGTGAGAGAGCTAGATTAGGTGGTTTCCTGTGTCTCATGTCTATAAATCTATAAGGTTCCTCTATCAGTTTTGATCCTTAACAGGGTACCCAAGACTCTTGTAGCAAGGATGCCCTAACCACCAGAAGGTCCCTGGTGTGAATGTGATAATGAAGGATATTTCCTCCACTGAGCCTCAGTTTTCCCAGCTAGGAAATCGGGTGAGAGAAGGATGTAATAGGTAACTGTTGTGATTCTTTCCAGATTGAGAATTCTATCATTTCTAGTTCAAGTTTATTTAACAAAGTAGCATTTTAATAGCCTATGCTATGGGGGACTCTGGGAGATAGCAGTTTGTGTTAATACCTCCTAGGGCATGCACTGAAAAACAAATGACCTCCTATGGTATTTCCAAACTCTGGAAACACATAAGTATCAGCGGGAAATTAAGGTGATGAATAAGATAGACTTCCTTCTGGTCTGGCTCTTATGGGTGGCAATGAACAGGCTGTTGGCAGGGAGGGGGCTTGGACAGTAATTGATATTTCAGGGAAATGGCGTGCATGTGCTCTGAGACGATGCTGGTGTCAGGCCCCTATGACCCAACTGTGGAGAGACATCTTCTTCTTCACGGCTCTCTTCCTCCTTCTCCATGTCCCGCTCAGATACGGCCTCCGAGATGGTTAAAGGGGAGCCTCACCTGCCAGTCTGTGCAGCAGGATCTCTATAGCAACGGAACATAAATCAGGAAAATGGCTCCTTTTGTAAGTTGGTTAATAGGCACAACATGCTTCTTTAGAAAACCCAGCTATTCTTTCAATAGACTTTGATTGAAAGTCAGCCTTTTCTACAGACACATTCACATTCACATCTAGTAGCAGCTTGTATGGCTGTCCAAGGTCTAATTTATTACCCTTTAAAGATCGGGCCAAGAAAGAATGGTCCTCAGAACAATGTTTACATTCAGGGCCATAAGCACTGGGCCACAAAGGAGCATCCTTTTGTTCAGGAGCTAGGAATATTAATCTTTAACCCAGGACTTTAACCCTCCCTCCACCCCCCACCTATTGAGTCTGGGGGTAGTCTCACCTCCTAATGAAGATCTAACTAGTTTAGTACTTGGTTTTTCATCAACAAGGTAGTGAGAGTAAATCTCCAGACATTTATTTTACCAAATGGGGTTAGACATGGCAACAGTAGGTGTCTAAAGGTTCCCACCACCACCACCCCATTTTCCAAGGACTAGACCATTCTCCTCAGGGTCTTTTTGAGGAGGAGGATTGGAATTCTCATTCTTCACATAGAAGAATTGGCTTGTTAACAGAAAACATAAGTGATCCCTCCCCTAGTACCACTGAGTGCCCTGCCCTCAGGGCCATCACATGGCCAACCTTTCCTTCCTCCCTTTCCATGGATTCCAACCTATCCATCCTCTCTAAATGGAATTTGGAAATGAAACCACAACTGCACTTCATTGAGAAAGCCATCCAAAATGTCCTACAGTATAAAAGGGAAGGCAGGGAACTCATGGGGACTCTTTGATGTGAGGGTCAGGGTCACATCAATAATGGAATGGTAGGGAGAGAGAAATGTTTATGTGGACCCTTCTTCCTTTGGGGTCTGGAGAAAAACTGAGGGAAGAAAAAGTCTATAGAAACAAATCCTCTGGGGACTGTTGTATTTTAGTAGATTCAGATGAAAAAGAACTTCAAAAGCAAAGAGGGGCCCCCTCACTGTTCATCAGAGATCCCAACTCCCCGCCTGGGCCAAGGGAAAATGGTTTCACAGCACTTCCTCCTGCTCCCGTTTTCTTAAACCTAGAAAGTGTTGAGAGACTCAAAAGGCAGAGTCTGTCCTTCTTTTCCCTGATTACTGGAAGAGAACCAAGCAAGCTGGTGACTTCAGAAGACAAGACTAAAAGAGAAAGGGAGAAAGAAGTTGTTTCTCTTGCAGTGGCTTGGAATTCAGGAGGTCAGGGATCTCTGCCACTATCTTTTACTATGTGACTGGAGGCAAGTCATTTAATCTTTCTTGACCTAGAGGCAGCTAGATAACACAGTGGATAGAGTGCTGGGCTTGGCTTCAGGAAGACCTGAGTTCAAATCCAGTCTCAGGTACTTATTAATTGTGTGAACCTGGACAAGTCTCTTAACCTCTGTCTGGCTCAGTTTCCTCACTATAAAATGGGGATAATAACAGCACTCACCATGAAGGATTGTTGTGAGAATCAAATGAGATAATATATGTAAAGCACTTAACACAGTGCTGGGCACATAGGAGGAACTGAGTAAATGTGTGCGCCCCCCTCCTTACCTTCTGTTTCCTTATATGTACAATTAGGAGGAGACTGGACAGTCTAGGAGGGGCAATGTGACCAGTAGACCAGAGCAAATAAAATTATGTGTATTAACCATTTTTTAAAATGTTAAGTATTAGTACAGAAATCTTCTTTTAAAGGCATATGCAGACATGATATAACTTAATAATACTAAGCATTTATATTGCTCTTTAGGGCTGCCAAGAACTTTACAAATATTATTAAAGCAGCTAGGTGGTGCAGGGAATAGAGCACCAGGCATGAAGTCAGGAAGACCTGAGTTCAAATGTGGCCTCTGATGCTTACTAGCTGTGTGGCCCTGGGCAAGTCACTTAACCTCTGTTCCAGTTTCTGAGGGTCAGTGACAAGAGCTCTAGATTTAGAATTGCATTTTTAGGTTTTCAAAGTTTATATATATATATATATATATATATATATATATATATATATATATATATATATATATATCCCATTTGATCCTCAAAACCACCCTGGAAGGTAGGTGCTATTCTCATCCTCATTTTACAGATGAGGGAAACTGAGGCAAAGAGAGATTATTAAGTGATTTGCCCAGAATCACACAGCTAGTAAGTGTCTGAGGCAGGATTCACACTCAGGCTTTCTTGACTCCAGATCCAATGCTCTAGCCCCTGTACAACTTGGCTGTTTCAGTCCAAAGCCTAGCTCTGTTAACTTATACCTTGTGGGGTCTGGGTAAGGAAGTTGAAGTAGGTGCTCTCCAAGGTCCCATCCAGTTCTAAAGCCTATGACCATCTCCCATCCATTCTCCTTTGCATTCATTCCCTGCTGTTTCATGCATGAGTGATCACTAGTCATTCTTACTAGTATTGATCTGTCCAAAGTTAGGGCTCAGACTCAGGTCCTATGATTCCAAGCTTGGGGTTCTTTCCACCATGTCACAATTACTCCTTCTTCTCCCTTCCACTTTTCCTTCCTTCATCTGTCCATTTATTTTTTCAGGACATCTGTTCGGAATCCTGTGCTGTGGCTGGGAATGGATATATAGAAAGGTACAAGGAGCTCCCTTGACACTCATGCAGGGAAATATACACATACGCAAATAAGTAAGGCTATGCCACAATTATAGGGTCATAGGAAAGTATATCTGCAGCTGGCAGAGACCTTCCCAGTCATCTGTTGAGCCCTCTCATTTTACAGATGAGGAAACCGAGGAAGCCAATAGGGGAAATGACTTGTTCCAGGTCTCACAGACAGTAAAAGGCAAATCCAGAATTTGAACCTAGGTTCCCTGGCTCCCAATCCAATATTTTCTGTAACACCAAGCAGTTTAGTGTGGAATATAATATAATGATTGTATGAGACCTGAGGTCAAAGGAAACAGAGATTATTTCTGATGGGGATGATTATAGTAGACTTCATGAAGGAGGGAGTACCCTGGGATTTGTAAGCAGGGGAATAGATGTTACAGCTTGGATCAATAAGAGCAGAAAAAGGAAGGAAGCCCTGAGCTTTGGGACCACAGGCTGTATATCCTGAGAGCAATGCCTAAATAACAGGTCCATTGATGGAAACTTCCTATCTGGGGCAAAGCAATGGCAGAGTCATGCTGTAATAAAATCTGCTTCTGTGTGGTAAAGAAGGCAAATGTCAGTGATGGAGGGGCTGTGGAAAGATATGCACATTAATGCATTGTTGTTAGAGCTGTCAACTGGCATTGCCATTCCAGAAAGCAATTTTTAACAATGCAAGTAAACTGATTAAATGTCTACTCTATGGCCCTGAGATTCCATTGTTAGACACTTGCCCCAAAGACATTATTGACAAAAACAAAGTCTCCATATATACCAAAATATGTATGGCAACAATTTTTGTGGAAACAGAGAAAAACAATGTAAGCATCCATCCACCTCTAGGCTAAACAAATTGTGCTACATTAATGTAATGGAATATTACTTTGCTGTAAGTAACAACAAACATAAAGAATGTAGAGATACCTAGAAGGACTTTTATGAACTGATTGATGCGAAGTGGAGCAAGCAGAACCAAGAAAGCAACTTACCCAATAAGTACAACAAAGTAAATGAAAGGGAAAACAATAAAAGAAATGAATCCGAGTGTGGCAAAATCATAATGACCAAGGTGGACCCCTAATAACAACCACCACCACCACAACAACAACAGCAACAACAGCAACAGCAACAGCTAGCATTTGCATAGTATTTAACTCTTTCCAAAGCACTTTACAAATATTTTCTCATTTGGTCCTCACAAAATGCTCCGGAGGGAGATAGGATTGTCATCCCCATTTTACAAACAAAGACACTGAGGCACATAGATATTAAATGACTTGTCCAGTAAGTGTAGGAGGCAGGATTTGAACTAGGGTGTTCCTGAGTCCAGGTCCTAAATTCTTGGCTCCCTACTACTCAGAAAAGGTCTGAGAAGAGGACTTCTCCTAAACTTTGTTAAAGATAGGGAGGGAGGGTCCACAGATGTGGAACATTGCATACAATGTCAGCCTTTTTTGATGTATTGATCGATTTTATGTTTTCCATCTTCTTCCTCTTTTTAAAACAATTCTTCAGTATAAGGGATGGCTATCTTGGAAGGGGAGGGGAAGGGAGAGAGGGGAATCTAGGTGATGTGAAAACAAAAGTTTTATCTAAAGGGGGCTGGGGAGCTTGCCTCTGTCTTCTTTCCCTTGTTGTCTTTTTGCTCTGAAAGAAGAGATGGTGACAAAGCCCCGAGAGATCGTTGGCTATGCCTTGGGCAGAGGCAGCTCTCCTGGATTTTCTGTTGCTTTACATTCTAAAGGTCATGTTCCTATTGGGTGGCCGCCTCACTGCATTCCTAATTTAAAGCACTTAGCAGAATGCCTGGCACATAGTAATGCTATATAAATGTTGGCTATCATAATTAGGGGAGTTGTGCCTTTGGGGCTGTTATGCTTGTTGCTATGTCTGTAATGTACCTTCCTGACATGGTGGCAGGTCAAAGAAGAAATTTATACTGATGTCAAGTCTTTCTGGCCCTTCCTGATGTCCCCCAAGTGACTTAAAGGCATCCATCCAGAAAGGATCTGGAGGGTTTGGTTGGTTCAGAGTTGGTGTGCATTCTATGGCAGCCCTAAAAGCTGGGGCTTTTAGGTTTCGTTAATAGCACAAGATAAGCGCTCACCCCACTGTGTGCTGCCTCAGTCAGATCACATGTGGAGTGATGTGCTCATGGATAGATGCTATACTTTAGAGAGACTACTGATGAGCAGAAAGGATCCAAAGAAATGTGATCAGGCAGGTGAAGGTCCCAAGGTCATGACATATAAGACGTGATTAAAGGAACCAGAGATGTTAAACCCGGATAAAGGAAGACTCAGGGAACTTTGATTAGTTGTGTCCAAGTGTCCAAAGGGATGCCATATGGAAGAAGGATTTGGCTTCTTGAGCTTGGCCTCCAAAGAAAGAACTCCAAAGAAAGGAAATGGGTAGATGTTACTGAGAAGTTGATTTAAGCTTGATGGAAGGGGAAATCCTTTTGAACAAGTAGAATGGGCTGCTTTGCAGGGTAGTGCATACCCCCAATGCTAAAAGGCCTTTAACAAGAGGTTAGGTTACCATTTGTCAAGATTGTTATAGAAGGTAATTCCCAGGTTTGGGTTGGACTAGATCACCTGTACAGTACCTTGGCACCTCTGAGATTTGGTGGTTCCATAAAGAACAATCAGTAAACCTCTCATTATTGGAACTCAGTTGACTAGCATTTATTAAGCGCCTACTATGTACCCAGCATTATGCTAAGAGCTAGGAATACAAAGAACAGCAAGGGGGAAAAAAGAAAAAAGAAAAACTCTGTTCCTAATGGGAAAGACAACATGTAAACAAATATGACAAACAAGAAACAAACTGGATAATTTGAGGGTAATCTCAGAGGGGAGGCACTGAGATTTCAGAGGGCTGCAAAAGGCTGCTTGCAGAAGGTGAGACTGTAGCTGAGACTTGAAGGAAGTCAGGGGGACATGATGAGAAAAGAGAGAGCTCCAGGCATGGGCGACAGCCCCTGAAAACACTCTGGGTCAGAATCATAAAACACCAGAACTGGAACGGGGCTCAGGGATTACCTAGTCCTTCATTTTATGGAAAAGGAAATTATGACCCAGAGAAGGATGGTCACACAGCTCATGCATGAGGTAGGTGGAACCTGAACACAGTTCTTGCCCCTTCCAATCTGGGTGGATTTCCCAATAACCTTTACTGTCTCTCTTCCATAACATTCCAGGTTGTCATCAGCTATAAGTGGAATAATGAACGTAACAATGTCTTGAAAGGTTTTACAGAAAAGTTGCTACCAATGGGGGTGTTCCAGGTATGGAATGGGCAGCCTCAGGGGTAGTGAGTTCCTTCTTACTCGAAATCTTCAAGCGTACACTTGAGTCAGTGATAAAGATTCACTTTCCAATACGGGTTGGGCTCGGTGGTTACTGAGGCTTCTTCCAACTCTGCAAGTCTGTGTTTCTATGAATTAAAGCTATTAAGAAATGGAGTGATCTGCTTCAAGAGGCTGTGGTTTTCCTCCTCCCTCGTGGTCCAAGCAGGACCTGGATGACCATTCTTTGGGTACATAAAGAGGAAGTCTTTTTTTCAAGTGTGGGTTGGACGGGATAGCCACTTAGGTCTCTTCCAACTATGAGTGTCTATGGGACTGTGAATTTTACTTTCACAGCCTTTAAAAGATAGGGAGCGCAAGGGTGGTATTACTGTATCTGTGAACTATGAAGGCTGGCAACAATGTGAAGGCGAGTTCAGAAAGGACAGAATGTTAAAGGCCAGATAAACAAATAGGATGCTTTTGTGTTGAACTAGGAAAGCCAGGAGGGCTTCAGCTAGCATTAAGGCATAGCATATAGGGAGGCTGGGTAATGTTTTAGAAGTATGGAAGATAAAACAGAGGGGGAGGTCAGAGCTGACAACAACTTTTTTTAAATGAACAGCAGTAACTGGATGAATGATGGTTAATGATAGTGGTGAAAGCAGAAGAGGCAGCAGGGTTTGGGTAAAATGAGTTTAGTCTTAGACCAGGTGAATCTGAGATCCCGGAAAGGCAACTAGGTAGAGATGTCCTTTAGACAAATGGAGCATCTGATCTCCATTCAAAGATTGCCCTTTCCTGGGAGAGTCAGTGGGCTATAAAATGGGTCATGGCCTAGGGCTATTAGGAAAAATTAAAAGCCTAGACAGTTTACTAATTGGATAATCACCCCGGAGATAGACAAATAGAATTTTAGACCTGAAATGGGCAATAGACAAATAGAATCTTACACCTGAAATCGAGATTATCTGGGCCAACCCAGAAATTTAACAGATGAGGAAACTGAGGCCAGAAAGATTTAGTACCTTGTCCAAAGTCCCAGAAATGCTTTTTTTAAAATTTGCACAGTTAATTTCATTCTAGTTTTAAGAGTTTCCAGAGCCAGAGACTTTCTTGTCTTCTGAACAAGGATAAAATGGAATCAAAACTCCTAAAAATCCCAGTTTTCTTTCCTTGTCATCTGAAATAGCATTTATCTGTTTTATTATTATTTTTATTTTATAATATATAAGTATATAATATAACATAATAGTATTTTATATTATCATCCCTTGCAGAAGATAATACACACTTATTTTTCTTTAAAAGGCCCTGGATGAATTGAGGTTTTTTTGAGGTTTCAGCCATACATGGCATTATTTTTCCCTTTTCATTTCTGCCCTATAGAATACAAGAAGCCACACAGGTTCTCCCTACTTCTCCAGTTGAGTCTTACATATGGGATTAATTAGAGGAGACCAATAGCTGCATGGGCATTTATCTGTCTCTAGAACACTGTTTTGAATTTTCTGATGCTGTCATTTCAGTATTCCTACTTTTGGGGGGGTTGGAATGACTAATCCCTTCAACTAGTTTTAATGCCTGATAAGGCATTGGGTGAGTGGGCATATGATAAACATTAATTTTTAATTTTATCTATTTACCTTGAGACCTTGCCAGGGAGGCTTCAGATGTTCCACAGAAAAGGGCTCTCTGTGTGAGTGTGTGTGTGTGTGTGTGTGTGTGTGTGTGTGTGTGTGTGTGTGTATAATGCATGCATATGTGCAGTCCAGGACAAAGAACTTTTCAGCATATTCCCTTTCTTCAAAGTAAGTGGGATATAACTCATTTGTGTAGTGGTAAGAGGACTCTTCAGTCTGTATAAACACTCATCTAATTTTATTAAGAGTGTTTACCAAAGCTTTTCATCTGTAATTTTGCTGGGGAGGAAAACAGGCTTGGAGTGTGATGTTAACAATTCAACAAACATTTATTAAGGGCACGTTATGTCTTTGGCCCCTAGACTCAGAGCAGGGAGGGATGTTAAAAGCCATGAGGTTTTACAGGTGAGGAAACTGAGACTCAGAATTAGGATTCAGAACTGGCCTTTTGATGACAACCCTGGTACTCTTACTACCACCCAATGGCAGTCATGCAGATGGTTGCCAATGTGCTGCCCACAGGCGTTTGGTAACAGTGACCAGCTGCATCCCTCTGTTCTCCAGGCTGCCTCTATTGTGCCTCGTTGGTGCTGCCCAGGATCAGCCCTCTCTCAGTCAGTCAGTTGGTGCTTAATTCACTCAATCATCATTATACTCTAAGCCTTTGGCCTCATCTCTTTCCCCACCATCCTAGTCACTTCACGTATGAACTAAAGAAAGGGAAAGTCTGCTTTGGAGAAGTTGTCTACTAGATAATCCAAAAGCCACAGGGCCATCTTCCAAAGAGCCAGGTGTCCTCTCCTTCTCTTGGCCAGCTTCTTGGGCAGCATTCCAAGTAAGGAGAGCTTAGGGATGGAAGGGAGCAGGGGAGCATACTCAGCCTCTGGAGACTGGGAGGTGGTCATTTGGGGAGGGGAGAAGTGTGGAAGGATAAAGTGTTAGGTGTTTTATCTTTGGCCCATGGATAACTCATTGCTGTGTCTTCCAACCACCTCACCACCTGGCTCATGGGCATTTTAACCCACTTTAACAACTAAAAATAATTTTCTAATCTTTGTATAAGGAATATGGACTTTTGCCATTTTAAATTAATTTTCCCTCCTTTTCTCCCCCCTGTATTGAACAAGTATATGTGTGTATGTGTATGTATATATATACATATATATACATAAATACATACATACACATATACACATTTATGTATTTTTACACGCACATTATATGTTTATATACACACAGAGACTGACAAAACAAATTCCCACATTTTACCACATTTGAAACATTTCATGTGTGAAGATGTATTTCTCTTTCAGAATCCTAAGTTCACCACACCTCTGAAGTGACATGCGTTATCTTCATTCTTTTGGACAGAGAAAGAGTCCTAAGACTGCCATACTGCCAAAGAAGCTCATGACAAAAAGGTTAAAAAAAAACCCCACTCTGAGACTGTAAGTGATAGAAAAGGTACCAATCTACATTGGTAGTGGGAGTTTCCTCATTGGATGTTCCTTTTATTAATGAGATCACAAGTTCAGTCTAGCTCCTCCATATTTGGTATTTAATTTTTTATGTACATCTTGTTTTCCTTCTGTAGAATATAAGTTCCTTGAAAGCAGAGACTATTTTATTTTTGTCTTTGGATCTCCAGAAACTTGCACAGTGCCTGCCATAGGGCAATTGTTCTTTGGATTAATTAATTTATGAATGAAATAGTCAGGAAGGAAAAAGAGTTAGGAACATCTGGTTTTAGGTCCTGCTTCTGACACATATTAGTTATGTGACCTTGTACAAGTAACCTGACCACTTAATTCTCTAGGCACCCATAGAAAAGTATAAGCTACTTGTCAGTTGCTGATTTCAGTTGGTGGATAGAGCGACTGCAACCAGGATTTCCTCACACCAATGAAATCACAAGTTCAAAGCTTGACACATATACCACTACCCCCCCCCCCCAAAAGGGAACTAAATGGATAGCTCACAGGATTGACTGTGACATTTAAATACATGGGTTCCAAGAGAGTTTTGATTCACAGATCCACAAAAACTTTAAAAGGGAAACAAAAATGTTTTAAAGCTAAATACCAAAACCATTGGAGGCAGACATCAGAGAGGACAATGGAGCTTTCTCATAGCATGTAGCAAGGTACCTCAGTCAGGCACAGAACATTGGGCTGGATGAAACATACATCTGATCCAGTGTGGCTGGTCCCAGAACCATAGAATTTCAGAGCTGGGAATGGCCTTAGAATTAATTTTGTCCAGCCCCAGTGTTTTGTACAGATTACAGGTGCATAGATTTAAAGGGAACAAGAGTCTTAGAGCTCAAATATTTCAACTCTTCATCTTATAGGTGAGGAAACAGACTCATATGGGATGTAGTAAGTGACATGTCCAAGGCTGAAGAGCTAATGGAAGACATAGCCTGAATTTGGACCTGGGGCTCTTGTCTCCCTGGGAAGCTCGCTTTCAACTACCAAGATTATTTTTCTTTTGCCAACATGAGCCCAGCATGCAAATGGAACAGTGGCTACTTGACAAGAATCTCCTGACTTTATGAGCAAATATTTGCATAATTTGTATATAATTTTTCAAGTGGCTTTAATTATGAATGGTTGTTGACTACATGTCACTGGGATTTCTATTCAATAGTGATTACAATGAAATTAGAGTGGGATATTTGACAGTGAAGGCAAGGCTCAGCTTCAATTAATTTTCTTTGGCTAGACCAGGAGAGCAGACTAAATAGAAGTCCATAACAAAATTAACCCCAAAGTGGAGACTTATGAGCTGGCAGCCTTGCTTTTCATCTGGGCTGAGAGTAACAGGCACCCACCGCACATCTTTCAAACCCACGGAATAAAAACAATTTCTCCTTCATTCCACGTTGTTCTGTCAGTAAATGGGCCCCTTGTTTAGAAGCTGATGTTGCGTTCTATGAAAATTAGAAATTAGAAATAGTCGTAGTTTACGTTTGCCATTTATATGGTTCCAGTTGGGTCATCTTCCATCACCATCAGCCACCCATGAGCTATGGTCTTCCAGTTGGACTAAACAGAATCTCAGCACTCCACAATTTGGGCAGTATGGCTTGGGGAGAATCAACCATCTTTTCCGTTTTTTCTACTCCATCACTTTTAAGGGCCACCCCTATGATCACACTACCGTTTTGTGTTTCAGGACATGAAAAATAATAGAAGTTATGTGGTCAACAAAGGCTTTAAAAACTCACTGGTCTCATGGAGAGAGCCAGAAATCTTCTTATGTTCTATTCTTGGTTTACCCAAGATTCCCTGAGTGATCTTGGATGATCTATACATGACAATTCTTTGTCACCATTTTGTTTTCCTATTTAAAACATTTATTGATATCTCTTTGTTTTTATATCATCTTTATTGCTGATTATATCCATCCCTTTCCTACTCAGCAGTATGTCCTTTGAAATAAAGATAAAGGAACGAAGAAAGAGAAAGAAAGAAGGAAAGAAAGAAAGAAAGAAAGAAAGAAAGAAAGAAAGAAAGAAAGAAAGAAAGAAAGAAAAGGGAGGAAGAAGGGAGGAAGAAGGGAGGAAGGGAGAAAGGAAGGGACAGAGGAGAAAAAAAGCAGCTCAGTAAGACAGTAAGTAATTCACCAATTAGTCTGACAGTGTATGCAATGTTCCCCACCGTAGTCTCCCACCTCTATAAAGAAGGTTGGTTCCATGTTTGTAAGATCATATATTTGGAGACAAAAGAAATCTTTGTCCATCTCCAAAAGAGATGCAGCCCAACATCCTCATTTAAAAGTTGGGGGAAAAACTGATTTCTAACAAAGTTATGACTTACTCAAGATGATAGCAGTAATAAGTGGCAGACCCAGGATTTGAACACAGATCTTCTCCAAAGCCAAGATTCTTTTCACTAGGCCATGCTGCCTCCTCTATAGGTCTTTAGTACCTTTCTTAGTCATCTTACCGTCAGGCTTTTAGGAGAATTTAAACCTACACTGTATGTAAAAATGGATTGTAAATGGGAGGCCTCCTCTGATCCCTCATCTTGATGTGACCATGACCTTGATGTCTTTAAGGCTTTGCCAGTAGACCACAAGGTTCTGACAGGTCCTACAATGCAGGCTGGCATTGTTTTCTGCAACTCAGTCTCAAAGAGTTCCCTAGAACAGTGAAAGAATTAGTGGCCTGCCCAGAGTCATACAGTCAATGTGTCTGAGGTGGGGCTTGAACTGGGGTTCCCATGCCTTTGAAGCCAGCTCTCTATCCAGTATGTACAAAATACGTACCTAATAAATACATAGGAATTTGGGGGAGTTTGAGTAGGGAACAACTGGGGAAACCAGGAAAAGCTTCCTGGAGAAAATGGAATTTGACCTGGGACTTGATGGGAGCTGGGTACCAAGAGGCAGAGATGAGGTAGGAGAATGTTCTAGGTCTGCAAAAAGAAGCCTAGACAAAGAGCAGTTCTTAGACACTTGGGATGGAATGTACAGTACCTGATGGGAGAGCAATCGTAGCTAGTCTGGAAAGGCAGATTGTGAAGGGAGAGGAAACTGAAGTTGCCTGTGATGGTCCTGCTAAGGCTGAGTTGTTGGAGGTAGGCTATCCCTGACCCAAGCTGTCCTGACTACAAGCCCAGCACTCAGCCCAGAACAATATGAATACAATCATAACATAATGAAGACTTGGACGGGCTGTATGCTTTCCCTCTTCCAAGGGCTCAGAACTTTTGTCTATATTTTCATAACATATGTGTGGTTTTCCTGGCAGACAATTGTTATTATTGCCATGATACAGATGGAGGGACCAGGCTCAGGGTGCTGCCAAGTGCATTCTCAGGGGAGTCCCACCCCACTGTAGAGGTGGCAAAAATGGCCCTGGAGCTCAGGCATTGACTCCAGCTGTTGCTGACAGTAATCAGGTTCAGGTCTCTTAGTGCCTATGACTCCTCCTCCAGCCTCCTGAGGGTTTCCAGACTCAAGCTCATTTTGCTTTGCTGCTGGCTTTAGCCTGTAACACCCTTCTACTTTCTCTTAGCCTGTCCAGATCCCAGTCATCCTTCAAGGACCATCATTAAGTCCCTCTTTTCCAGGAATGCTTCCATTCTCTTTGGTTGTTTTGGAGCTGATTTATTGTCAACTGTGCTTTTCTGTCCCACGCTATTTTGTGGGGGAGAGGGAAAGTACAGTAGATACAAGGTGGCCCTTGGAGTGAACAAGATCTGAGTTCAAGTCCTAACCCTGATACACACTAGCTGTGTGATCTTGGGCAAATCCCCTAATCTCTGAATGGCCCCCAGGCAATTTTCTAAATTTGTAACTTTCAAAAGGAGTTCCCACACTTTTTCTACATTCGATAATTCATTTAGTAAACATTTATTAAGCACCAACTGTGTGCCAAATACTGTGCTAGGTATACAAAAAGAGAAGGCACTCCTATATTAAAGGAGTTTACAGTCTAATGGGTCTGGGTTCAAACTCCCTTCAGAAAAATGATTTATCTTGATTTTTATAAAGCAACATGGTGCCAGTAAAAGGACCCAGGATAGTGAACTCAATAGGCCTGAGTTCAGTTCCAAACTCTGATACTTCTAACCTATGTGACTCTGGACAAATCACTTCCCCTTCCGTTTCCTCTTCTCTATAATGAAGAGGTTGGGCCAGTTGGCCTCCAAGTCAGTTTTCCAGCCAGGCACAAACTTTAAGAAGATGATTTTGAGTCTTGAATACTTCTATCTTATTCCCTAATTCAGGGTTTTATAGTGCCCCGACTGCCCTATGGTACAGCAAAAGACCTTCTGTCTCCAAATGCTATGAATACATCTTTATTTATAGTTTAGTTGTTTTAACTATCAGCTATGAATTACATAGACTCCCTTATGTGCATGTCTCCATCAAAAGAATGGAAGCTCCTTGAGGGCAAGGGTGACTTCTTTGTCTTTATGTGTCCAGTGCCAAGTGTCTGGTTAATATAGTCTTATCCAGTCAGATCAAATAGAAAATAATTAGAGTAATCCTTACCTTGCTCAAGAAAGTCTGTCCTCTCATCTTTGCTTGTCACTGTAGCAAGCTCCCAATCAACAAGGTTTTTATTAAGTAACTACTATGTGGGAGGGCGGCTAGTTGGCTCAGTACATAGAGTTCTAGGCCTGGAATCAAGAAGATCTGAGTTCAAATCCAGGCTCAGACACTTGCTATCTGTGTGACCCTGGGCAAGTCATTTAACCTTTGTTTGCCTTAATGCACTGGAGAAGGAAATAGCAAACCACTCCAGGATCTTTGCCCAGAAAACCCCATAATGGGGTCACAAGAGTGGAGCACAACTGAGTAGCAGCAGCAGAAATGTGGGAGGGAAGGAGTGGAAAGAATGAGCGTGTTAAAATGCTTACCATGTGCCAGGCACTGTACACGTAATAAATCTGACCCCGTTTGATCCTCATAATTATTTGCCATCATTATCCCCATTTTACAGCTGGGGAAACTGAGGGGCTTGCCCAGGGTCTCACAGATAGTGTTTGAGGCCAGATTTGAACACACATCTTCCTGACTCCAGGCTGTACTAAGTTCTAGAGATAAGAAGGAAAAAAAAAACAGGTCCCTGCTTTCAAGGAGTTTACTTTCTGTTTACAGAAGCATGTAGCGTGTGTAAGTACATATAAAATATAGACAAAGCTGATTTTGGGTGGGCAGGAAGCCCTGCATGGGGAGAGAAGATTATGTCAAGAAAAGCTTCCTGTAGGCTGTGAACCTTGAAGGAAACCAGGGATTCTAAGAAGTGGAAAGCAGGAAGGGTTATGTTACAGGCATGGGTGGGGGGACCCTGAGAAATCTAGATAAAAGGCACAAAATCCCCTTTGAAATTAAAAATATTTCCCTGCAGGTACAAGATAAGACTTAGCCTTATTGGGGAGGGGGAATGAGCAGTGAACCGTATGGATTTAATTGTGGGGAGAGGGTGTGTACCAACTAGGGGTGCACATACGCCACAGCCCCCAACTTCCCAGAGCCATACTGGAAGCCAAGAAAATTGTTTTTAAAATCTGATCTCTCCTGGAGAGAGGGTGATGTCAAGTATATGGTGAGTGACCACCCAGGAGGAACAGCCCCAGTTTGCTTGCTTAAATTGTTTGGGACTTGCTTGGCTGTCTCTCTGTGGTAGGACTATGACCAGTGGGCCAGTTGAGTTATCTGCATGGCTGAAAAGCTGCAGGGGGAAAAGGGAAGGGGGCAAGGAGAGGGAGCTTGTCATCTCCATAGCAGGCCCAGCCAGCTGGGCCCCACTCCCTGTGGAAGGAATGTGGCCACACATCTGGCAAGCGGCAGAGGGATGGATTTCACCAGTCCTGTGTCCCCAGCTCACCATGCTCATCCCGGTGTTGGCTAAGTGTGCTTAGAGATGTGTGTTCAGAGGGAGCAGTGACTTGTGTCAGGCCCCTAGGATCACAGATTAAGAGTTAGAGAGAAGTCATGGAGCCCAACCCCTCACTTATTTTACAGATAAGAAAACTGAGACCCAGTGAGATTCAGTAACAGGCACAGGGCTATATAACCGATAAAGGTCTGAGGCATTTGAATGAGGCTCTGTTCTTCCTAACTCTAGGTCCAGGATTCTATCCAATACCCTTGGAAAATTATTTGGGCATCTTCACGACAAGGGAGTGCAGGATGGCCTGCCAAAAACAAACCATAAGAATGTGACTTAGGGCCTACAGCATGCCCATGGCACCCCCTCTCTGAGGGTGCTAGCTTGGGTACCAAGCTGCCCTGTTGATTCTTCAGTAAGGGACAGAGTCAGCTATGGACTTCCTAACCCATCCCATGGAAAGGTTTGTGAGTAGGACTTCAAACATTAAGACCAGGCCCCTCTTCTCTATGCTAGAAATGTTCATGGACTGAAACAATTGAGAACAAAGAAGGAAAAGTCCTAATTACCTCTCAGGAAGTGTACAGGCCCAGTTTGGTGCGCACAGAATGGAGAGGGCATTGGGTTTCATTGACTTGGTCTCCCTGGAAGGCGGCATGCCCCACAGGAAGGCCTTGCATTCCTGTCCTTTCGGTGAACCTGCCTGAAAGGAATACAGGAGTTATTGGGTAATCACGGCATGTCAGCACCTTGGTTATGCAGCATGGCTCAATCCAATAATGTGAATGGCGCCTGTAATAGCACTGATGAAAAGCGCACCAGTTTCAAAAGGGCCTTGAATGATTTTTTTGTTCATTTTCTGTTTACATGTAATGTGTTATTGATGTCATTACCTTATAATACAGCTGCTTGTTTCATAGAAAAACCAGGAATTATTCATTATTTTTTTAAGGGGGAAAAAAAGGAAGAAAGAAAGAAAGAAACCCTGTTACATGAAGAAAATTGCATTCGAATGCTGCAACTGAAACATATTGATTTCCTGGCACCAGACTTTTTAGATTAAAAATGCCAATACTAAATCCTTTCATGACCTATAGTTCATATGAAGTTCGTGTGTCATTTACTATTATTCTGGGGGGTAAAAAAAAAGACTGAATCTATAATGAAAACAAGAGTTTAGAAGAATGTCTGTAGGTTCATCAATTTGCATACTATTGTAATAAGGCTTGATTATGCACTAAGCAGGCTGACAGGCGGGTGGGTTCACTAATATTTCCAACTAAAAGCCATTTATCTATTTTAATTGTGTGCTTGTCTTGGTTTAATCACAGAATCATAGCATGTCAAAGCTGGAAGGGGCCAGAGAAATCATCTTGGCCATCCCCTTCATTTTATCCATGAGGATATTCAGACCAGAGAGGCTAAGCACCCCCCACCCCAACTCCCCACCCTCAGCTTTGTAACCCTGCTCATTGGGGGCAAAGGCAGAACCAGAATCCGGGTCTGAGCTGGTGTGTTTCAAGCCATCTCCAAACTTGACTGGGACCTTTTGACCACATGCCCTTTCACTAACATAATTAAATGAGAAACAGTGCCATTGACTGGTAATCGTGTTGAACTTAGAACAAGAAGATACTTGTGCCTGAATCCTGGCTGGGAGGTCTGCCATTTCACTTCTCTTGGCCTCAATTTCCTTATCTATAAAACAGGGATAATATGAGCATCATCGCCCTCATAAGGTTGTTATTTGAGAACCCTGCATTGTAAACTTTGAAGTGATATATAGAAATGTCATTGATTGTTGTTTTGTTGTTTTTCGTCCTTAGTTCCTAGAGAGGACCAATAACTGCATGAAGGTGATGTCTGAGGATACCCATTAGACTTTTCATGGGAAAGAAAATTGTATTGCATAAATGTATAAGCACAGACAGATTTTTTTCTCCCTGGTCATGGGTAGTGTCAGCACAGAGGATAATCTCCAGCCACAGGTGGTGGTGGTTGTCCACCCTTCCTTTTTCATGTCTTGACTTTTGAGTGAATTCGATTCAAGTGAGGCAGAGTTGTGCAAAGTAGTCATCTTCACTCTTCCTGAGACATTGAAGTCCAGTGGCAGGACAAAAGTCATAGCCACAGATAGCATTTCAGTAGGAGAGTGGCCAAAGTGTCCGCCCCTTCCCCTCTTCTCCCATCTTCCAAGAGTCCTTGAACCTACTCTATAATCCTTTGCTAGATCTCACCTTCCCTCTAACCCCTCAGCGCCACATGGGAGAAATGCTCAGCACAGAGGAAATAGGTCTCCTTTCCCCCTCTTTCAGGGAAGAAAGACTCACCATAGTGTGTCAGTGCCCTGGGACAAAATTCTAGCCGCCTCATCCTAGTTTGGGCTTTAAGCACAAGGGCCCTCCCTATCTGTAGTTTTATTATAATGCAGGGTCATTAAAAGTTAGCATTCGCTGGCATGCCAATTCATTAAGAATGTATAATGGACCCTCCTAAGTGCCTTAGTACTCCTGAGTTCATCATGATTTTACCCTCTTGTCAAATGTCTTATGAAGTATCCTGAACCAACCAGCAAATTCCTCAGTTCTATCTTTGCTTCCATAAAGAGGACACATACCCGTGAGATCTCTTTAGAAGGGAAATCAGAATTTTTTTGCTAAAAGCAAGCTTCCTTTAACAGTAGTCACATACCTTGTCAAACTACTGTTGCAAATGTCTTTTGGGAGTGAGTTCTCTGTGTCTTGGTAAGCCAAGAGTGATGAACTCCCCTGCACTTGTCTTAGATGGGGTGGGAAAGACTTATAACTTGCCTGCCTCAGTATCCCTATCATTAAAAAAGCTGTAGGTAGGCCCCAGAAAAGGTAGCTGGAAGACTTTTTGTCCTTGCATGGCAAGGGTAATTCTGTTACCTCAAAGCCTCCACTGAAGCATGGAGCCCCAAGGAAGCAGGAATGAGAAGGCCCTTCCCTTCCTCCTTCTCTGCTCTTTGTTGGATTCTCTTTTTTAAATAGTATTTTATTTTTCTCAATTGTATGTAAAGACAATCTTTCACATTCATTTTTATAGAATTTTGAGTTCCCAATTTTTTTCCTCCCTCCATCCACTCCCTCTTCCTAAAACAGTGAGCAGCTAGATATAGGTGATAAATGTATATGGATTCCCTCTTAATATTTTCCTACCCTCATCCTGTCCTGCCTCTAAGCCTACTCTGGTAGGCTTAACAACTGAGACAGAGAATCTTGTCCTGGGAAAATGGAGAAAGGCAAACCAAGGTCTGTTCCCTTCTCCTTCCTAGCACCCAATCACAATCACAAGTATGCTTTCCTTTTCCTTATGTGCACTGAGATATTGCACTGTTGTCTCCCCTAGTAGGGAACAAATCCCTTGGGGAACAGGACCAGGCTTTTGCCTTTTTTTGTATCCCAAGACTTAGCATAGGGCCTGGCACATGATAAGATCTCAGTAAAGGTACATTGGCTCACTGACTTCTCCCCTTAGTTCTGACATTTTCCTCACACCCTAATGGGTCATCTTGTGCCCCACTTTGGTCTAGAATTGCCTGAAATTCAGAGTATTGCTTCTAGAGCCCTTTATTGAATCTCATCATGTCTACCATGTTCCACCTCGTTTTAAGCTTCTTGCATGTATTGGATTCCTATTACCCCTCAAAGTCATGAGCTGGGTTGTTTTTCTTAGTTGGGAATGTCATGGAGGAAACTCTCCTGTCAAGTCGAGTCAGCAAGCATTTATGTAACCCAGAGCTCAAGCCCATTTGAATATGGATCTCCCTATTGGTGGAGAATGATTAGTTGACGTTCATTTCTTATATGAAGGGTGGAGTTAGCCAGAGATGGAAAGACATTTTTTTAAGCACCTAGGCATATATGCTGGGAATATAGTGAAAGGTGAAAACAGACCCTACCCCCAAGGAGTTTACATTCTAACGGAGGAGAAAGGCAAAGAACTATGTACAAAGAAGAGATAGGATGAGCTGGAGATAATGCCAGAAGGCACTGAGCATCAAGGGGCTTCTTAAAGAATGTGAGGTCTGTGGGGCAGCTAGGTGGCACAGTGAATAAAGAACTGGCCCTGGAGTCAGGAGGACCTGAGTTCAAATCTAGCCTCAGACACTTAACATTTACTAGCTGTGTGACCTTGGGCAAGTCACTTAACCCCAATTGCCCCTCCAAAAAAAATATGTGAGGTCTGAGCTGGACTTGAAGGAAGCCAGAGAAGTTTCAGGAATATGAAGTTGTATATCTCTAAGATCCTGTACAAAATGAGACAAAACGGGACCTGCCTTGACATCCCCTTTTGATACTTTTTCACCTAGATAGGCCTTCTCTTGTCAGGCCCTCTCCTATCTGAAACATTGCCAGACTCCCACTCTTGACAGAATATCTTGTGTATCTGAGCCCTCCTATACTATATGCGAAAATATTGTTGTTTATTTCCTCCATTGAGACTTGTTTATTTAACAATGTCTCTTGTAGAAAACACTTAGATGTTGGCCCCCAAAGCATAAAGTTCTCTCTGAGCTCATTCTCAGTCATGATCCCTGAAGCCCTGGGCAAAAAAATAGGCATTCATTCATTCTGCAAAGAAGTCAGAGATCTCCAAGCCAGTGTAAACAGGTCATTGGAGGGCCTCTGCACTTGGAGGGGATTTAGGGCCAAAGTTCAGAGGCAGCTTGGATGAAAAAGAGCAGGATTTTCAGAGGAAGAAGCAGGGAGAAGAATGAGAATTGGAAAATGGTGTGTTTGTTTCCAGCCGTGCAGGATTCCTTTTTTTTTTCCCCTGTAAGTGATGGGTTTATTTCCCCTTCCAATGAGACTTACTTTCCTCAGGGCTTGTATGGTAGATGGGCAGTTTAGACTCCTGACACGGTCACTCTGAGAACATAAGGGAGAGCAGCAGTAGAGATAGATCTCCATATTCCCCTTGGCGGGTCTCCGAGTTGACCTCCCGTGTAATTCAGTTTTCACATTTGGTCAGTCCTAGGCCACTAAATAAAATTCTCAAGTAAGGCTGAGAGAGGGGACGAAAGGGGTGAGAAGAGAAAGTCTTATTTAATATAGTAGTTGGTCAAGAAAAAGTGAGAGTATATTTGGAAAAACAACTACAATTTTCTGATTTGAGATCACTGTTGTTAATAAGCTTTGTCTTGTACTAAGGTAGGTGGTTAATGAACTTAGTGAATTACTGGTAAATTTAGTTTGAAGAGCCAAGGAAAGCCAGAGCAGCACCATTTTATATCTTATCTCTCTGACTCTGGGATTTAAAATGAATAGATATGTCTTCCCTTTCATAAACATTTGCATCTGTGAGGAGTCAAAAGGTTCATTTAGATTTGGGTCATTATCATTAAAGAGAAGTATAAAGTGGGTAACATCCAATGGGAAGAACATGCCATGTGTGGGAAGCCACTAGCTCTGTATTTCTACAAAGAGGAAGGTAAGTTATAGGTAGTGAGACCACTAAATTCTTACTATCCATCTATCTATCTATCTATCTATCTATCTATCTATCTATCTACACAATGCAGATATGTTTACATGTGTATATTTATATATACATATGTGTATATATATGTGTATATGCATATGAGTGTGCGTATGCATGTATGCATGTGTGTGCATGTGTATGTGTGTATGTATGTATTTTATAAGGAAGCTTTCCACCGAGAAATCAAAGATTGGAGCTGTGAACAGAAAATTACAAAATTAGATTCAGTGTGAAAAACTGAGGGTGAGACAATATAAAACACATACATATTTGAGGAGAAAAAGTAACATCAGAATGGTGGGAAAAGAGACAGCAGTGATTATAAACAGCAAATTGGATCCATTTGCCATGGAATTGGATGATGAGTAAAGGAAAAAGCAGAAGGGGAGGGAGCCTGCCTGCTTGAAGTCTTCTTAAAAAGGGCAGGGAGCCAAGAATCCACCTCCATGGAGCCTGGATGATGTCCTTATATTTCAGCGCCTCAACCTCCATGCCTTCACAAATTGGAGAGACTCCGGTAAAGAAGACCGAGGATGATTAAGGACCAGGAGCGTTTGGCTTGAGGATGTTGCTGAAGCCTCCTGGAAACACGAAGATGTTAGTGATGAGGGGATGAGATATTAATGGGTCATCATTATAAATGGCCTGAAAACAAAGGAATGGTGTCCATGCATAGAAAGGAAGATGGTGGGGAAGAAGGAGGTTGAAATTAATCACTGTAAATGTCATCTCCAGTTTCTGTAATATTTTTCAGATGAGGACATTTTTTTAGGCTATTCGATAGTTTTTCCAAGAGAACTGGGGGAAGCCCCATCATTTGAGTCATTTTTAAACCCAGATTGAAGCCAGTCCTAGACAAGGCATTCATAGAATAATCCTGCACAGTCAGGGGGCTTTCCTTGGTGACCTAATCAGTCTCATTTCCATGACTGATGTCGAGGTTACCCAGAGAGGTGCCAATTAGCACCTGCTAAGTGTCAGGGGATCATCTGTAATGTGGAAGTCCATTTACCTACCGGTAATTACAAGGAGAATCTCTCTAAGCCTGGTTCATTAGAGACAAGGAAGGCTAAGTTGGTGAAAAGTCTGAATTAAGGAACCTTTTCAAAGAGACACAGCTCCATTGTTAGCTTTCATTTCTATATAGTTGATAAAATAAACCCAGTAAAATGGTACCTAGTAGGAGCCCTTTGGGGAACTATTTAACTAGATGAACAATAACTCACATTTCTATACTACAGGAATTCTTAGCCTTTTTGGTGTCATGGCCCCCTTTGGTAGTCTAGGGGGCACCTATGGACCTCTTGTCAGAATCAGGTTTTATAGGCATAAATGAAGATGTGTGGGATTACAAAGGAAATAGATTCTATTAAAATACAGTCATCAAAATACTAAAAACAAACAAAAAACCCTAATCTCATGGACCCTAGTTAAGAACCCCTACTATATAATGCTTTAGAGTTCAAAGACATTGTTTTCCTCTCATCAAGTGACTCAGCAAGGGAGAATACTGCACATAACCCCATTCTCATCTAACAGATAAGGACACTCCAGTTCAGAGAGCTTAAGGGACTTTCCTGGTAGGGTCCCACAACTAGGAGCTCCAGAAGTGATATTTAAATCCAAGTTTTCTGACATCAAGTCCAGAGACCTTTAGACTTGTAAGATAGCTTAGACCTGGAAGGGACCTGAGAAGCCATCTGGTCCCATCCTCTCTTATTTTAATAGATAAATGGAGACCTTGACACGGTAAATCACTAGCACGAGTGGGACTGGAATTACCTCTATGCCAACTGCTTCTCAATCTTCATCACAAGAATGATGAGCAATTTCCAAAAGTAAAGGGTACTTCTAACATGCTTGAGCCCCATTTTTGTCTTACTTAAAACAATCTGGTGATCTTCTTTATGTTGTGAATTTCTTAGCAAACTCTTCATGGGACAAATGTAAACTTCAGCCCAGACTCTGGACAAATTGTCACAAATTGGGAATTAGTAGTTTGAATTGGGCAACCAGGTGGCACCATCGTGCAAAGGGCACTGGTTCTGAACTCTGGCCAACTCATCTTCCTGAGTTCAAATCCAGCCTCAGACACTTACTAGCTGGGTGACCCTGGGTAAGCTATTTCACCCTGTTTGCCCCAGTTTCTTCATCTGTAAAATTATCTGGAGAAAGAAATGGAAAAACACTCTAATACCTTTGCTAAGAAAAGCCCAAATGGGGTCATGACTGAAAATGGCTGAACAACAAAGAGTTTGAATTAATAATGTTTCCTGTACAATAGGGAATAGCAGCTCCTTATGTAAGAAACAGCAAGCTCTGGCTGAGAAAGCTTAACCCATTCAGCTACAAAAATAATGATGAGAGCATTTATGTGGTACTTTAAGGTTTGCAGAGCACTTTGCAAATATTATCTCGTTTAATAACAACCCTGGGAAGAAGGTACTATTGTTATCCTCGTTATACAGATGAGGAAACTAAGGCACAGAGAGATTTAAGTGACTTACCCATGGTCACATGGCTAGTAAGAGTCTAAAGCTAGATTTGAACTCAGGTCTTCTACTGCATGGTTGGGAAAGGATTTGAATTCCCAACCTTTGGATTTTTTTGCTAAAAGAAAGCTAGAACCTCAGTTTCTCTGGAAAAACTAAAAAGTTTTGTCTGAAACACCCAAGGCGTTAGTTTATGGAATCAGAACATGGGATCTCAGAAGGCATGTGGTCTACCCATTACCTAAACAAGAGTTGTTTCTACAACATACCCAATGAGTGGTCATCCAAGCCTTTACTTGGCGGGTCCATTGAGGCTCCCCTGACTGTCTATCTGTCCGTGTCTGTCTGTCTTCCCTCCCAGTTCTCTGTGCCTTCTCCTTTTTTATTAGATATGCATTCCCCAATGGAATTACCTGATGAATAGAGCGCCATCAATGGTTTCCCTCTTCTCTCCTTTCGCTGTAGAGTTCAGTCGCTATCAGCACTAAATTTTGCTCAGGGTTCACAGCCGTCAGAGCAGCTAGTGCAGTTTTAGGTTAAGCATATTTTATCCATAATTGCTATATTTGGTTCTTCAGTTATTATTGCAGGTCCTTGGGGTACATTTAAATCTACCTTATTGTAATAGATTATGGAATATAGTGGCTAATGTGTCTAATGTAGAATAAATGACTGTAATGATTTATGATGCGGCCCTTCAATTTTATTGAACATAAGGATCATTGTACGAAAATGGATGGTGTATTGCTGGTTTAGCATAAAATACTGAATAAAGTATTCAAGAAAATGAATGGATCGGCCAGTTCATAATACTCTGCTCCCTCAGCTGAGAGGTCTTTAATAAGCAAGCGTGTCATTACACTTGAAAATGTATGTGGAGGCCATAAGTTATCTAGAACAGTGACAGGGACCAGCCAAAGCTCTTAGCAAAGAACGGCCTTCTTGGGAAGAAAATGGTCAGACAGATGCCGACCTGGGCAGGTGTGTTGTTTGGTTTGGGGGGGCTTTTGCCCCATGAGATTCCCACTGTTGATCAGGGTCTCAAATCATCTCCACACCTGAAAATGATGGAAAGGGAAGGAACAAAGGTCAGGCATGGTTTAGGATCCTCTGGAGTTTAGAATCTCACTATTTATTCTCCTTTCCCTTAGGCTACACGTTCCTTTGCATCAGCTGATCAGTCTTTCATTTTTAACACACCTGGTGCCTGGGATAAATGATATAGCTCAGACCAAATACTTCCCCTGGAAATCAAACCTGTCTTCCTATGTTGCTGAGCCTGGGGAAGAGACAGTCTTGTTAGGGAGCTCTTGGTTTCTCATTAATATTCATTTCCTAAGAACTAGGTTAACAAAGGTGGTTTCCTCCTTAGGGAAACAAATACATTGGACTTTTCAGACTATGGGGCCAAAGAAAAAGCCTGCAATGACAGATGAGGGGCTTGAATCACTGGTTAAGTCCAATTTGCTGATGCTGCCCTATGCCAAAATAATGGGGGCAGGGTGACTATGGGGAATCTTCCTTTCTTATCCTTGCTCACTGTGCTGTTACCAACCTCGCCCCCCGCCCCCCCCCCCGCACCCCAGGTGGTTTGATGGAACAGACAATTTCCAATTAATGATGGAAACCTCTTAGGAAACTCAGAACATTCTTCTCATCCCAACCCTCACTACCTTTGCCCATATTTCATCTAGGTAAGACTGAGAAGAATACACTCCTAGCTGTATTGTGAGTCCCACCATAGTCAGCTCCATTATCATCATTAGGAAATGTAGTTTTCCATTAGTCATTCTGACCCTGAATGAACAGATATACCAGCTAGATATCACAGGCTTATACAACTCCTTATTTTCTGTTCATTTCCTCCACAGTCAAGCCAGTTGCCTCATCACCCAGAGCAAACAAACAGGGTCCTCATCCTTATTGGTGACTATATCTCCTGGCCCACCATCTTAAGAAAGCCCCATTGTCCCTTCACTATTCCCCTTCTCCAACCATATCCTCCAATGCCCAGAAAACTTGTATTTCACAATGTACTTTAACCACTACCTCCACCCCACTCACATACCCCATCCAGTTCTGGAGCTATGATCAAATCAACTCTGCCATTGTTCCTGGATAGGTTGTTTCAATCTACTCCTCTATGACCCCACTCACTCTGTTGGTTGCCTTCACTTCCCTATATGTGTTGCGCTCCCTTGTCTTTGAAGACAAGGGTTGTCTGCTTTTGTATGTGTAACCCCAGCTTCAGAACTTGGTGTGCAGTACATATCAATTCATTCATAGATACAGAGCTGAAAGGAACAATCAAAGGTCTTCAGATCTAACCTCCTTCTTTTGTAAAGTTTTTATTCATTTTAAACTTAAATACAATTAATTAATGCTTACAATTAAATTAATACTTAAATACAAATTGAGAAGAAAAAAAAGGACATTTCCACATATACAGAACATGAGAGGATTTAATATAAAACAATAAATTTCAAGAAAAGCTGTAGAATAAATACTATGCATTATTTTCAAAGCTACTCAGCTTTTCTTTGCTTCCTTCTAGGTCTTCTTTTCTGCTATGAACTTTTAACTTTATTTTTTCCCTCCTTCCACCCCCCCCACTCTAAAGAAAGCTACAATTAAATGCTGATATATGTGTGTGTGTATAAACACATATATACATACATATGTGTATGCATGTATGTAGATATCTATAAACATATACATATGCACATATATAAGACCATACTATGCATATTGCTACTTGTGACCTCTTTCTGCTTCATAGGTCCAAGTGTCTCCATGTTTTTGTATATCAACCAGCTCATTTCCTCACCACAGCAGGATTCCGACACAATCACATCCTATCTGAGAGATTGACTCTGAAACTTTTACCAAAATCTTCAGCATCCCTTCTATTCTTGGCTACGTTGTTTTCGTTTATACAAGATAATTTTAACTTAAAATAATTGAAATTATCTATTTTATGCTTCAACAATGTTCTTACTTTATACTATAGTTTAAAGTTTAATACTGCTGAATTTCTTTTCTTTTTTCCCCTAGTTTCTTTGAAATTCCTGATCTTCTGTTCTTCCAAATGAACTCTGTTATTATTTTTTTTCTAACTCAGTAAGATATTTTTTTAGTAATTTAGTTGGGATGGCATTGAATACATAGGTTAAATTGTCATAACCCTTTCATTTTATAGATAAAAATAACTGATCCCAGAGGAGATACAGTGACTTGTCCAAAGGCATCCAGCAAATTAGAAAGAGTTGAGATTCCTACCTATCTCCTCTGACTCCAAAGTCATCTCTTTCCACTATAACACCTGCCTCCCCTGGTATAAAGGGACCTCAAGCATCTCCCAATCTCCTTGAGAAGTCAACCAGGACAAAGAATCATTTCCTTTTACATTCTTGTTTTCTGCACAAAGTAATGGTGGGTGGGCCAGTCTGGATCCTCTCCTAGAGAACTAGATTCCACCCACCTTCCAGGACAGATACCCTGTTGGGCACGGGTGGCCTAGGAAATCAGCCCAATGTTTAAGAGAACAATATGTACATGAAATTGAGAAGTTTCACATTCCTGAAAACAAAAAATAATGTTTTGACAGTGGACCCTGAGCTGACTGATTTCCCGATGTTTATTTGTTCAGGATAGACCCTGGGGCCTCCTCTTCCTTTATTTGGAAGTGACACAGCGTGGAACATTCGTATGTAACTAGAGATGGCTTGTTAACCCACCTCTTAATTTGACCAAGCAATGGCCTCAGTGTCTTGCTACTCCTGGAGCAAAAGCAGAGCAGGGATAGTCCATACCATTCTTAAGATGAGGAACACCTGCTTTTTGTTGGTTGGGATCCCTCCATACACAGCTTCATAATAATAATTATTTTTTCAGAGTACTGGGACTTCAAGGAGGGATTCTTAGACCTAATTGAGAAGCCCTGCAATTGGGGTGGTCTCTGCATAGTATTAAGAATTGTTTTAGCTGCATCCTTGACAAAGCAGGGAATACGCATTCTCATCAAAGACCCTTTATCCTGTGTCTTTTCTCCCCAGATTACATTGGATTTATTTTCCATATATTGTCACATTTATGTGTGTATGTATGCATGCATATATAAGCTCCTTGAAGGCAGCTACCATTCTGTTCTTGTCTCATATCCCCAGGGTCTGGCACATAGTAGGTGCCTAATAAATGGTTACTGATTGATTGACTGAAATGGAGGGTTATTGAACCGCTCCGTCTAGGTCTCCTGGACCTCAATGGCATCACTTCCCATTCGGCCGCCTTGTTTTTACATAGTTGCTTTATGTTTTGTCCCCCTCATTAGGACCTGCTTGAAATCATAGCTCTTTCTTTGTATCTTCAATGCTTAGATTGTTCCTGGAATGTGGTAGGTGCTTTAAAATGTATATTCATTGACTGACTGACTGAAGGTAGCCCAGTGGGTAGAGTACTGGGCCTGGAGTCAGGAAGACCTGAGTTCAGATCTGACCCCTGACACTTACTAGCTGTGTGACCCTGGGCTAGTCACTTAACTACTATCTACCTCATTTTCCTCATCTGTAAAGTAGGGACAGTAATAACACCTACATACCATAGTTGTTCTGAGGATTAAATGAGATGATGATTATAAAGTCCTTAGCATAGTTCTTGGCACATAGTAAATGCCATATCAATGTTTTGGCTCTGCACATGCACATGTCTGACTCAATCATTTATTAAGCACCTACTATGTGCCAGGGTTTTTGCTGTGGGATTTTGGCTACAAAGACAAAAATGAAACAGTCTCTTCTCTCAAGGAACATGTACATCTCTAGGTCTATACAAAATAATAACATAAACTCAAGGTAATTTGGTGCCTATGAGGATCAGGACATGAGTGGCATCTGGGGTAAGTTTTAAAGGAAATGAGGGGTGCCAAGGCAGGGGGAGAGGAAGTGCATTGCAGGCACTGAGGATGGCAGCCTGTTCAAAGACACAGAGCCTGGAGACGGAGGGTTACACTGAGGAATGGCCTCACCTCTATGAAATTTCCTTACCTACCCCCAGTCATTTCCCAGATCAGGTCACACAAGAAGCAAGTGGCAGAGCCAGGATTTGAAATCTGGGTTATCTGACTTCAAATCCAGTGTTTGGCTGGTTGGTTTGTTTTTAATTGAGCCATTGTATCTGCCCTTCCCAAGAAGTAGCTTACAGGAATCCACCCAGTGCCCTGTAAGAGCAAGTATTTAAACATTGGCATTTGGAAGGGCAAAGAGAAATTCATGGAGACTCTGAAACTCATCTATATTTGATGTCTTCATTCCTTTGCTTAATTTGATTATTTGATTCATTGGGGCTATGTGTGTAGACTGATGCAGCTACATGGGATGTTTGTAAACATGACCTAGCAATGATGTCATATAGCAGCTAAGGGAGACCTTAATTATTAAGCAGCTGTTACTATTTTATTCCTTTGTCTCAACCTGTCAACCTTTCGTTTTTAGCTCTTCTCCTGCCCTACCTAAAATCATTTAACTCCAACTAAACCTTTCCCCAGAAAAGCAGAACCTGTCTTCCTGTATCTCTAAGGCCAAAGAAGAGATACAGGAGCCACCTACAGATACTCCCAGTTCCTGGTCAGTGGTGGCCTCCCAAGGCAGGGGCTTTAGCTGGCTTTCTTGTGGGTATTTGGTGAGGCCTAAAAGGAGCCCTTCCTAGAAAAATCATTTTAGATAATCAAAGACAATGAATGCATAGGAATACAGAGGAAGCTAACTAGTGTATTGAAAAACATTTCAAACAAGTTCACAGACATCCAAAGACCCAAGGGATATAGTGTCAGATTTAGTGCATGGTATTCTGGAGAGATACCTGACTTGGGAGCTTGGGAGGCTTGTAGTCACATCACAAATGTTACAGTTGCCAACCGTGAGATGATTAAAGAGTTGTTCAATGTCTCTGAGCCTCTATTTCCTCATCTGTCAAATGGGAGTAATGGAAGGGAGGGAGGGGCTTTACAGAGTTGTGAGAATCAAGTAAGATGGTGAACATCAAGTACTTTGCAGATTGTAAAGATATTTAAGCATGATACGTGAGTGTACGTATGTATGTGTGTATGCATGCGTCTCTGTGTGTGTGTGTGTGTGTGTGTGTGTATATATATATGTATATATATATATATATATATATATATATATATATATATATATAAACAGACAGAGAAAGAGGCAGTTAGGTGGCACAATGGATACAGTGCTGGACCTACAGCCAGGAAGGCTCATCATCCTGAGCTCAACACCAGTCTCAGACACTTACTAGCTGTGTGACCCTGGCCAAGTCACTTAATCCTGATTGCCTCAGTGAGACAATGTATAAAATGTAAAATGAGCTGGAGGAGGAAATGGCAAACTACTCAGTATCTCTGCCAAGAAAACCCCCAAATGGGGTCACAAAGAGTTAGACGTGAACAACAACATTATAGATATGTAGATACATACATGTGCTTGTATGTGTGTGTTTATATATGTATGAGTTTTTGTATATATTCATCCATATGTATGTATGTATAATCTATAATCTATAGAGAGGGACAAAGGTGGAAAAAGGAGGCGATATAAGTCTATACAAAAAATATAGAAATGCACAGTTGGCAGGGAGGGGCAGTTGAAAGGATCAAGAGAGGCCTTATGTAGAAAGAAAGGGACATTTGAGCTGAGCCTGAAATCGGAGGGGCTAGAAAGGGAAATGGAGTATTGTGTAAGCAGCAGCAAGACCAGTATGGAGGGAATATGAAGAAAGAAGAACCAGGAAAACTAACACATATTCTCTCTCTCTCTCTCTCTCTCTCTCTCTCTCTCTCTCTCTCTCTCTCTCTCTTTCTCTCTCTCTCCTTCTCTCCCTTTTTCTGTCTCTCTTTCTCTCTCTCCCTCTTTCACTTCCTCCCTCCCTCCCTCCCTCCCTCTCTCCCTCTTGTTCTCTCACTCTCTCTGTGTATATGCATATGCACATATATACATATATACTTGCATATAATCACATATCTAAATACCACAATAATGTAAATGAAAATGCAGCACATGCTTTGGGATGCTTATTGGCAGCTTCCTCTGACACCAACAAGCTGAATCTCCAGGGAATAACTACTCCTTTGTAGCAGTGGGATTTGTGCTAAGAAAGAGCAGCCAAACTTAGGTTAAATGCAATGATCAAAGTTTGTTCCAGAGGATTAATAATGAAATATTATTTCTTCCTTGGGAGAGAGGGGAGTAGAGGGGGGGATCTACTGCTATTGGGACTTGAATATGGAAACAGATGTGATTGTTATGTTGATTGGTCTTGATTGATTTTGTTGTTCTGAGAGAGAATTCTGTTGAAATATATTGGAATATTATTATGACAACAAAAATACAATGACATAGATTTAAAAATTATTTAAAAATTGTATGCTGCCATCTGATAGAAGATTCAAATGAGATAATATATACAAAGAACTTTGTAAACCTTATAGTGCTATACAAAATGCCAATTGCTATTATTATTTTATGTAAGCTAGTTTGTTCATTTAGTGCTTACTGTACATTGCCTTGTTCTATTTATCCTTTGCTGTGTATGTCCTGCTTTCCAATTAGATTGTAAATCTTTTGAAGACAGGGAGATGAGGAGAGAGGGGGGAAAAACCAAGGGATACGTTCCTTATACACAATACTCCATCTCCTGAGATCTCTGTGACCTTGTACTGGCTTGTCCCTCTTACTTTCTTTAGCTTCTTCCAAGACTCAACTCAAATCCCAAAGAATGCAGGACTTTTTTGATCCCTTCTGACCCCAGCTAGTCCCTTCCCTTCTGATGTCCTTTCTATGCTGTATATCTCCTGTGTGTATAGAATTGTATGTATGTTGCCTGTTTCATTAGGATTTGATCTTCCTGAGGGTGAAGACAGTGGTGTATATGTGTGTGTGTGTGTGTGTGTCTGTTTGTCTGTTTGTCTGTGTATCTATGTTTCTTCAAATCCCAGACACTTAGTACAACTCCTGGGCCCTACTGAACACTTAGTAATGGCCTTCTAACTTTGCCTCTTCAGTTTCTCACACAATATGGGACACACATTAGACACTTGAATATCTATCATTGATGACTGTCATGGAGGAAGAGTAGAAAGAAGAGGCCTTGTGTCCAAATTTAAGATAATTTCATATATGTTCAGTCATTTTCAGACATGTCTGACTCTCCATGATGCCATTTGGGGTTTTCTTGGCAAAGATACTGGGGTGGTTTCCAATTTCCTTCTCCAGCTCATTTTACAGATGAAGAAACTGAGCAAAGAGGATGAAGTGACTTGCCCAGGATCACACAGTAATAAGTGGCTGAGGCTGGATTTGAATTCATGAAAAAGAGTCTTCCTGACTCCAAGCCCAGCACCACCTAGCTGCTCTTAATAAGACACATACTGGAGCCAATCAGGAGCTGTTTATACACGATTGACGCCTCCCTAATTGTGCCCAACTCCACTGAGCTGTTCCTAAGTTATAGCACCAATTACCTAAAGGTTAATGGTGGGCAAATGGCAGTGGGAGGATTGGGGTTTGTCTAAGAAATGGTCTGTGCAGCCTGTTATGTTCAGGAAGACATCCAGTGTATGATTAACATTGTAGAGCCACTCACCTGTGATACCTTTGAGCCCTGTGGACCTGAAAGGAGGCTCTGATGTGGGGCTCAATGGAAATGAGAGCTGGAGAATGTTGAAAAGTTACAGCACTCAAGCAAAGAGCGGAAGCTTCCACTGGGGTGCTTACCAAGGCAGAACAAGAGACAGGCATATTGTGACCCAGACTGTAACTAGCCTGGGGCGGATGGGGCTTTTCCTCAGGGTGACAGTATCTGAAGTGACTGCTGTCTCTGTGCCTAGACTTAGTCCTCTGCTCACCCACGGGATGCACCTAGCCCTAAATGCTCATTGCTTGGGGTCCTTCACACACAGGGCCTGCAAGGCTAAGACTACCCCTTCTCCCAGAAGATGACCATCTATCTTCAAGGTCAAACTGTCTTCTGCTTCACCAGAGGATCTCATCCACTAATGATTTTTGCATCAGATGAAAACATTACTAGTTAACTGTTTGCTACATTCTTAACCCCTGGCTTTGGGGACCATCTGCGGCTCTTCCTCTCCCCCACCCCCCAAAAAAAAGAAAAAGAAAAACTGTGTGTTTGTATGGAGAGAGCTTTATGATTAAAAGTTATTTCTTATTTTAAAATGATTAAAAATATTACTTTGAACAGAAACAGTTATAATAATATAATTATAATAATAATTAATATTTGTGTAGCACTTTAAGGCATGTAAAGCTCTTCACATTTTGTCCTCATGGCAACCCTGTGAGACAAGAGCTCATTTTACATCTGCAGTAACTGAGGCAAGCAGAGGTTAAACGACTTGTCCAGGGTCTCACAGCTAGGAAAGAACTCAAAAATAGTTTCATTCATTGGGAGAAATCCAAATTCCAAATGAAGTAAGTTCTGCACCCAAATGAGAAGGCCTGGGTTCAAATCCTGTCTCTGATACTTAAACTGCGTGACCCTGGGCAAGTTCCTCAACTTCTGTGTTGCATTATAGCAGCTCTTCAGTATTCCTTCCCAAAGTCATTGACAATTTAGAGATAGGTGGTGCAGGGAGTTCACCAAACCAGGAGTTCCATTAGGTGATGAAGCCATAGATCTTTAAATATTCAACTTGTTTTTGCCTTTCAGGAAGAGTGAAAGTGATGACTTTGGTCACTTAGCTGAACATATTTCAACCCTTAGACCACCTTAGAAGCATTTCCACATGCTGTGTATTCCTGAGTAAAATGTAAGGTCCTTGTGGGGCATTCTTGTTTTGGTATCCCCAGTACTAACACAGAGCCTTGCACTGTGCTAAGAGACAGTCAACAAGCATTTATTAAGCACCTACTGTAGGCCAATCATTGTGTTGTGCACCAGAGATACAAAGAAAGGTGAAAATATAGTTCCTGCCCTCAAGGAGCTTCCATTCTAATGAGGGTGACAGCATGCAAACAATTACATGTGTACAAGATATAAACAGGGGTAATCCCAGTGGGAAAGGGAGAGGGAAAGGCCTCCAGCAGAGGATGGGATTTGAACTGAGTCTTGAAGGATGCCCAGGAGGCAGAGAGAAGGAGGGAGAGCATTCCAGGCCTGGGGAACCAGTGAAGAGATACAGAGCTGGGTGCCTAATAAATGGTTATTGATTTGTATTGGATTGGATGTGGTAATTAAGGAAGGAAGTCTAGAGGAGTCCATCTGCCCATTGAATTATATTCCTCTATTCTTAAATGATGCAAGATGAACGGATGAATAAACGAAAATATTTACCAAGCATTTGTCAACCATGCAAAACTCTAGGCTACTCACCAGATATACAAATAAAAAAGGGGAGAAAGTCCCTGCTTTCAAAGATCTCTCTTTCTAAACACAGATAGAAGGCTTGAGCCCCAACTCAGATGGAAACTCCTAGTGGGCTTTAGGATAAATCTGTGAAATCATGAGGAATATGGTAGCAAGAAGACTTTTTTCCAAGTCCTCAGTAGCTATAGATGTCAAGAAGGCAGGGTCTGTAATACATATAGGAATAGTTGCCAGCTTTCATCACCACATGGGGTGCTCCACAGAAGGTGGAAGTAGGGGTTGGGTAGAGGTAGGGGGTAAACTCTCTTAGGCGAGGGATCCCTGTCTCCCTGAGGTATTAAAATTTCATTTATCTTCCACATTCCAATTGTAAGGCTCTATCAAAAGTGGGGGAAATTGAATGGCCTGGGGGGGAAAAAGAGTGAGACTTTCTTTGACACCTTCAGGGAAAGGCAGCTGGGGAGTCTGTGGCCTGTGTTATTTTCCATAAATTATTGATGACTTGAGCTGTAATCATTTACGCCATTGAGCTTGGAGAGTATGGGACCAAAAGGAAGCTGAAAAAACGTGCCTAATTCTCTACCTGTCTTTCAACTCTATTAGGAATGAAAGAAAAATACTGAGCTCTCACTCCAGAAGGGCTCAGGGTGTCTGATGGCCAGCCTTGGGAGGACTTTATTAGTTCTCTGCACAAAAGATTCTGTTCATACTTATGCTTCATTTCTTCATCTTTGAAACTATAACATCTTTAAGATTCTTCATTTTAATGTCCAACATTTCATATCCCTTATTTAATAATTTATCCAAGGGCAAATTAACATGGAATCTGATACATAATTTAAAATACTTTTATTTATGTTCCAATGTACTACAACAATCTGAGAGGGAAGGCACCTTGGATCTAATTCTTTCTGCCTACCCAAATGATGGAAACCTTCTACCTACTTCATAATATGGAAGACTATGCAAAGAAAAGAACTGGTTTATTCAAACACACACACACACACACACACACACACACACACACACACACACCCCTCCAAATTCTCTATATTCGTATTGGATCCATTGCTGGAACATATCAGTCAACTGTATTGGCTTTCCAGTCTCTGTGTATTATGTGAACATCAGAGTCCCAGTGAAGATATGCGATCTGGGGCCAATTAAGATATATTGAGATGCTTGGCGAGCCGTCCATTTTCCAAGAAAGAAGTTTGCACTCGGCAGTTTCCCCCCTAATGCTGCTTATTTCTCACATAACTCTGGCCTTGGTTTCTAGGCTGTGATCTATGTAATTTCTCAGAAAGAAATGAATAAGAAAGCCATTCAGGAGAGGACCACTAGAATGAGGCACATGGGACACACAAAATTGGTTTAAGTTGAGACCAGCGTGTGGGCAAACGAAAGATGAGACATCCATCCAGCTGTATGAAAGTCACAGGACAATGTGTGGTGTAAATCTCACAGCCTTTAAAGAACAGGAACCGGTTAACATTTTCCTCCAGCAGCAATAGAGTGGAGCTTAGCTTTTTAAACAAAATTAGTCCTGGGCCATGGTAATATGATTACCAGCCCATTCTGTGGGGCCACATTAGGGAGTGGAGTGATGATAAAGGTGGTCTCAGTAATGGGGGTAGATCCTAATCCAGTCATGCCTTTACATACTACACGATTCTTGTCCATTTCCTCCCATAAATGCTCCACACAGAACCTGTTTAACATGCTAGAGGTTTTGGATCTTTTAACATGTCCTAGTTACCAGGACATCCCCTGGATTTTCTGTAGTCCCTTGCTTTTACAAAGCCTTTCCTGAGGATTCATGTCATGGATGATGCCTTTTATATCATTTCTTGCATAAGTCACTGTTCTCCTGGTCCCCCACCTCTTGTCACTTCAAATACTTGTCTCTGTACTTACCTCTTAGCATGTTATGTCACCAATACAATACAAACTTCTTGAAGATGGCTATGGTTTTTCATTTACTTTTGCATCCCCAGTGCCTAGGATAGTGCCTTGTACTAGGTAGCAGTAGGTGCTCAATAAATGTTCACTGTATTGTATCATAATGTGATCTTGGTAAGATGTTGCAATCTGTATAACCCCATTATCCTTATTTCCTTTGCCCTTTGGGGTACCTGCAATCTTGATTCTTCAGAGATCAGTCTTCTATGATTCACATCTATACCACAGGAGATTCAGGTTGACACCAGATGAACTGGGCCTAAAATTAATGTTTGAGAATATGACTTTGGCATCAAGAGACAACTTGAAGTCATTAAAAAAGCATCCTGCCTTTGTCTTTACCTCACTTCAATAAGTTAGAATTAACTTGGTTCTTGCTAGGAAACTTCCTAGTGAGTAATAGTCAACAATGTATGATCAACATTAAATTTCTCATTCATCTAGTAATCAGTTGGTAAAACTGTGATTTGGCCCAATCATTCTGGGTAACAATTTGGAATTATTCAGGAAAAATGATGGAACTGTTCATATAACTTGACTCAAAAGTCCCACTAGGCTAGGCACCCTAAGGATATCCAAGTTGGAAACAGAGGTCCAATATATTCCAAAATATTCATACTAACCCTTTTTGTGGTAGAAAAAAAAAACTATAAATAAAGTTGGACACTCATTGGTTGGAGAGTGACTAAATGAACAATAGTATAAATACTGTGCTATTGAAAATGGCAATAAGGAGTTCAGAGAATTATGCAAAGACCTGTATGTACTGATGCGGAGGGTTGTAAACAGAACTAGGAAAATGATATATACAATGTAAACAAAAAGATTACCATTAAAGGGGAATCAAACAGAGTCACTGAAAATACAATAATGGAATGGGAGAATAGAATACACATCCAGAGATCATTAGAATGCTGTAAAAATGAAAGATACCAGTAAAATTTATTTTTATAAGTTCTTATTCAGATCTGAGTACTTCATAGCTAAATAATGTAGAATTGAGGACAATTTTCCTCATCACTCACTTCTTAGCACGAATCCCACCTACTTCCAAGTTGTAGACTATCCCTTAGTTTGCAAATGTTAGCCTACTATGAATGAATGAATATGAATATTTTTTAAAAAATTATTAAGTGCTTATTGTGGGTCAGGAACTGTGCTAAGCTCTGAGAAGATAAATCAAAGCAAATAATTCAGTCCCAGCTCTTAATGGAGAGAAATCACTTATAAAGGGGAACTCAAAAAGGAAAGAAGAAGATGCCCCTGGGGTCATAGTTTGGAAATAGGACAGTGGTGTGTTGCTCACGTCTTTAAGAGAAACCCTTACCAATATCCATGCTTCAGATTCAATTGTAGAAGGATCTGACACATGTGTGTATGTGTGTGTGATTGTGTGGTCTCTTCAGAAATATTATTCCACGAGCAGGAAAGGACTTGTTCCAACATAAATCACCCCCATGATGTGAAGTAGAAAATAGCAAAGCATTCCTGGTCTTCTCAGCTCCTTCCCTCATCCTTCCTGCCTCACTGCCTGTCTATCATAGAGAGTTTTCTCTGGAATGAAGAGTAAGTAGATGGAACATAGGGGAAGGGGGCTATGGGGGGAAATGAAAAGGAGGTAGAGGAAGAGGGAGAGGGGTAGGAGGAGAGATAAAGATTAAATCTCAGTTCATTTCAAAAATAAGTTCAAAGAATGAAATCCAAATACATTTGCCCTTTTAAATGCAGATCTCTTGAAAGAGGATAAAAACTCAGCATCCTCCTAATATTCATTTCCATTCTTTCTTCACCATCAGTCTCAGCATCCTTCATAAGCATCTATTTATTTTTTAGTAGGCCCCCTCTGCACTGCACTAAACCTTAGGTTTAGTGAGTTGGACAAAGGTAGTCCTTGTCTTCCGATCACGCTAATAGCTCCCATCTTCAAGACATTGCAAGTTTTGCAAAGAACTGTCCCCACATCTACCCTGTGAGGTACCATTTGTACTCTCCTGGTTTTATAAGTGAAAAAACCCAAAGTTCGCAGAATGGTTGCCGCCAGGCTACTAGCTAAAAAGTGTCAAGGTTGGGATTCAAACCCAACTCTGGTGATACCAAATAACAAACTTATTAACCATTATACACACGAAATATAGGAAGTGCCAGTTTTATAGAAGATGAATAGAGAACTGTATGACTAAATCATGTGGGATTGGGAGCAATTTGCCTCCTATCTCCTAATTAGTCAAGGAAGGCTTCCAGAAGAAGATGAAGCGTTGAAATTCTTTGATGTGTCTCTTGATAGATCCAGATTCACTTCTGGGGTCATTGCTGATGTTAATTTGATATTTTTTTCTGGTGAATTTTCTTTGGGATCTTTTCTTCCATCATATCTGTTTATCATGACTTTGATGATCAGATACAATGGGAACAGATGCCTCATCATGGTAGAGTTTCACTTCCTATTTCCTTATTTCTTTGTCTTTGTCCAAAGGGGTCTCTGGTTGCTCCCCCACTTTTTGCCTTTTCCTCTTTTTTTTAATTGGCTGATTTTAAATTAGAAAATCTCTCTAGTCACATGGAGAAGGAAAATAATATTGAAGCACTAATCTCTTTGGTGATTTCTCATGCCACCATCTTGTGAGAACTCTGAAGATGGCTTGTTTCATTTGAATGAAGAGGAAGACCTTGATGAGTTCATATGTGATTTAATAGCAGGAGTGAAGTTGCTATAAACAATGGGTATGTATGAACCTCAGTGGTGGGAGACAAGCAGTATATTCTTTTTTTTTTTTTTTTGCTTTTTGGAGGGCAATTGGGGTTAAGTAACTTGCCCAAGGTCACACAGCTAGGTTTTTGTTTGTGTGTGCATTAAGTGTCTGAGGCCAGATCCGAACTCAGGTCCTTCTGACTCCAGGGCCGACGCTCTACTCACTGCGCCACCTAGCCGCCCCCAAGCAGTATATTCTAATAGCTGTAAGCACTGATGCTAAAGTTATGAGGTCTTATCAGATTCCATAAATGCCTCCTTTAAAAAGGTGAGGTAGCCATCCATGGTAGAAGATGAAGAACTTTGGGCTTAGATACAAAATAAACTTTTTATTTTTGCAAAAGAGAAATATTACAGCTGACATTAATATAGCATTGTATAGTTTACAAAGCATATCTATGAGCTACAAAGTATATAGGACAGGGAAGGGACTAGATCCATGATTTAATTGGTATAAATAAATCCCAGATGAAAAAACTCCCTCCATCTGTGCAGGTCAGTGCCTTCTGTGTAACATATAATCATAAGAGAAATGTCTAAGACCCTAAGAGCTTAAGTGACTTAAGTGTCACAGGGTGACACAGCCCGTATGTGTCAGAAGCAGTATTCAAATCCAGATCTTCCTGGTTTTGAAGCCAGGGAACTCTAGCCATTATGCCATATTGCCTTTCTTGGGGTAGGTGATGCCTATTATTATCCTCACTTCACAGAGGAGGAAGAAAAGGAGCAAGGAACTTTTCCATTGTTGCTCAGCCAATAAGTATCCAAGCTAGAACTTTAAACACAAGTCTTGTGCCTGCCCTACTCCATCTGTGAGTCATTTGTGTAAGGACCAGTCATTGACTTGGAGCTTGAAGATACCTAAAATTTCATCAAATCAATATCTTTATTTTAGAAGGGTAGTAGTGACTTAACCAAGGTAGTGGATAGCAGGGCCTGGATTATGAACCCACATCTTCTGACTCCAAATCAATCTAAGGAAGGTAGAGAGATATAAGAAATGGACAAAATCACTTTGGTAGCTAGCATTTCTCCATAATTATGGAGTACGATCAGTGTAGTAGTAGAGAAGGCAGCTAAGAGGATTTATTCAGGACCTAATAGTTTTGTGTGGTGTGTTAGAGTGGGGATTAAAGGAATCTGATGGACCTGGTATGCTTACCTTGAGAGAATCTCCAGTGTGGATTCTGATGTGTCAGTTGGGAAAATGCTTCAACACTTTTGAAATTTCAATCCAAGTCCATAAGACTTGGTTTGTGCCCAGACATGGCTTATTGAGCCAGAACTCAAATTCAGCTTAATTCAGTCCAGCCAAAAACAAACAAAAAATTTAGCAGATGCATGATCCAGATTCAATCTTAACAAATGGAATTGAAAATCCTAATGGAAGCTTCTTTCTCCTGTTTTACTACTTCATTCTGTTTGCAAAAAGCTACCTACCCACTTGGGCTTGTGGGAGGGACAGCAAATGGGCAGACAAATGCTGACTTACTTCCAACTTCACTCTAAATTAGCTTTAAATAAAGGATTCCAGGGGAACGCTACCCAAGCACTCCCTTATTTCTACCATATGGCCCCTGTGTAGCTTCTGGATAACCTCCAGTTTGGTCCAGAAGGCTTTTCTTTGTTGGTTGGTCTAAGCTAGACCTTTGCTTCCTATCCATGTTGGCTTAATCAAATTCCAAAGTATCATTTTTGAGCATGATCTTAATGTAAAAATCTTGACTGGTGCTATATATTGTAGTCCTTAAAGAAGGAAGAAAACAGAAATGAAGGCTTCAAAAGGCAATCATTTTAGGCATAAGGGTCTGAATGAAAGAAAGCAAAGGGACCATTAGAAAAAGAAAGGAAAAAAAAGAGACCCAGCATTTGAAAGGTCATTCTGGGTAATAAGACATACGTGATAGAGGGTTTATGAGCAAAGGGTTTGTGGGGGATATGCTCAGCTCTGGGACCTGGGATTTGTCCTGCCTGGATGAATATGTAGCCAGTTTGAGGAAACAGTGGGTAGTCTAGTGGATATAAACAAATACATGGAGATTCTGTGATTCCATCAATTTAAGGAGCTCCCAAGATGGGAACTTCTTCCTTCAATATAGATTACAACCCATTTATGATTCAGTAAATAAGAATCCTGGGGCAGCTAGGTGGCACAGTGGGTAGAGTGCTAGGCCTGGAGTTAGGAAGACTTGAGTTCAAATCCAGCCTCAGATACTTACTAGCCATGTGACCCTAGGCAAGTCACTTTACCCTGTTAGCCTCAGTTTCCTCATCTGTAAAATGAGCTGGAGAAGGAAATGGCAAACCACTCCAGTATCTTTGCCAAGAAAACCCCAAATGGGGTCATGAAGAGTTGGACATGACTAACATAACTGAACAAAATGGAGTTTGCATTAGTGAATGAAGTTATCACATCAAACCCAGGTTGATGAAACTGCACTGACATGTGAGAGCATTTCTCAAGTAGCCGAACTGATTAATGTTAGCGAGCATTATAAAGCTAAACACCATACGATTGTTGTCTCATTTGATCTTCAACAACCCTAGGAGTGGGTGCTATCATTATCCCTCTTTTTATAAATGAAGAAACAGACAAACAGGTCAAGTCACTCAGCTAGTAAGTGTCTGAGGCTGGATTTGAACTCAAGTCTTCCCAACTCCAGGTCTGGCCCTCTATCTACTTTGCTACCTACTTGCCTCTAATTATGCAGAGAAAGTAAATGCAGTATCAGAATTTCCCCCCAGCCCCATTAGGGCATGCCTGCCCCTAACTAGTACCATGAGCTGAGATGGGGGCTGACACTATGGCTTCAGAATGTCTATGAGCTTCATTTCTTTTGGAAACACACACACACTCACATAACCTTTGTTTTCCATGTGACTGCATTTGTAAGCTCTGCAGAGGAGAGCCCTCCAACCAGAAAGGTTGGCCAGGCTTCCAGGTTCCTCCTTATGTAAATCCTTGTGAAAATAACCCCAATGCAAATAGGATTACGCTCTTGGATAAAAGCTGTTCTCCCTTTGTAGGTCTTTTGAAAATAGTGGAATTCCTGGTCATTCTATATGATTATACAGGCTTTGGGGAATAAAGTTCTAATCCCAACATGTTTCGCTTACTCATTCACACCTTTCTTTACATGTGAAGAAAAGTCTCATAGTTTCCACTAAAAAAAAAATTGTTCTGTCTTCATTCTTCCATAAGATCTTGGTGAAAATAATTTATTTGACTTTAATTGACTTATTGATGGTAGTACTGAGAAAAAAAATCTATCCAGAATGCTAAATGCTTTCTTTCAGGTTTTCCTTTTAAACACCTACTAAGGACATTTTAGACCAGGAGAGCTGGTGGGTTGCAAATAGAATTATACATCCTTATACAACGTGGAGGACATATGTGGGTGTGGGCATAGGTTTGCCAGGCTGGTTTCTGATTCCAGCCTCAACCCAGAAAATCTGTGCTTGAATGCCAACCCCACTGGGTTAAAACTCTTAATAGCATAAAGAGAGTTAGCCAACCAGGCTGGCCGGAGCTGTCGGACCAGTGCTGCAAGAATCAAATTTCACCCCTGGTGTGTTTTTATAGTATTGAATAAGGAGCACCAGAGGATGCCAGGTAGACATTATTACCACATTTTTCCTCACTTTTGGTATTCTGCCAAAAAGGGTTTAATTTTGGCAGTTCAAATATTAGCAGATTAGGTTGGATCACAATGAACAGAGCTAAAGGGAGACTATTAAGTGAACTAATAAAAAGCTAATTTTAAGCTGTATTGATTAGAGATTTTTCTTTTGGAAAGAATACTCGAAATGCAGAGCTGGACATTTACAGAAAATGAGAACTAGTCTATTTAAGGTGAAAGTGATTAAGCACGATGTAATCAGTTAATGATATTTTTTGGAAGAGATTGGACTTCTGTGAAGGGTTCATGGTGGGCTAGGAAGAGTACTGGATTTAGATTGGGAGGGCCTGGGTTCAAATCCTAAAATGCTTCTTCTTCCTCGTGTGTGTCTCATTTCTAAAATGAGTGTTGGACTAGATGGTCTCTAAGGCCTCAGCTCTCAATGTGTGAGATATTGTATTTCCTTATTGACTCTAGTAAAATTTAAACTCCTCAGCTTGCCATATGAGGCCTTTCGCAGTTTGTCTCTAGCCTGCCTTCCCCTGTTTATGCCATACTATTTTCCTTCACACACTATAGATTTCCACCAAACAGGCCAAAGTGTGGTTTCCCGATTTCAACATTCTATCTCCTGCCCCAAGGTCACTGAAAAGGCCTGGAGTGCATTTCCTGCTCACTTCTCTTTCTATAGACTCCCTAGCTTTCTTCACGGCTTTCTCCAAGACCCAGCTCCCCCAGAAAGCCTTTCCAGATCTCTCGGGTTCCTCCTCCCAGGGGTATATATGCTTGCTTCCTTGTACTCCAGCAGACTGCAAGGAAAGGGAGTGTTTTCTGCCTTACCGTGTTTCTAGCACCTCACACAGTTCCTGACACTGTACTGGATTAGACCTTCATTTCCATTGTGAGCCAAACGGACCTTAAGGGTGGCAGTTAGACGAGAATGTAGAGTCAGACTGTAGAGGAGAGAAAGGAGGAGGCCGGTTCATTTGCAGTGGTGGAAGGATGCCCCACATCACTGAGATCATGGATCCATTGACTAACATTGCCCTCCACTAGGCCAAGAGTGGGGATAGACTGTCCTTAAGGGCAAAATAAGAATCCCTCTAATATCTTTCTTCCATTTTTTGGCTGTTTAGTTTTGTTGTTGTTTTTACTCTGGCAGAAGGTCATAGTCAAAGGGGCTTGTCCTCTTCCCTTTCTCCTTCTTATCTTTGACACATCTTCCTTCCCATTATTATTTAGTTTGGTCTTTATTTGGGTGAGACAAATCACCTTCAATTAATTGATCCTACTTGACAAGCCCTGTCCTCTTGAGCACAAGGAACAGTGGATTGAGGTCAGGATAGCAACATGGAAAGCAAGGGAATCTTGAGATGAGTGAGGGATCTGAGATGCTAAGTCAGAGGGAGCAGCCATGGAGGAATACCAAGACACAATGCAGGTCAAGCTGAAAAGTATAAGCTGCGAAGACGACAAATGGAAGAACCGTAGCAGAATCAAAATGGGAGCCAGTAGATCAATCCACTTCAACCAAATTAAGAGTTCATTTCATATCACTTGCCCCGGGCACCATTTGGAGCATCTTGCCCCAAGTGCAAAATTCCTAGTTACCCGTTTGCCCTGACCTACCCATCAAAAGAAACAGATGAAACAGAACGGGGGGAAGGGGATGAGGGAGGGAGGCTGAGGAATCTTATTTGTGAGGACAGCTGATAATTTGCACTACCTGGCGATTCTGAGTGTTCAGCATGTTTCCACAGGGTGAATTAATTGCTTGGCCTTGCCTTTTCCTTTGCATAAAGCCAGGGAGATTTATCCACTCATGTTTGGACAAGACTTCTTTGCAAGTATGACCAGCTGGGTGGCTGCTGGCTCGGTCTGTGATAGTGCTGTAAGGGCTCTCCAGGGCAGTTCATTGTCACTCTGGTTGGGAAATGCTAACAGAGGTCAATTATAGTTCAGTTTCCTACCTACAGAATTATGGCAGGATGCAAGCAGGACGCATGAGACGGATAGATCAGCAGAAATATATTCTTGTCTTCCTAGTGGCAGCCAACCCTATTTTTAAGTCTCAAGTCCAAGAACCTGTTTGTTTCCATTAGGACTACAAGAATTCATTTCCCCAAACTGGAAATTAAAGACAAAAGACAAAGAAATCGAGAGAAATTTCATGCCAAATAAAGCGCCACTCCCTCTGGTGACACTGTTGGTGACACTGGACTCTTTTTCAACCCTTATCTTCACTCCCAGGTCTATTGTGGTGACTCCATACTATTTCTATATCATACTCAAGACTAATGTGGCATCCTATCCCATCATCTCCTCCACATCTATCACCCATTTCCTGGTCCCTTCCCTTAGCAAAGTCAACATTTCTTATGTTTCTTCATTCCCTTTAGGTGAAAGGAATGATCCATCTGTAGATCTTTCCAGTACTTTCATCACCCACCCATGCTGAGCCCTTATTTTCTTTGCATCAGTAAAATGGGACAATAGCACATGTACTCTCATAGCGTTAACGATCTCAAGTGTTGTTAGGAGGAAAACTCATTGAAAACTTGAAAAAGAATGGCATGGAACTGAGACTTGCTTCATCACAACCTGCAAGGTGTCTTTCATAAAGATTATTATTCTCATTTTACAGATAAGGAAACTGAGGCTCAAGGACATTAGGGGAGTTGCGTTTGGACCTCCCAAGGAGCAGAGACAGAATTTGATCCAATTTTTAAAAAATCATTCATATCTTTTGTTTCAATATTACTTTTATTTCTAGGTTTTTCCTTTTCCCTCTCTCTCTCAGAGAACTATGCCATATAAAAAAGAAAAGAATGAGAAAGAGGAAAATAAACCAGTTCAGCAAAACTAACCAACACACCAACTATATCCAGTGTTAGAGTCAGTATTCCACACCCACAGTCAACCCAGTTTTTCTGCCTCCTTATCCCAGTGCTCTTTCCACTAGACCCAGGAAAAGTAGTCAGTGTAATCCCTGCTGATAGAACATTTGTATTTTAATTGGGGCCTTATTGTCTCAGTTGAAGGCAAGCAGAATTCTAGGTCTTGGGGCAGGACAGAGATATCTTTAGGGGAGACTTCTTCACTGGCTAACACTAGCTAGGTGGCCACCTGCTTTGAGTACCTATGATCTTTCAGTATTTTGAATACCTCCTGCCAGCCATAATGTATCAGGCAACAAGAAGCTTTTACCAAAGGATCCTTATCCTAGGTGACTCCCCTCTCTTCTCTGCCTTGTAGAATCCCAAGCTTTATTCTTTTAACCAGTTGATAACACACTCTTGAAATTGTTTTGTATCGCTTTGTGTTTGTTTTAGTACATATATTTTATCCTAGAATAGAACTCTGATTCTTTAGTGGAAAGGACTATTTCCTTTTTGTTTGGTTGGTTTTCTATTCCCAAGCCTAATGGCATAAATTATACATAGTAGGTACTTAAATGACATTTCTTGAATTTAACTGAATCTTCTTTGCCTTGAAATTTCAGTTCATACTGAAATAAACCAATGTCTAGCATCTCTAAACTCTGAGAACTCTTTTCCAGGGAAGTCCAGGGGGTCTTTAGATCATGGTCTATTTTCTTGGGGTCTCACAAGATTTCAAAGACAACCCTTCAGCCTGTCTGCCCTGAATCCAAGACTCCCAGGTTAAATAGTGGACAATGCAGGAATGGTGTGTACCGAATGGAACACAAAAAGAAGAGTCTTGATGGAAATATTTTTTAAAGCAGTCTTTTGTTTCTGCCCTAAACTGCTGGCTAGCCTGGTATCTCATGGTTTTTTGTAATTCATCTGCTACCTCTGTCATCCTGTATTTTAAAAAAAATTCCATAAAGCGTTTTTTGAGAGAATGCACATGTGAAAGACAACACTGTATCCCAAACAAGGTGCTATTATAACGAAGGCCATCCCCAGGCTTTGTGTCTCTTCCTTCACAATGGCCCGGGCTGCCAGCATCAGCTCCAAACAGTGGGTCCCTTCGGCCTGGTTCCCATGGTGTCATTGTTCAGAGGTGTCAATGGGCATCAATCACAGAGTGGAGGCTTTCTCTGTACAGCCCACAGCCTCTTTATTTGGGCGCTTAAGCTTGGTGCTCCTGTTTCCAAACACAGAGGTAGGAGAAATCTGAACCTGGCTTTATTTAGCCAATTGGTCTTTAAGGAGTAAACCTCCAGCCGAGCAAGATATTATTTCCAATTAAAACCTGGATATCCTCATTGTTACTAAAGCCTGGCTGGAGGGCATTAGATATTCATTCCTGAAAGGAGACTTAACCAGATAGTTTTTCATGGCCTTCTATCTTTCATTTGGGTATTTGGGGAGGAGCTGGTTGGTTTTCTTTCTTTAATTCTTTCTTTCCCTTTCATTCTCTCCTGTTTTTTTTTTCTTTCTGCTTATCATTGGCCCTCTTTCCCCTTTTTCCTGTCTTTCTTTCTCTCATTCTTCCTCAATCTTTGATTCTTTCTCTTTTTTCTCTCATTCTCTTTTCCTAATTCTTACTTTCTCTTCCCTTTTTTGTTCTCTGGCTTTTCTTCTACCTCTCTTTTCCTTTCCTTCCACCTTCCTTTCTCTTTCCTTCTTTCCTCCTTCCTCTCTTTTCTTCCCTTTCCTTTCTCTTTTTCCTTCTTTCTCCATTTTTCATTTCCTTGGGGTCTTTTTCTTTATTTCTCTCTACTTCCTTTCTTCCCTTTGTCTTTCATGCAGATAGAAACCCTTCCATGTTGTTAGTTTCTGAGCTCTTCATCCTTTCCTGCTCATCCTTCTGTTCACTTACGCTTTTGATTGTTTATCGATCACAGGAAAACAAATCAGATTTTCTTAATGAATTTTATACACTTGCATCTGATTTGGTTACAGGTCACCTATACTGTTCCTTGTCAGGGATTTCATTGGAATGCTGAGTCTATTATTTAGACTTTAATGAGGCTTCCTTTGTAATACATTAATTTAGGTTCTAAGTGTGAGGCAGTATTTTCAAACACAATTAGAAAGCAAGCTAAGAAAGCATTTTTGTTTTCAATATACAATATGTTCAATTCAATTTTGCAACCATTTATTAAATACCAATTCTATTGTATTGTATTGTATGATCTTCGTGCTTAGGACTAGGGAGACAAAGGTGTCCTCCAGAAGCTTGTTGTTTAAGAATGGAGAATAAGGTAAGAACAAAAATAAACTATGAAGTGAGTTGTGATAAGAGTAAAGGACATGTTTAGACAAAGTGCTGGGAGAATTTTGAGGGGAGAGAGATGACTTCTGTCTTGTGTGAGCCTATAAAGCTTCATGGATGAGTTGGTACTTGTATTTAACCTCAAAGGAGATGTGTGGAAAGCCATTTTGGACTGTAAGAAATAAAACTTGCCTAGAAACCCCATTTTCTCTGATCCCAATCTATGCAGGCATTCTCCTCTGAGTCTTCTCATCTACTGGCTAAACATGGCAGATTTTTCGGTTGTTCCTCATTTGGAAGGTCCTCTAGGCCCTTCTTGATTCTGGCACCTTCCTCAGGAGGGGCTCCAAGCTTATCAGTTTCCTTCCTAAAATGCAGGGCTCAGAATTGGTATCAACATTGTCTGACAGAAGGCGGACTGCCTTCCATCCTGCTGGCTATCTTACTGTGGTCAAATCAACTGCTTTCCTTGATTCTCAGTTTCTTCATTTGTAAGAATAGGGATGACAACAATGTGTGAGCCACCAATTTCACAAGGTTATTGTAAAGAAAGTGCCTAAAAGACACCAAAAGCTATATTAGTGTGAGCTTTTTTCCCATCTACTGGCTTTCCTCCTGCCTAGGATCTCCCCCAATTGAGGGATATAACACAATGAAAAGAAGAATGGGTTTGTAATGAGGGGATTTAGGTTCAAACTCTGGCTCCATTACTTATTGCCAATGTGACTGTGGACAAGTTCCATCTTTCTGGGCTTGGGCCTTCTATTTGATGACTACCTATGGCCCTATCCAGTCCTGCATTTGTGATCCTGTGGTCTTTATTAACAGCTTCCTTGCTCATCTACTCCTAAGAAGGTTGGGGTGTGAGGATCTCTGCTACCCTGTTCCTATGATGGTTGTTGTTGAATTGTTTCAGTCACGTCCAGTTCTTCGTGACCCCATTTGTGGTTTTCTTGGCAAAGATACTGGAATGGTTTTCCATTTCCTTCTCCAGCTTATTTTACAGATGAGGAAACTGAGACAAACTGAGTTAAGTGACTTGTCCAGGGTCATATAACTCGTAAGTGTCTGAGGTCAGATTTGAACTCAATTCTTACTAAGCTCAGTACTCTGTCCACTGAGCTACCCAGCCACCCTATGATATTGTTGAAAGTTATGTTGACTCACTTACTCATTGTTTCTAGCCCTACTTATCAAATAGTGTTGGGGGAAGGAGACACCAAGCCTGAGACTTTTTGTATCACCTGTTCTTGGTCACTTACCCCTACCCCAGCTACTCTTTGGCTGAGGTGGACCTATTTGAATTGTCTTAAAGCTACCTTTAAAAGCTGTCCCTACCTTGAAGCCATTGCTGATCTCCAGTGATCATCTCACCAGTGTGTTGCTGCCTTGAAGTACTTCGAATAAAATCCCTTTAATTCTCTTTGTCCTGCATTTTGCCTAGTTAACCAGGGTGAAAACCCAAATGAAGACTTTTTCTTTCAACAACATCAGCCTCTTAATACAACTGTAGATTCTCTGTACATCCCTGTGCCCTTACCTCTTGGGCTGCTTGGGTCCTGACAGACTCTCCTCAGTCCTAATGTTTTTTCCCACTGGTTCAATTAATCATTAATGTCCCTGAACCATAGCACTACCCTACTGTGGGTTTTTTTCCTCCTTTTGTCCAGCCTTGTAGCTGACATGTGAGGGCAGTTGGCCAATCTATGAAAGATTTTACTCATTACTGGCAGGTCTCAAATAGTCTCATTTTTATATCACAAGAAAAAAAAAGAATGTCAAGGGTCCATAGTGGGGTCATTGCAATATCATGAAAACTTTGACTACCATGATTTATTTTAGAAAGGTGCTGAGGTACAGTAAAAAGAGTCAGGGAACCTTGGTTTGAAGCCTGGCTTATCCACTGTCTATACAACCTTGGACAAAGCACTTAGTTTCTCTAGTTCTCAGTTTCCTCATCTGCAAAATTAGGAAGTTGAACATAAGACCTCTAAGATCACTCAAAACTCAGAGCAGCATAGATTAGAAAGGGGTGGGACCTCCGAGGCCATCAGTTCCAACCTCTTAATATCATAGGTGAAGAAAATGAGATACAAAGACCTTCCCAGTATCACATGGCCAGTATTCAAGGCAAGATTTGGACTCAGCTCTTTCTGATTCAAATTCAGTTCCCTACCGCTGCTATAGTATGGTAGCTCTATGGTCTTGGAGATGGTTTATATTACTGGGGCACAAATGAAGAAATGAAAAAGACACTGTGGCTACTGTCTCCTGGACCTCTGACTCAATGCAGTGGTTCATCTCCTGTCCATTTGAGAAATGTGACAAGTATTTATTGAACACTGTACTACGGGCAAGGTAGTAGGCTAAGCACTGTAAATACAAAGCCAAAAAGAAAGAAGAAAACAAGCAAGAGAAACTCCCTTCTCCTCAAAGAGATTACATTCCTACTGGGGGGGAATTGGCAAATAGACTATCAATGCTGGTGTTACCTTCAAGGGCAACCCACGTAAGAGTCTGGGACACCTTTGGTTATGTGACTGGATCTGGGACTAACACATGTTCTCATTCCCAGAGCTTCAGTGTAATAGCATGAACATTTTAACTTGCAAATTGCTTAATGGCCAATGGCATATTAAATTCCACTGCATTGGTTTGGCTCATCAAATTTTGTCATGCTTCTGAATTGAGTAATCAAGAAAATCCTGGTGGAGCCCATTGTTCTAAAGAATATAGTGTATCTTGTTAAGATTTCATGCGACCACAAAGCTGGGTTTTTCCTCTCTGGAATTTCCTCTTGGGGGTGGTCTGTTCTTCTAGTACCCAAACCTTATAGCAACATCCTTGGACTGGGAGCATTTGCTCAAGGTTTAAGTGACTCCCTGAAAAATTAAATAAAAAGCTGGTGGAAAGGAGAAAGAAAATAAATCTTACATGATAAAAAGAAACCCCCAAGATCCATACAGAGTTTTTGATGCTTATTATTACATTAGGTCACAAGCTATGAAGCAAAATCTGTAAACCTCCTTACAGTGTTGTTCCTTCAATCAAACTGATTCATCAGCTTGATTAAAAAAGCATTTATTAAGTGCTTACTGTGTGCAAGGTATTAGGCATATAAAGACAAAAATAAAAAAGCCCTGCCCTCAAGAAGTTTATATTCTATTAGAAAATACAACTTTTGATAAGGAAATAGTTTAGGATAAATACTTACTAAATGGTTTACAAGTAAATAGAAGATATTCTAGGAGTGAGAGGTCATTGACCTCTTGGGAGTAGGGAACCAAGCTAACATAACTTAAGGATTCTAAGAGGTGGGAGTGAAAAAGGACAATTTTTTTTGTGATTTGGAGGGCAATTGTGGTTAAGTGACTCGCCCAAAGTCACATGGAGCTAGTATTTTGTTTTAAGTGTCTGAGGCCAGATTTGAACTCCTGACTCCAGGACCAGTGCTCTATTCACTGCACCACCTAGCCACCCCAGGACCACTTTCTAAAGGTACATGGAAGATACTTGTTTAGAGGAAAATTCTCTGAGGGTCCCCTTCTCTTTTTCATAATGAATTCGTGGATCAGTAGAATTTTATGAGACCTTGAAACTCATTTAGTCTGATTCCCCATTTCATATGAGGCATCAGAAAGCTAAAGTGACTTCCCTGGGGTCCAGATAGTAAATAGTCAAGTCAAAATTTGAACCCAGGAGAACAATCTCCAAATCTGGCCATTTAGCCAGTACACCAAACTTGCTCTCCATTGGTGAAGAACTCTGCAGCTGCCTGTGTGTGGTATTTCCTCTGTCAACCCAGTGACAGTCCATCCCATGAATGGAGTAATTATAGCATCCAAGGATTTCAACCTATAAGGGACTTTAGAGATCACCTATGTCACCATTTTATGGATGAAGAAACAAATCCAGAGATGTAGACTGGCTCACTTGCTGTCTATCACAAATTGGAAGTAGCCTAGCTGGGATTCTACCCCAGATCTCCTCACAAATTCTGACTCTCTTTAATACACTATTCTACTGATTACCTCTCATTCAGCCAATATACACATAAAAGTTTGCAAACTGCTTCTCCCTTGGCAATGGGAAGTCCTTGGGAGCAGAGGCTATTTTTTACTTTCTTTGTATCTCCAACACTTAGTATCTTGCCTTGGACACAGTGAGCCCTTAACAAATGCTTGTTGACTTCTGGTCTTGACTCACCACCATTTGGGTAGACTTGAAGGCTGTTCACTGACTTCTATACTGGAAGAAAATGCTTTGGTCTTGGGTCCATGTCCTGCCACAGTAGTCTGCTTCTGATGATCTGCAGCCAAGATCACGGCCCGGTTTGTGGGACTTTCTACCAAGATTGGTAAGGGGACCAATCTGTATGACATTCACAGGAACAAATTCACAAAGATGATTTGCCAGAGATTCTAGGATTGCATTATCATGATAGCTGATCATATGAGGAAGAAATGATTGAACACATTAGATCTGGTGAAATCACTCTCAACCCTGGGCCACCTGAAATCCTGACACTCCCATGTTCTCCACCCTGGTTCAGATGAGACCCTGCCAGTCTTGCATCCTCCGTTACTCACTCGACAAAAGTGGATCTAGAGATTAACACATTCAAGCTCTTAGCTAATTATGAGCTATTGAAAAGGATTCCATTTGCAGTGTTTTCCTTTCCATTTCCTTCAAATCCAATTACCACAGGTTATATTTGATTATGAACATTATCATTTATAAAGCACTCATCTCCAAACAAATTCAAGGACATTGAAGATAAAATAAACAAAAATTAAGCCTGATTGGGCTCAGTATTTAAGGAGGGGCAGTCAACAGAATATAGCTTAGCAAAAAAAGATCTCAAGTGCTGGTGTCAAGGACAGACTGACTGTATATTTTATATAAAGATTGTATCAGATGTTGTGGGATGGGGAAAATGCAAACTAGCCCCGTCCAGGGAATCTCTATCCCCTCACATCAGAGGGGTGCTGAAAGCAAAGGGTAAAAACATCTCTGCCAATCTGAATAGCAATAAGTAACCAGGCTACTTTCATAAATATTGTGGATACCCTCCTCCAAGTCTTTTCTTGACTTTGGCTGTAACTGAGCATGGAAAATGTGAGGCCATGGCACAGAGTATTAGACTTGGCATCAAGAGACCTGACCTTGGGCAAGCTCCCCCCTCCCTTTCCAGTATAATGTAGCTCCTAGAGGCAAGGGAGTGTTGTATTTTTATCTTCATCTTCCCAGCACCTAGGAAGAGACAGGCACATGATATCTCCCTGCTGGATTGGATCGGATTCGATTGGAATGGACTCAACTTCTCTTCCCTGGACATCAATTTAGTCATCTGTAAAATAAAGGGGTTCTGTAAATTAGATGGTTTCAAAGTTTCCTTCCAGTTCTGAAACAAAGGCTCTGTGATTTTGCCTTTAAGAATCCCATCCTGAATTTTCTCACAGGATCATTTGCTGAGAGTTAAAAGGGACCTCAGAGGTCATTTAGTCCAACCCCACTCATTCTTCAAATGAGGACACAGGCTCATACTGCAGAAGGAACTCACTGAAGGTCACAAAGGTAATAAGGGGAAAAGCTAAGATGTAAATGCAGATCTTCTGATTCCAAATCCAGCATTACAATGTTACAAGTCCACAATCTTGTCGACCTTTTCAGCAATTGATTTGGATCATGACAACTTGACCTGGGTGAGCAATATCAGGGATGTGACCAGTTGTCATAACGTGAGAGTCAGAGGCCCACGATTTTCTTCTCCCCTCCCTTCCTCTTCAACTCTTTGCAGTCTGACTCCTGCTATTATTCAGCTGTAGTTGCTTTCTCAAAAGTTACCAGTGATCGGGGGCGGAGCCAAGATGGCGGAGTAGAAACAGCATGTCCAAGGCGCTCTCCCCGCAAATCACATCCAAACTATGTAAAAGGGGACTCTGAACAACTTCTGGAGCCCCAGCACCCACAGAACGAAACAGAGAAGCTAACCTCCCACTGAGGACAGCCCAGCAGCCCTGCAGGAAGGCCCAGCGCAGCACTCTGGGAGGTGGCAGCACAGCGGGTGGAGAGCCAAGCCCAGGTCCAACTGAGCTGTGGTTTTAGCCCCAGGGCAGCTGGGCCAGCAGCCGACTGGAGGGACCCCAGAACACCAGCAGCTGTGGCGATTCCAGAATTATCAACATAGACATGCCTGGGACAAAGTGAGAGGTTAGTGCCCTATGGACTTTCAGACCAGTATTTGGGGAATGCTTCGGCTTCCTCCCCTGGGGGCTAGAAGCCACTGAGGAGATATGCCATTTTGTAGTTTTCAGTGGCAGCTCCAGCCTGCAAACTGTAGGGAGATCCAGTGATCAGGTAATTGCTCTTGCTTTAACCTCCCTGGATCTGGATTGTGGTCTGGGGTGGAGGTCATGGGGTGGGTATCCAGCTTGCCAGAAATGGAAGTTGTCCCCCCACACATTCAGGATGGAAGCTCCCCTGTCTGGTGGCAGAGTCCTACTGTGGCAACAAGCCCAAAAGTCAAGTAATTAAGTGGCAACATGCCAAGGCAAAGGAAAAAAATTAAACAGAAAAATGCAACCTTAGACACTTATTTTGGGGGCAAAGAGGATCGAAGCATAGAACAGGAGGAGGACTGTGAGGTCAGAAACCCTGTTCCAAAAGCCCCAAAGGAAAATATGAGCAGGTTACAGGCCATAGAGTACCTTAAGAAGGACTTTAAAATCAAATAAGAGAAGTGGAAGAAAAATTGGGAAGAGAAATGAGAAGGATGCAGGAAAAGTATGAAATGAGGGTCAACAGCCTGACTGAGGAAAGCAACACCTTAAAAAATAGACTAACTCAAATGGCAAAGGAGGCCCAAAAGAGCAATGAAGAGAAGAATGCCTTAAAAAGTCGAATTTGCCAGATGGAAAAAGAATCTCAAAAGCTCACTGAGGAGATTCATTCCTTCAGACTTAGACTAGAGCAAATGGAAGCTAGTGATTTTATGAGAAACCAAGATGCTGTTAAACAGATCCAAACAAATGAAAGAATAGAAGGCAATGTGAAATATCTCATGGGAAAAACCACTGACCTGGAAAATAGATCCAGGAGAGACAATTTAAAAATTATTGGACTACCTGAAAGCCATGATCAAAGAAAGAACCTAGAAATCACCCTTCAAGAAATTCTCAAGGAAAATTGCCCTGATGTTTTAGATCCAGAGGGCAAAATAGAGGTTGAAAGAATCCACTGATCACCTCCTGAAAAAGATCCCAAAAAGAAAACTCCCAGGAATATTATAGCCAGGTTCCAGAATCCCCAGATCAAGGAGAAAATACTACAAGCAGCCAGGAAGAAACAATTTCAATATTGTGGAAACACAATCAGAATAGCCCAGGACCTGGCAGCTTCTACTCTGAGGGATCGAAGGGCATGGAATATGATATTCCAGAGGGCAAAAGAACTGGGAATGAACCCAAGGGTCACCTACCCAGCAAGACTGAGTATTTTGTTTCAGGGGAAAATATGGTCATTCAGTGGAATAGAGGACTTTCAAGCATTCTTGAGGATAAAACCAGAGTTGAATAGAAAATTTGACATCCAGACACAAGAAGCAAGAGATGCCTGAGAAGGTAATCAGGGAAAAGAAATCAAAAGGAACTTATCAAAGTTGACCTATTTACATTCCTACATGGAAAAATAATAACTGTGACTGATGAAACCTCTCTCAGTATGAAAATAATGGAAGAAGGGTGTATGGTCATTTGAATACATATGTGAATGTGTGTATATATGTTTACAGTTATACATGGATAGAGGGCATAGGTTGAATTTGTTGGGAAGGGATGATACTTAAGGGGTGAAATTATGAGGTGAGAGAGGAAAGTGGCAAGAGGAGACGGGGAGAGACAGGGTAGGGCAAACTATCTCATGTAGAAGAAGCAAGGGGAAGTGGCTGCAGGGGAGGGGGAGAATAGGAAGGCAAAAAGGCAAAACCACATTCACATTGAATTTGGTTCAGGGAGAAAATGACATACATACTAAATGGGATATCTCAACCTGCAGCAGAATAGGGGGAGGGGGGATAAGAGGAGGGATGATGGATGGGAGGGCATTCTTGGGGGAGGGGAGGTTGGAAGTACCCACTATAGAAGAGGGACAGGATCAAGTAGGGGATGGACCAGGTGGGGGGTGGGATGGGTGGGAGGGAATTGTAAGCAGACTTGTACAATATATCTACTAGGGTAATGTTTTGCATAGCTAGACATGTACAACATATACTGAATTACTTATCTTCCCAGAGGGAATGGGTGACAAGGGAGGAAGGGAATGGATCTGAAATTCGAGGTCTTAAAATTAAATGTTTCAAATATATATAAATGCTATTATTAATACTCTTTTGCTTGTAATTGGGAGATAAGATGTGCAGGCATTGGGGCAAAGAGATTCACCTTCCTCTAATGGAAAAGTCGAAGGGGGTATGGGAGAGAGCAAATTGGAGGAAGCGATGTCTTGTGGGACTGCTATTCTGGGAGGTTGGGTAGGGGAATAACGGGGGGAAAATGATTGTAACTCAAAATCTGGCGGAAATGAATGATGTAAAACAGAAGTTAATAAAGCATTTGTTTAAACAAAAGTTACCAGTGATCTCTTCATAGCCTTTTCTACATCCCGGTCAGTGTTGACCTTTCTACAGTGTTTGCTACTGTTGACTGTCTTCTCCTCTTGAGCACTCTCCTTTCTAGGTCTGACATTGCTTTCTCCTGGTTCTCTTGCCTTTTTGGAAAGCTCCTTCTTCCTCATTCTCCTTTGCTGATTCTTCACACATGTCAGATCTACTAGCTATGTATGTCGTCTCAGCCTCTGTCTTGGGTGCTCTTCCCTTCTACTTCAGAACAGCTTTGGTTGGTAATTTCATCCTCTCCCTTATGTTAAGTTGTCATTTCTATATGCATGATTCTCAGATTTTTGTATACATTATTTCTCCTGAACTATGATCCTGCCTCAACATTTACCTCTTAGACATCTCAAACTGATTCTCTTGGACAGAGGCACAGTGGATAGAGTGCTGATCCTGGGATCAAGAAGGCCTGAGTTCAAATCTAGCTTCAGACATTTATTAGCTGTGCTATCCTGGGGAAGTCATTTAACCCCTATTTCCCTCAGTTGCCTCATCTATAAAATGAAGACAACAAGAGTGCCAACCTTGCAGGATTATAGTGAGGATCAAATGAGATAATATTTATAAAAACAGAGTAGACATTATATAAGTGCTTATTCCCTCCCCACTTCAACCTCAGAACCCATTATCGTCCTCTCTAAAACTTCTCTTGTTTTGAACTTCCCTGTTCAAGTACTGGGTCTAGAGTCAGACTCATTTTCATGAGTTCAAATCCAGGCTCAGACACTTATTAGCTGTGTGACCCTGGGCAAGTCACTTAATCCTATTTGCCTCAGTTTCCTCATCTGTAAAATGTGTTGGAGAAGGAAATGGCAAACCACGCCAAACCACTGCCAAGAAAACCCAAAATGGGATCACAAAAATGTCAGACACAATTGAAACAATTGAACAGCATTGTTGTAGAAGGTACCAGCAAACTCCCATTGACCCAGTCTTCTCCCCTTCCTACCTTTCCAGGCTTTTTACACTTTATTCCCCTTCACATACTCTAAAGTGGCTTCAGCCCAATACTTAGCTCCCAGAATCGCTGCCTCTGCACTGGCCCTCCCCCAGACCTAGAGTGTTCTGTTCCCTCCCCTCTCCCTCCTAGTTTTCCAGGCTTCCTTCAAAGCTGAGCTCAAACCCTACCTTCTCAAGGAAGCCTCTTCCAGTCCCACAAGCTTCTAGCTGCACCTTCCCCTCTAAGATTACCTTCTATTTACTCTGTGTATATCTTGTGTGTGTTTAACTATTTATATATCATCTCCCACATTAGAATGTAAACATCTTTATAAACCAAGATTGTTTTTACCTTTCTTTGTAAATCCAGCATTTAGCACAGTGCACGGCAAGAGTAAGCCATTAATAAATGCTCATTAACTGATATACTTCCCTTTATAGAATCGTTAAATTCTTATTAGAATATAAGCTCCATGAGGGAAGAGATCATTTTCACATTTCTTTCAGTCCATAGTACCTGGATCGTAGTAAATGCTTAGTAAATGTTTGTTGATTGATTCATCAATTTAGAGCAGATTTGTCTTTACTCCAAATCCTTACAATCTGAGAACAAGTGTTCTCATTTTATGAATGGGAAAAAATATAAATAGACCATGGATTGAACTGAGTATCCCTGCATTTTTTGTTTTTAATTGATGAATGCCCATCTGCTACTAAGCCAAGGGGTAGAGACAACACTGGACAGGATTCTAAGACTGATGATGTGTTGTGGTCTCACCACAATTTTTTCCACCATCGAGTTGATATGTTTAACTTTTTGCAAGGAATTTGGCTACCGTCTCCATTGGCCATTGATGAGTAAAGCTAGCAGTGTTTCCCAGGTTGTTGGGATCAGTGAGAATCCTACTATAAATCCTTTGTAATCCTCTTTGCGCCTAAACTGTTACTTCTTTTCAATTTCCTAAATTGGCTTCATTAACATTTCTGGGAAAATTTCTTGGCTTTATGACCTTCTCAGAGGTTGATTATTATGATAACTATTTTCAATCAGATGTTAGAGCCTCTCTTAAAATGCCCCAATTCATCCCTATATGACCTTTGCCTGTCAACCAAGTACTTTGGGGTTCAAGTATATCTGCCCACACCGGGGAATGTGTCTACTGGACTCCATCCAGCTCTAGGAGAGCTAATAATTCAACAAAAGGCAATGCAAAAGGTTGACAACAAATTCCTGTTTCTCTTTTGCATACTGAGCTACTGACAAACAGGCCTCTGCTTGATAGATGGATTCATTATCCCTTCCTAATTACAAGCAGATTTCCAGGTGTGTTCATTACATTTTAAATGAAACCTGCTTGATATTACCCAGTGCTGGCCCAAGGGTCAGCCATCAGGGATCTATCGCTCCTCTTTTGTGATTAGAGTATATTACTTTGCTATGGCTTTAACAGATGACCTGAAAAACCTGTCTGAGCAATTGTCCACTCTACTATTGACTTCTATCAGCAGCCCCCTATACAGAAGAAAAAAACTCAATAAGCCTTGTAGACACACCACTACCAGAACAGAAGAGTCAGAGGATCATAGACCCCCAAGGTCATCTGCTCCAAGCCCCTCACTTTCCAGGTGAAGAAATTGAGGCCCAAGGAAATTCAGAGTCTTTCCTATGGTGGGGAAGGTAGGAGAAGACCTGGGATTTAAACTCAAGTCCTGATGAAATCCAGTGCTTTTCTCCCCTTTGTTAAGTTGCCAAAATACGTACATAGACAATACTCACCTTACATGCTACTTGATAGGTTGCTAGATTTTATAAGTCAGGAAACTGAGGTTCAAAGATGGTACAATACAAAGAGCGCTGCATTTGGAGTCAGAGAATCTGGGTTCGAATGTTACCTCTGCTACTTATATCCTGTGTGACCTTGGGTGAATCACTTGATCTTTTTGAATCTCAGTTCCCTTATCCATAAAATGAGGATAGATGTCCTCAAAGTCACCACTCTAGATCTGTGATCTTTTGACTTATCCAAGGTCACTTAGTTTAGAATGGAGACTCCAAAATATATCCCCTGAATTCCAAATCAAACCTTTTCCTCTACAACATCTTGCCTTCACTGATCATGTGTGTGTGTGTGTGTGTGTGTGTGTGTGTGTGTGTGTGTCCCAATCCCACAGTTCTACTAAGAATACTCTTGCAATTTAAATTTCACAGGATTATTTTCTTTTTGTTTTCCTCTCAGTCTGTAGACTAGATCTAATGATCATTGGGAATGAAGGAGCAGGTTTTATTCTAGCTTGGTATAAGCCATGAAGAAACCTACCAGTCCAAGGGTTGTGCTTTGGAAATATTGGACACCCACCCTTTGAGCTTCCACTAAGGACCATTCAAAACTGGATGGTGTCACTTCAATCAATAAATGGTACAATGTTCACTGCATTGACTCTATGGTCAAAGGACCTGGGTCAAAATCCTGCTTCTGATGCTTATAGCCTGTGTGACCTTGGGCAAATCTCTTAACCTTCATGGGCTTCAGTTTCCTCATTTGTAAAATAAGGTGGTTGGATTTTTAAGTAATGACTCCTGAGGTCCTTTCGAGATCTAGATCTGTGATCTCTGATTTATGAATCAATCAAACATTCAACAACTGTTTGGCATTTATTAATAAGTTAATAAGAATTTTTAAATGAAGCCTATAAAAAGGTACTTGTAAAATTCACATTTTAGTCATTCAGTCAATCAGAATCTGAATGGACAGGTTTTTTTATTGTTGTTGCACTTATCTGAGGTCAGAAGTGACTGGTCTTAACCCTTTGCTCATTAACATTTTTATCAATAATTTGGAGAGTGACACCTTCAGCAATACAAGATGGTGAAGGAACAACTAGTCTATGCTTCTTCTAAAAAGTAATCTATGGGTTCGAATGGACCAAGCTCAGTATGAGTCAACTGTGTAATATGGATGCTCAAAAAGCTAATGAGACATTGGGCTCAATTCTTAAGTTGCCCAGGATCACACAGCTAATAAGTGTTTGGGGCCAGAGTTGAACTCTCGAAGATGAGTCTTCCTAACTGTAAGCCCAGAGTTCTATCCACTGCAGCGTCCCATAGATACCCCAACAACAACGACAGAAAAGATTGGTATCCAGGAATGAGGATGGAGTAGTCTCATTGTATTATACCATGGTCAATTCATATCTAAAGCACAGAATTAACAGTTTAGGATCGACGTTGATAAACTAGAAAACATCCCGAGGAGAATGTCTAGATTATGGTGACCAAGGTGGGCAAGGGTCTTGTGATCATGTCTCAGGAAGCTTTTTGAAGGAGCTGGGACTGTTTAGTATAAAGAGGAGAAGGCTTGGGGGACATGTCTTCAAGTATGAAGAGGGTTTTTATGTAGAAGAGGAAGTAGAAAGATAAATTTATCTTTGATATAGGACAAAACATCCTAATAATTGCTCCTTCATTCATTTCAGTCATGTTCAACTCTTCATGACCACTTTTGGGGTTTTCTTGGCAGATTTACTGGAGTGGCTTGTCATTTTTCTTCTCCAGCTCATTTTACAGATGAAGAAACTGAGGAAAACAGGGGGTGTGAATTGCCCAGGGCCACACAGCTAGGAAGTATCTAAAGCCAGATTTGACAATGAGTTCCTGACTCTACATCCAATGCTCTATTCACTGGGGTGCTGCCTAGTTGCCCTTATCCTAACAATTAGGGTCATGAAAAAACATAATGGGCTATTTTGGGACATAATGAGTTCCGCTTTGCTTAATGTCCTCAAGCTAAGCCTGGATGGCTATTTGTCAGGCATGTTTTACAGGATAATCTTTCTCAGATATGGGTTTGAGTAGGGGAATTCTTAAGGTTTCTTCCAATTCTGAAATTCTGGGATTTTGAGTCTTTATCATTTTTTTTTTGGCCTTAAGTGTTTCTCCCCATTTGGAGAGGATCTATTGGCCCTATCACAAATCGGCACACTCATCTGTAGGCGAAATAGATTTCCCATAGGGACCATGACAAACAAAAGAGCTAACTGCTTCCTCTTCTACAGATAGGCATTTTCAGGCACATGTCTTTTGTACATTAATAAGAAGTTTGTTAGGCTGGGCAATGTGATAAATGGCACTTGGGATTTTTCATTTGTTCTGGTGACTCGCAGTGGGGATTTTAAAAAATAATCTTTTAATGTGTTAAGAGCCTCTACCGAGGATAGTAGCCATCAGTTAAATAAGCAAATCATTAGATCGAGACATTTATTTTTTATGTTTGGATAAGTAAGAAGAGTTCATCATTTATCATTTGCTCTCTTAAAAACTTTATAAACCAATTTACCATATCATTTTATGGTAGTTCTGGGCTGTAGCTTAATGATGCTGCATTGCACTGTTAACTTTTAGCAACACAGGCCAAGCAAAGCATGATCTTAATGGGACAGTTTAATGGGAGAGAGAAGATGAAGATTAAAGATGCCTCCGTTTTGCAGATAATATGAAGCTGGGAGGGAGAGTGAACATACTGGATGACACCATCAGGGTTCAAAGAGATATTGACAGACAAAAGCACTGGGCTGGATCTCATCAGATAACATTGTGTCAGCATAAATGTAAAGTCTTACACTTGGGTACAAAAAATCAACTTCATAAGTACAAAATCAAAGAAGGAAGGCCTGGATAGGAGTTGTTACAGAAGAGTCTTACAGGCTAAAGATGAGTCCGCAGAATGATTAGCAACCAAAAAAAAAAACCCCACTAAGACCATTCTGGGTCACAACAAGAGAGGTAGGGCTTCTGTGAATACACAAGTATTCTTCACTGTATTCTGCCTTCGTTAGACCTCATCTAGATCATCATGGTCAGTACTGTGCCCCACAGTTTAAGGTCATTAATAAACTGGAAAATATCCATGAGATGACCAGGATGGTCAAGGCCCTCGAATTCATGTCTTATGAGAAGTACAAGCTCCCTGAGAACAAGGACTATGACTTATTTTGTCTGTATGTCTCCAGAGCCAAGCACAGTGCCTTCGTCACGCATAGTGAATGCTCTGTGACTGTCAGTTGCACAGAACTGAATCTGCCACCCTCGAAAATATTGTATTTATGTCCCCTTAGGACTCCCTTGTTGCTCTGTAGAATAAAGTCCTCTGAGAATCACCTAGCTGGCAAAAGTGAGCAAATTACAAATCCTGGGGCAACTCCCCACTGACCTGATAGCTGTGGACACTTTAAGGACCCAAGTTATTTTCCTCAGTTTGGCACAAATGAATGCTGGAATGTTTCCCTGCAGAGTTGCCTTTTACTGGTGGTGTTACGAAGCTTAGCATCTCCCAATAAACTTATCCTCTCCTCTTGGGTCATACCCCCTCAGTCTTGGCAAGGACTTTTCCAAAACAAATACAGAGGATGTGCAAATCTGAGACTCCATTTCCTTCTGGAGGAAGTGAGAACCACCAGGCCAGGCTCGATTAGGCGGAGCGGTCACATGCAGCCATGCTCACAGCCAGAGCAGACATACACATCTACCCACGACACCACTCCCTCACCAGGGAGAAGCTGTTTTTCTTCAGCTTAATCATCTTTCAGTCTACTGCGTCCATTGGTGTTCTTCACTAAGTGTGGGGAGTACTGGGTCAGTGATTAATAGATACTCTGTCTTGATTCTGTTTTGCCTCTTGCTATCTTCAAGAGAAATAAATGTGACCAACGGGCACCAAGACAAGCAGGCCATTGTATGAATGATGACACTGTTGGGGTCTGCCCAGTGAAATAAGGTTTATCAGCAGTGAGAAAAACTAAAGGCAGAGTTTGTCCAATATCTCTCCTCCTCAGAGTCTTTGTCTCTCTGTTTCTCTCCTTCCCTCTCTCTTTATTTCTTTTCCCTCCTTTTCTCTGTCTCTAGCTCTCTGTGTGTCTCTCCCTGTCCCCCTTCTTCTTCCTCCCTAAATACCAACCATGTTAAAAACAGCATTGACCAACAGTGTTCAGTGAATACCATCTTTGCCACTTAAGCCAAGGAGCTTTAGACTCATACGTGTACTGAAAAACATCGGTTGATTTTGTTAAAGGGTGTTAAGAAATAGCCTGGATATTTTCTCGTTCCTAGTCTAACCATGGAATTGTGTTTGTCAGAGAGAAGCTGTATGCAAATGATTTTCTTTTTCCATTTCTACTTAAAAAGAGAAATAATGAAAATAAAGTCTTATCTTTGAGCAGATAAAAACCATCAGATGTAATTATTTCAGCTTCTGTAGCACTTAGCATGTCCTGAAATAGGTAAGGAATGGGAAGGAAAACTTCAGGGCTGCCTTTCAAAGGATTTAATTTGGATTATAGGGAAGAGGAAAAGGGAAGAAACACAATTTCCAAACTGAATAAGATTCATGGCACAGAGAATGTTCAGACACGATTAGGTCAGGCTCAGAAATAAATCTGCTTGGAAAAAGCAATGAGTTTCCTGCCTCCTCAAAATAAAAATGTTCATAGTAATAACTGGTGTTATGGAGTGCCTGGAAGTTTCAAAGAACCTTGGGGGCATTACTGCATTTGTGCAGATCTTAGAAAAATTAGATCCATTTTACAGATGAGGAAGCTGAAGAAGGGCAGGTCACTTGCCCATGGTCACACTGGCTCCAAATTCAGCCATCTCTCCAGAATGCCTCCCTCTCTCGTGTCTTACTTTCTCCTCTTTCCTCTCAGGGCAAGATAAACTGGTCCTGTGTCTTACTCTTAGAATAATTGTGCCAGAAATTCTTTCACCTTGGTTCCCTACATGGGCCAAATAATATCAGACCCTGGTTTTCAGTCAGAAAATTTAGAACATGTCCTCAAGCTACCAGGTATTAGATTTAGACATTATGTGAGAAAGTTTTTATAAAATGGACAGACATGAGGATGCTGTAGTGGAAAGGGCTTGGCTTTTAGTGCCATGGGACCTGCGTTCCAATCCTGCCCTTCCCAAGTATTACCTTGGAAAGGGCACTGAAATTCTCTGGGCTCCAAGTTCTGTGTTGGGAAAATGAGGTGGTTAGATTGGGTGGCCCCTTTCAGCTTTAAATGGTTGATATGTTAAGGATATGTGATCTTGACAGAATCTCTAAACAGATATCTTAAGGAATCGTTGGTGCCTCAGATGGGCAGCAAGGTGATGCCGCAGAGCACCGGCCCTGGAGTCAAGAGGATTCATGTCCCTGGGTTTGAATCCAGCCTTAGACACTTACTAGCTGTGTGACCCTGGACAAGTCACTTAATCCTGTTTGCCTCAGTTTCATCATCTGCAAAGTGAGCTGGAGAAGGAAATGGCAAACCACTCCAGTATCTTTGCCAAAAAAAAACCCAAGTTGGGTCACCAAGAGTCAGACACAACTGAAAAATGACTCAACTCAATAGAAGGGTCATGGCAATGACCTTGTAAGTGACAGAAGTGGGATTTGAATCTTGACATCCAGGTTCAGAATCCTGCCCACTCTACTACTACTCCTGTTATAACCACCACCACTGCTGCTGGTACTACTACCACCACCCTTTCCTTCCTCCTCCTCCTCCTCCTCCTCCTCCCAGTAGAACTACTGCCATCACCCCCACCACTACTGTTATTACTCATTGTCATCCTTGTCGTCATATCTAGTATTTTATATGACCCCTACTATGCATCAGGTGCTTTTCAAATATAAGCTTATTTGATCTTCACAACAACCCTGCAAGATCCGTGCTATTACCATCCCCATTTTACAGATTGAGGCAAACAGCAGTTGAGTGACTTGGCCTAGGTCATCTAGCTAGTAAATGCTCAGGGCTGGTTTGGAGCTCAGTTTTCCACTGCTCTACCCACTGCCCCAGCTAGTTTCCTATGGCCATTAGAGCCTTAAACCTACCTTTTAACTCACCTCCCCACGCCCTCCTGCAATCATCCTTTAGCTTTTCAACCACAGTCTCAGACATTGTCTTGTCATTTTTATATTTCTTTGGCATCTATTTGTTGTGCATCTACTTTGTGCAAAGTCCTGGAAGTGACCATCTAATTGGGGGGGAAATAACTGCCTAGTACTGAGGTTGTCTTTCACCTGCTGAGGAGAAGATAAGAAGCCTCTGGGCTGAACAAGGACATTTAAAAAAGCCTCATCTGAGGCTGCTAAATCCCCTCTTTGCCAAGGCATGAGACTCCGGATTCCTGGGCAAGGGCACTTTGCAGATGGTTTCCAGAATCTTCATTTCAGAAGGCACTTTGGGGAACAGATGGCACCAGGAATTCCCATGGTAAGCACGGCTTTCTCATGAACACAGGCATGCATCAGAATTTTACCCCTTCTCTCTGATGGAGGAAAAAGAAGGATTTGGTTCATCTGGGTTATAAATCATTGCAATCAGGCCTCCTACAAGGCGGGAAATCCCATGGAGAAACACACCTTTGTCCCTGATCATCACATCTGGGCTCGTCCTCTACTCCTCCCAGGGCAGCATCGGCTGCCACCCACATACCTCTGTCTTAGCCTCCTGCCTGTGGTCTTTGTAATGAATAGGTCACCATGACCCACCAAGGTTAGAAGGTTAAGAGGTAAATCAACATTAATCTCAATATTCCCTGTACTTGGACATAAATCATTTTTTTTGCTTATTTTCCTCAACCTTTTTTTAAAAAGTGTATTATGTATATAATCTTAACCTCCCAATGCCTCCAGCAATACTCTAAGACAAAAAGTTGCCACAAGTTGATCTGTATCCACAGAGGGAGTTCACACACTGGGAGTCCCCATGCACAAGATGAGACCCTAGATCCAGACCAAAGACAAATTTAAAAAGAAATCATATCTCCTATTTGTTTTCATTTTAGTACCCAAGGGTTCTTTCAGAAATCAGCACATCAGTTACAGTTTAGGGTAACCTATTTGCGTGTAAAGGGCTGAAAATAATGTCTCTTCTCACAAGCCAGCATTTCTGCAACTTCCTTCTACATTAGCTGGGAAAGGTGGCAGGAGCTTAGAAAAATAAATAAATAAATAAGCAAAAGCCCAATATCAAACAAAGGAAAAGAGATCAATTAGATTAATGCAGAAGCTATTATGGTGGGTGTGAAATATGCTCTGTATGATGGCATATTCCCTAATTACCTAAGGCCGCTTGTAAAATTGATTTTATGTAAACACGACAACGTTCCGAAACCACCAGCCCCTCTCAGCCGAGCATAAGTTGTTGGGAATTTATTGACCTGTCGTTCACATGTGTTACTTTACTACCACTTAATGGTCTGTTTAGATAGTCTTGGTGGATATGAACTCCCCGTGAGCTACTACAAGTACCACATGTTGACGGGTAGCTGCCATGTTGATAAAATATGGAAGCCCAACTCCAAAGCACACAGGGACATGCCATCATTACTTATTTTCTAATCGAAAGCTGGATTTTCTTTAATAGTTGGGATAGGTGAGGAAGAAGGAGGGACCTCCCTTCCCTGTACAAGGCCAGTCAGCCCATGACCAGCCAGATATCCAATGAGGGTCAACAGGCTGGACATAAATTCCTTGAGGGCAGGGATTCTTTTGTTATTATCTTAGTAGACCAAGCTTCTAGCTCAATGCTTTGCACACAGTAGGTGCTTTCATTCTCCCCCCCCCCCATTTCACTTATTTTCAGTCTCTCCTTCATTCCCTTTTTGTCTACAAACATACCCATATCCCCTCCACCTTGGGGAAAAAAATTGCTTGATCCTTCTATTCCCTCTTACTCTCAACCTATATCTCTTCTTCCCTTTGTAACTAAACTCAGAAAGAAGTGTCTTCACTTTCTCTCCTCCCAGTCTTTTCTTAACCCCTTATAATCCAGATTCCACTGAAACTGCCCTCTCCAAACTTACCAGTGATCTCTTGGCCGACAAATCCAATGACCTTTTCTCACTCCTCCTTCTCCTTGACCTCTCTGCAGCCTTTGACACTGTTGATCACCCTCTCCTTCTTAATATTCTCTTCTCTCTAGGGTTTCAGGACACCCCTCTCTTGTGATTTTCCTCCTACATATCTGACCTCTCCTTTTCCATCTCCTTTGCTGGATCCTCACCCAGATAATGCCCTCTAACCATAGTTGTCCCTCCTGGGTTCTGTCCTGGGCCCTCCTCTTCTCTCACTATACCACTTCACTAGGTGATCTCATCGGCCCGTGGATTTAATTGCACCATCATCCTCTAGCCTTCAGGTTTACAACCTAGGAGTCATTCTGGATTCCCGCCCCCATTCCCCAATACAGGTATTACCAAGGCCTGCAGATTTCACCTCTGCATCATCTTTCAAATGCACCCCCTTCTCTTTTCTGCCACTTTCCCTGTCCTGGTTCAGGTCCTCGTATCCTCACACCTGGACTATCTCAAAGATACTGGTGGGTCTGCCTGCCTCAATTCTCTCCCCACTTAATCCCTCCTCCATTCAGCCACCAAAGTGATTTTCCTAAACCACAGGTCTGATCATATCACTCTTCCTACTCAGTAAACTCCAGTGGCTTCCTTTTGCCTCCAGGATCAACTACCAAATGCTCTGTCTGGTATTCAAAGCCCTTCCTAACCTGGCCTTCTCCTGCCTTTCCAGTCTTCTTACACCATATTCCCCAACATATCTGCTTTGATCCATTGGCTCTGGCCTCTCAGCTGTTCTGCAGGCAAGACATTCCACCTCTTGACTCCAGGCTCTCTGGCTGTCCCCCATGCCTGACATCCCAACTACTGACCTCCCTGGCTTTCTTCAAGTTCCAGCTAAAATCCTACCTTCCACAGGAAGCCTTCCCCAACCCTACTTAATTCTACTGCCTTCACTTGATCATTATACTTCCTGTTTCTCGTATTTATAGTTTGTTTGTACATATTTGTTTGCGTATTGTCTCCCTATTAGATTATAATCTTCTTGAGTGCAGGAACAGTCTTTTGCCTCTTTTTGTATCCCCTGTGCTTAGCACAGTGCCTGCACGGTTCACAGTAGGTGCTTAAAATGTTTATTGGTTGATTGATAAATGGTTGTTGGATTGAATTAAATTGAATTCTGGTTCTGTGGTGACTACAGAAATGAAGTCTCTGACTTCAAAGAGTTTACAATCTAATAGTGATATGCCCAAAGATACAATGTATCTCAAAGCATGTTTCAGTAATCAATGTAACCATGATCTCAGCAATGTGGATACATTTTATCTAGTTTGATTCTGGTCTGTTTCTTCCCATGCATCTTCAACAGAAAATCCACTCAATCCTGAAGGTTTTCCCTATGTCTTTTTAACATTTTTAAGGTGCCTCCGATAGAATATAGGCTCCTTGAGGGCAATCCTTGTTCCTTTTCTCTTTTTTTCCTTTTTTTTTTAATACTGCTAGTACCTAGCACAGTGCTTGGCATATGATAGGAACTTAAATACTTATTGATTATTCATCAATACATAGGTTATTCACCTTTAGCCTTCTGATCTTACCACCTAATTCACCCCTTTTTCAATCACATATTTCTCCCAAAATATCCTTTATCTTCTATTACTTAAGAACCATAAAAGCTATGGTAGATCATAAAAGTAGTTGGGGACAGAATGGGAGAGGAATTGCCTGATTTTAGACCTCCTAGAACAGAAACATCCACCTCTAATCTGACTCAAGGGTTTATGAATAATATACAAACCACCAGCTGAACATTTATCCATATAAAAAGATACTATGAGACTAGGTGTTGCCACCTCATTGTCACCCTTACAAAGCTTCACACATAACCACAACTCAGGAAAATCAGTTCTAACAGACTATTGCCTATTTCCAAGTGGTCTCAGTAAGTTAGTTTCTGTGGGGTTGTATGCTGATATAGACAAAGGAAAGTGGGAGTCTCTTGCAAGCACTCCAGTCTCAAGTGAGCAAATCTCAGGTACCTTTTCCAATGGTGGTCAAAATAAGGCCAGCAACAACGATAACCAGGGGTTAATAGAATTGCTTTTCTGCCAAGGTTGTAATCATGGACTCTTCCATCATGAGGGCCCTTCCTGTTTAGTCCCTCCTCCTCTCTTCTCCCTGGGGCAGGCAGCAGGGGCAGAGGGGAGGATCTGCTGAGGGGTTTGACTTCCTCCATAGAGTTTCAGGGAAGGCCTTAAGGACAAGATGACTCTGAAGTTTGGTCCTTTAGTCAATGATAGAACAGTGTTACCATTAATGAAAGGAACAATAAAGAGTGTAACTTGGCAGTGAGAATAGTGGAAAGTAAGGTTGACATCTGGAGAAGGTGAGGTAGAGTTAAAATACAAGACAAAAACTAAGCAGGATGGAAAATGTGTCTGAATCAAATCAAGTTATAATACTGACTGAAGGGCCCCTGGTTACCGTGAAGCCCCTGCCCCATCCAGGTGTGTTGGGAATCAAGTTGAGAATGGTTGAGACAGCTGTCTCTCAGATTTCAAGAAAAAAAAAATCCATTAGTTTGGAGCCTCAAGAGACCTTGATGCCATCAAGTCCAACCACCTCATTTTAACCAACAAGGAAACTGACATCCATGGAGGTGAAGATGGTTTGTCCAGGGTCATACATCCACCAGAAAACTACAGTTGGAATTCGGACATGCACCAGAATCATACAAAATGAGAAAGCATGATCCATTGCAATCTGCTAACCAAAGTACCCACATCAATGAAATAATTGGTTACAGATCCACAGGGCTGTGACCTAGAGGGGCCCTGAGAGAGCACCTAGTCCCAGAATTCGAACCTAGGTCCTCTGACTCCACAATTGTCACTTTCATACTTCCACACTGCTCAAGCAACTTCACAGTATCATAGATTTGGAGTTGGAAGGAGCCTCTGAAGCCATCTAGGTCCCCACCCCCACCCCCTTTTGGACGGGTTTTGTTTTATTTTGTTTTGTTTTGTTTTCTACAGATTAAGAAACTGGATTTCAGGAAAGCTGAGTAACCTCTCATTTTCAGAGGACACAGCCCTGGCCCTCTTCATATAAATCACATGAACAACTTCAACTCACTTTCTGAATTTGATATTTAGAGAAAATCGGCCAGCTGACCTCAGAGGAACTTCTGTGACATTCTTACTCACTTTCCACTTCCTGCAAAGTGTGTGCTTGTGTTGCCCCAACCAAATAAAACATGGTGGGTGGTTTGTGGTAGCATAAAGTGAAGAATAAATGGGTCTACCCAGTGTAGAGGTTATCCCACTAACAAAAAATAGGAAGAGAACAGAATAAATCCACAAGCCACACACAGAGATGTCGGCCTCTTTGCCTCATAGTTGGCACAGTAGGGAGAGTACTGGCCTTCAAGTCAGGAACACCCCAGTATCCTGCCTCAGACACACAGTGCTCCTGGATGATCCTGGCCAAGTCACTTAAGCTCACGGTGCCTCACCTTCCTCACCTGTAATATGAGGATAATGACACTGCCTCACAGGGTGGTTCTGGGGACCAAATGAGGTCATGTACATAACAACTTTGCAAACCTCAAAGGATAAAAAAAATCTATTGCTATTATTGTCATCATTATTGGTAACTTATACACCTAAGAAACAGGCATTTCTCTATATATCAATGGACAATTTTTGTCTCTATTACTGACTCTGACAAGTCACTCTCCCTGTTTTGCCTCAATTTCCTCATCTGTTAAATAAAATTTTTTTGGACTAGCTGATCTCTTGGGTTCTTCCTCACTCTAAATCTATGGTGCTATAGTCATGAGACTGAATGAACTAGTAGGTCAAAAATTAGCAAAAGAATGAAGAATTTGCCCAGTAACCAGGGATTTAAAACTAGACATCTGTTAATTCAAGATCTTTATTTTATAGATAAAGGAACAGATCTAGAGTGGGGAAATGATTTGCCCAGTAAGTAAGAGACAAAGACAGGATTTGAGCCCAGGTCTTCTGACTTCAAAGCCAGCATTTCTGCAGATCAGGGAAGGGTGAGAAAAAAAAAAACAGTATTTCTGAGCCAAGACTTTCATATTGCTTCCCAAAAGTCCATTAAAGAATCATCCAACTCTGTCATGAAGAGGAGGGAGGCAAATTCTCTCTGTTCCCATCTTCCATATAGGGTCTCAGTTTGACAAGTCACAAAGATGATCCTTAGGGTGATAGATCAGCTAGTGCTGGGCTCCAACTTTAAGCCTAATGCCCAAATCATCCAGAGTGTTTTTCTCCAGAGTCCCTTATCCCTCCTGTGAACCCAGTTCTTAATGTAAACCAGAACTCTTAGGAGCTCCAACTCTGTCCCTGGCTCTCCATGCTCTCAGGACTCCCGCACAGCTCTGGGCAGACAGCCCCAACCTCCGGCTGGGTTTTTCCTGGGCCTTTACTTTCTGGAATGTAGTTGCCTTGAAAACTTCCCTGATTCAACTAGTCCTTGTCAAAAGGAATCCTTCCTTCCCACTGAATTGTTTTTCCCCCTTCTTCCTTTCAGTGATTTATCCCACATGCCAACCTCTAGGGAAACTGCTTGTGGCGAAGGAAAGACGCAAATCCAAACAAAAAACAGGACTTGAGTGGCCAGAGGTTCCTTGCCCCCCCCAAAAAAAAAAAATCAAAAGCAGTTTCCTGTATTTTCAAAGATTTGGGAGCATTTGAAAAGCTGATATGTCTGAATGCCAGGGGATAAAATCTGAAATCCAATTATTCTTTTTACCCACGTGTCCATTCCCCTCTCCCTGCCAATCTTCTTTCCCTCCCTTTTAGGCTCTCCTTTCCCTTTTCTCAATCCTTGCCTCAGATTCCTTTCTCCTTGTCTGACTGCTTCCTTATAATCTATCCTACTTTTGTATAAATATAAAAAGTCCTCTAAGAATGTTAGTTCATGTCTTTCCTTTACTTCTACCTCTCTGTAGAGTTATTTTTACCCAACTCCCTTCTGTTTTATTATTTTCTCTTTCCTGTTTTTTATTTCTCTTCCTTCACTGCTTTCCTTTTCTCAGACTGTCAAGTCTTTTTTGATCCCTTGTGACAAAAGGAAAGAAATAAAGAATTAAAGAGTTTGGGACTCAAGCAGATGACAACTCATGCCCTTAGCAGAATGAACAAGCCAGCCCAAGTCTGGCTCCAAGGAGGCTGCTGGTTCTCAAGGTGGTGGTTAAGGAAGCTTTACAGAGTAATGTTATTTCAAAGGAATGTCTTCATTTGCTCAGGTGTATGGGGAAAGTGGAAGACAGAAACACACAGCATTTCAGTGACTATATTACTCAGGCTGAGCATGCCCAAAGAGCAAACAATCTTTTGTTGTTATTGTTAATCCCATCTTCCTTTCCAAGTGTGTAGCTCTCCATCCATCTGAGCTCTAAGGATCTAAGTGGAATGAGTATGTGAGTGAGGAATCAAGGGGTGGAGAGGAGCCCAATTCAGGTTCTGCAGCCACTGAACACAGTGCTGAGTCCTGGCTTTGAACTCTGGCTCTGGATGCATTGAGCTTGAGATGCCTAATACATGTCCACGTGGAGATACCCAGCAGGCATTTGGTGAAATGAGACTGGAGCTTGGGAAAGAACTGAGGACCCACTATGTAGATGTCAGTGTGATCACATGGTGAGGACAGTTCAATCCATGGAGAATGAGATCCCCAAAACTTTCACTCCCTCCATTAACAGTGAGGAGATTAGTCCCCACTCTGTGTGAATGACTAATGGCCCCTTAACCCTCTTAAGAGTTATTTCCCTATTCCTTAAGCCAAATGATTCTCTAAATTGTTAAATTAAGCATCAAGAGAAAGTTAAGAGCTCAGGCAGTTTGAAGGAACTAAGAGGTGAGCTGGCTGGTGCTGGTTGCTGGTACTTTATAAAGCATTTTTAGGAACTCAGTTCAACAAACATTCATGAAGAGTTTGTTGAAATTACTACTGGAAAAGGTATGTCATTCTACTTTCTGCTTCTTTTATTTTTTTTTTGGAGGGGGAAGGCAGGGCATTTGGGGTTAAGTGACTTGCCCAAGGTCACACGGCTAGTAAGGGTGATGGAGTGTCTGAGGCCAGATTTGAACTCTGGTCCTCCTGACTCCAGGGCCAATGCTCTATTCACTGAACCACCTAGCCACCCCATGTCATTCTACTTTCTACTGGCTCCACTCACCATTCTCATAACTTTCCAAATTAATATACTCTTATCTAGCCATCATTGCCCTATTCATCTTCCTCTTCATCATCATCATGGCCATCATTTATATACTATCTATTATGAGCCAGGCACTGTGCTAAACACTTTCTAGATATTATTCCATTAGAATGTAAGCTTCTTGAGGGCAAGGATTATCTCCAATGTTGTATTTGGATCTTCATTGCTTAGTGCAGTCCCAGGCACATATTTCATTCATTCATTAATTTATTCTCACTGCTTTTATATCTCTAGTCCTTAACATAATGTCTTCCAAGCAATAAACACTTAATAAACATAGGGTTGAATCAAAATGGACCCCTCAAAATGGTGCATACAGCTTCTTGGTCTAAGACTTTCCTTAAAGCCACTAGATTCTTAAAAGGTTCATCAAAGGGGATCCTCACATGCATGTTTACCCAAACTCTCCATTTTGACTTTGAGTCCCCAGTGCCCAGCACATCACCTGTACTCAATAAAGCCTTGTTAAACTAAACTTAAGTAAAAAGGGGCAGTGGGAAAGAGTTGACCTGTGTCTAACCAGCCTAAGCATCCAGACTTCTATTTTAGAGTTTCCTGAATCCACTGGCAAACCATGCCACTGGGCCTCCTCCTCCCCTTGGGCTGTGTGGACCAAACTTATCAGGAGGCAGATAGCCAGGGCGTTATCTCAAAAAGGCTTGCCTTCTCTGCCAGGATCTCCCTGTGAGACCCAACTTACGCTTTATTTATTGTTGCTATTTCCTGTGAGCTGGAAGAGGGGGTAAGTGCCTGGGTAAACCCAGTGACACCTCAAGGAAAGGTCTCCTGTCTGCCAAGTGCTTGTGCCTTGGACAGGAGTTACAAACCACTCTCCACCCCCACTCCAGGGATTAACAACAACCCAACAACAATAATAACTTTAAAATATCAAAATTGTTGGGTAATTACAGGGTAGAGGAAAGAGGGATGGGGAAGAAGTAGAGAGGTTGTTTTAAAAACTTCATGCCCTCTAATTGAGTAATAAGCCCTGGTGACCAGTGTCCTCCTTCCCAAGGACTGATGCTTTTTTTTCCCCACAGTAAGGTCTCGTTAGAGGGAGAGAGTTGGTTTGTATGGTTCTGTGAGCATCTGTGAAGCTCAGGCATTTCAATTGCCAAAATACTGCCTAGAAAGGAGAACTTTAAAGATTTCAAAGAGTCAGGGCTGGAAGAGATCCCCGAGGTCACAGAATTATATAGAAATCACAGATTTATTGCCAAAAAGGGAACCCTCAGAAGCCATCTAGTCTAACTCTTCTTCAGTCAGTCAGTCATTAAACATTCATTCAGCACTATGACATGCTGGTCACTGTGCTGAGTCCTGGGGATACAAAGAAAGGCAAAAGATAGCCCCTGCCCTCAAGGAGCTTGCAGTTGAATGCAGTTAAGTGACTCACCCAGGGTCACACAAGCATCAAGGGACAAAGGCCAGATTTAAATACAGATCTTCTGCCCCCAAAGCCTTTACACTTTTCCATGTGGGCCACGAAAAGTCATCTGGCCTAGACTCCTCATTGTACAGATCAGGGACTGAAACCAAGGGGGTAAGCGACACTCTTCAGATGACTCAGGTGGTAATCAGTTAAGCCAGGATTTAAACCCAGGTCTTCTGGACCTAGACCAGCTCTCTTGTCTATTGTCACCAGAAATCCATCGGACTCCAATGACCAACCATATATAGGATTCAATTCCATCCAACAAATATTATTAGGCAGCTATTCTGGGTGAAGCACCGTATTAGATGGCAGGGTATCCAAAGACAAAGAAATACAAGTGGTGCCTGCCCTCGAGCTTCCATTTCTGATATAGATACACGAGGATAAGAAAACCTGAGGAGAAAGAACCAAAAATTAGGTCTATTAGAAAAGGCTTCCTATAGGAGATGGTTCATAAGCTAAGCCTTGAAGAAAGCTAAGGATTCCAAGAAATAGAGATGGGAGGAGATGCATTCCAGGCATGTGAAATTGCTTCAATGCAATACCAAGTTCCTGGGAACCATAATCAGGGCATTTTCCCTTGAGCATATAGTGTGTAAAGTGGAACAATGGGAAATAAGTCTTGAAAAGTAGGCTGAGGTGGGATTATGAGAGGCTTTAAATGCCAACCTGGGAAGTTTTTGCCGTATCCAAAAAGCCATAGGGAGCCATTGAAGATTCTTGATCAGAGAAATGACTTGGTTATTCTTAATAGAAAAGAGTAATTTTAAAGTTCCATGTATTGGGATCATAGGGAAAATAGAAAGACCTTTCTTAAAACCTGAATTGGATTATAGAGCTCCCCCCAGATGACAAGAAGAATAAGAGATCTGAGAGCTAGAAAGAACATGGGAGTTTTTGTCTCTTTCTCACTTGTTACAGGAGAATGAGGTTCTTCCCTACCCTCACCACTGTCATTGACTTTCAGACCCCTGATCTTCACAGGCATCTAGAGGAACCCCCCCCCCCCCAGGAGAACTACATTTTAATAATGGCACCCTAAGGAACAGCGAGGGTATTTTTGTCTTTGTTGAGATGTGGATACAGATATGGATATAGATGTAGATATGGATATAGAAAGAGATAGAGATATGAATATGGGCAGATCCCTTCCTTATACTGGAACAATGAATCCTGGGTGATTGCAGGGGTGTTAAAGGCAAAAAAAAAAAAATGGCAGTCGTATCATTTGTCCTTTTCCTAACAGTTATTGATATACTGAGTCCCTCTGTGCTCAGACAATGAGACAAACACCCTTGGGATGAGTCCTTATCAGGTGGAGTCTAAAGAGGGAGGTTGGTAGAGGATCTGAAACAAGGGACTCTTTGTAATTTACTTTTTATAAGTGCACATATTTTAATGCCAAAACATTCTGCTGTTCACAAGTGCACAGGCATTTGTGATGAAGCAAGTCCTGCCTTATAATGTGGGTTATTCCAAGCTCCTCCTGGGCTGTAACATACAGGGAGCACACTTTTTAAGCCCTGCCCGCGCACACAAACACACACATTCTCTCTCTCTCTCTCTCTCTCTCTCTCTCTCTCTCTCTCTCTCTCTCTCTCTCTCTCTCTCTCTTTCATCAGCCCACAAAGTCATGCAGTCAGAATCATCTGTTGTGATTGAGAGGACTTTAGATCTGGTGTCCAAAGACCTGGATTCAAATCCTTACTGTGCCACTTACTGCTTATGTTACCTTGGCCATGTCAACCCTCCTCAAGGTTGTTAGACCAAAGGAGATTTAGCATGCCTTCCAAATCTAAAGCCCTGTGACCTGGGGCCAGCTTTGTAGTTCACTAATTTCTGACGTCTCCTAACAGATATTGGATTTCAGTGCCATGTCCCCTATGTGGTTGGTATTTACCTTCAATATTAACATCAGGCCACTTAAAGGGGGCTTCTCAGAACCGTCCCTCCAAGACCACTCCTGAGATGCAATGCCAGCCCTTAGCCTAGAAACTTTCTGCCCACATAGGAGACTTGAGGGGAGACAAGGAGTATCTTTCTGATACTTGAAGACACTCATGGAATCCCTTCCTGTCTTCCCTCAAGGGGAGATATCTTTGATATCAGAAAAAAAAATTGCTTCCAAATAGATCTATCCAAAAATGGAAAAGGCAGCTTAAAGAGGTAGTCAGTTCCCCCTCATGGGAGTTCTTCAAACACAGGTTAGTAAACCAATCAATTAAGAAGTCAAGTATTTAAGTGCCTACTATGCACCAGTCACAGCTAATGATATGCAACGTTCACACTGTTTTAAGGACTGCAGTTTTATATACATCATCTTCTCTGATCACTATATGAGGTTCCAGGGACACAGAGATAAAAATGAAAGCATGGCTGCCCTCAAGGCACTTCCATTCTGTTGGGGGTTGTTGACTAAGGGAATCTCATTCCGGTATGGATTGGACTAGATGGCCACTAAAGTCCCTCATGGCTCTGGGATTAGGAAGGAGAGGGCTCCAGAAAACATATTCCCTTGAGGTCCCTGTGCTCCTTTCTCCCAGGGCACACAGAGTTCCTCATCCTCAGCTTCCACTCAGAGATATTATGTGCTGGAAGTTCGATTTCCCCAGAATAAAATGATTCGCATTTACCTACCTAGCAGCTGTCAAAGCCTGCAATTTTTTCTGTAGGCGTAAGCAATTTTTTTTTCTTAAACGTGGCTTCATTTCTAGTTTGTTATCTGCCAGCAACAGTGAACAGAGGTTCTACAGTCCTCATCCTTTCTCCTACGAGTAACAATTAAAGCAAAAATCTGCCGAGAGTACAAATGCATCTTTCAAGGATTGTCACTCTTGTGTCGGGTGCTGAACAGGCTTAATAGGTTTGCCTGGAGACCTTCCGAGGCAGAAATGGGTCTGTAATTTTCAATGGGAACTCAACAGGAGAAAGGAGTTGCTTAACTACTTATGGGCCAGAGTGACAAGAAGCCTTCCTGGGCTGGCTCAGACAAGGGGAGAGAGGCTTTGGGATGAAGGAAAAAACAGGAGGCAAGCTTTTTAAGAGAGGGATGAGGGCAAAAGAAAGATATCAAAGGGGAAATGCTTGGGAGAGCAAAATCATTTTGAATACTAAGTTAGTCTTATTGCTAAAGGTGAGTGGAAAACCTGCTAGCTGGAAATTATAAGTGGTCAAGAATACTGAGGACAAAAAGAAAAAGAAGGAAGAGAGCAAAGGAGGGAGAGAGAGGGAGGGGAGAAAGGAAGGAAGGAAGGGAAGGAGGGAGGGGGGAAGGAAGGAAGGAAGGAAGGAAGGAAGGAAGGAAGGAAGGAAGGAAGGAAGGAAGGAAGGAAGGGAAAGGGAAAGGAAGGAAAGAAGGGAAAGGGAAAGGAAGGAAGGAAAAAAGGGGAGGAAGGGAAAGGGGAAGGGAGGGGGAAGGAAAGAAGGGAGGGAAGGAAGGAGAAAGGAAAGGAGGTCAGAAGGAAGAAGGAAAGTAGGGAGAAAAGGAAGCAAGGAAAGGATCAAGGAAGGAAGGAGGGAGGAAGGGTAGGAAGGAAGGAGAAAAATGAAAGAAGATGGTTTGCCTCAAAGTGCCCCTTTTCATATCTTGGCATCTGGTTTGTCTACCATTCCACCGTTAGCAATCTGCTAGGGTGAACAATACTTCATTATGGTTCCAGAAAGATAACCCCTGCCCCCCTCCTAGTACACTACTACCATCACAAGGAAGTTCTTTCCCATGGAGGATGGAGGATCCTCAGCAGGCTGGCCTATGAACTGGGAGGGGGCATTTTTCGAGGTCCTTTTCTCTTCCATCTCACTCAGACTTTCTGCCGTTCACTTAATGAGGTCCTACTTCGGTTAATGCCTTTGTTAGGTAGCAAATGATGTTTCCAGCCTTCTCACAAAGAGGCTTTTGTGTTCTCTGTCAAAATATTCTCTTACCAAAAATGATGGAAATGCCCAGAAGCATCCCTGCCCTCCCCTTTGGGGTTTGAAGAAGAGGGTGTTAAATGTTTAACCTGGATTGATGAGCTTTACTAAAACTATTCGATGAAATGAAAACTTTCTTAGGGGAATAAATCACACTGTGACTGTTCTCTCAAATGGACAAGTTGGGTTCTTTTCTCTCTCTCTCTCTCTCTCTCTCTCTCTCTCTCTCTCTCTCTCTCTCTCTCTCTCTCTCTCTCCCTCTCTCCCTCTCTCCCTCTCTCCCTCTCTCCCTCCCCCTCTCTTATTGATTTTGTATTTAGTTAATGATTCCAGTCCTGAGATCATAAGACAAGTTAGAATGTAAAGGATATGGGACAATAACTTTAACCTCTAAATTTTAACTACATGTTGATTTTGACACTGAAATATTGCAATTAGCTGGGACTGTTTTCCAATGTTTTAATTTTTGCTGATGCTCCAAAATGTTGCAGAAAAGCTGATCCCTAATTATTACATACGGCAATGCATACATTTCTTCCTAATTAAAAAGCCTCTAAATTCTGAATAATCAATTTGTGAAGGCATATGGTTTTGAAAAATTATGCATTTAATTTCTCAAGATTTATTAGTAATTTGAACTGTAGCTAGTTAATTATGGTTATAAAACTGATGTGGTAATACTGGAGATTGATGTAACGATATGACTGCAAATTTATTTTGATATGTCTCCCTTAATATCAGAACATTACAATACACTTACATTTCCAGCCATTTCTTAATTATGCTCAGAAGCATTAGTTTAATGAAAGATAAAAGGATTTGATAAGTGTACATTGGAATTTATTTGAAAAACTATTTTCAACATGAAACAAACATATTATTTTTTTGCCCCTGGCAAAATTAAATTTGTAGTTAGCTATAAATGAGTAGATAGCAGCGCTGCCTTAAAATTAAATAGTCCTTGAGACAGAGATTTCCATTAACTGTTGTGACACATCACAGAGATGTTTGCATGAGAAAGTAGTTAAACTGTACAAGGGAAGCCTGCTGGTGAGAATGAATAGAATTGAATGTAAACAATGATTGCATTGTAAATATTCACAATGGGGGGGGGAGGGAACATTTTTTTCTATTTCCTTTATCATGTGAATTTCTAGGCAAAGAAAAAATCCCAACAAAAATAGCTCTTTTGAATATGAAATAAAACCAAAGCTTTGAATTTTTATGTTGTTGTTTTAGTCTTAAGAGAGAAAGTGGGGGCTTAATTGATTGTTTGGAAACTCTACTGATCTGTTTCACTTGAAATAAACATACACTTTCCTAATAAGCTAATGCCCAGGACCTTATCACTGGCTCCAAGAAAGGGAGGAAAGGGAAAAGGAAGAAATATGTTTTTTTCCAGAATGTGTCAAGAGATATGTGTTTAAATGGACTTAATATGGAGGATGAGGAATTGGGAGGTCACTCTTAGGATGGATTTGTATTTCTGGAGTGTTGTTCAGAATCAGAAGGGATGACAGAGACCGGATGGTTGTTTAAGCTTTCTCACTGGATGGTTAGGTAGTTTGGATCATGTAGGGACAGCAGAATTGACCAAATGACCTTTCAATGTCCTTTGCAGCTACACAAAAATGAAAATGCATACATTTTGGCCAGGATTTGCAATCAAAATACCTTTGGTTTTTACTGTATATAGTCTGTTCCTTCCAAAGATGCTAGTTTCGAAATATATTTTAAGTTCAATAAGAATTTGCACAAGAATTTATAGTAACCAATCTATGCCAAGCACAGTGCTGGATCCTGGGGATACAAAGACAGAAACAAAGCAGTCCCTGCCTTCCTAAAGCTTACATTCTACTGGGGAGGGTCATTATAGTAAGTATCTAGAAAGAAATGCAAAGTAATTTCTGGAGGGAGGCAGAGAGAAAGTTCTAACTGGGAAAGGGAAGGGCAATAAAAGCTTCATAAAGGAGGTAAAAACCCAAGCTGTATGCTTTAAAAAGAAAGCCACAGATTTGAAGAGGTACAAGTAAAGAGGGAACTTTATTTCACTTTTCTCCCCCTTATCTATTAGGGATCTGCCACATTATATTCCTCTGACTTCCAGGAGGGGGCTGGTGGGGAGAAGGGGATGAGAGGAAAGAGAGAGGCAGAGGGAAATACTTTGTGCTGTTAGCAGAAGAGAACAGAGTGTTCACACATCCCTGGAATGCCTGTGGTGGTGTGTGTGTGTGTGGTGGGGGGAGAGGGGGGCAGGGTTTGCTAACTTGCTCAGAGATAGACTTCTTGGATAAAAGTATACTGTATGTAAGAATCAATCCATCAATAAGTACTTATTAAGGCACTGTATGCTAGGTGCTAAGGATAAAAGCACAATGAAAGGAAACAAGCCCTACTCTAAAGAGCTAACTTTATCTAAAGGGGTGTAAATGACAAGGACAAATAAAATTATAATAACAGCAACCATAAATCCTATGCTTCCATAGAGTATAGGCAGGAGATGATTGTTGTTTGTTCACTCAATCCTGTGAAAGTTATATTAATTCCTTCAAGTCATCAGGTTATCAACTATTATTCTCTAGGAGCTTGGGGTTTTAGCATCCAAAGGAATACTGGGAAATATTTACAAGATAAAGTACTCAAAGTAAAGCTAGACTAGTTGAAAATTTACCAAGTGGGTTCTGCTTAAAAATTTTTTTTAAATTAAAAATTGGGATCAGCTGGATGCCACTGAGGTCAGACTAGTCCTGGCCAAAGAGGAAACTCTCAGTCCCAAGATAGGTCTGGACCTGTGGAAACTGGAATCTAGGGGGTAGGCAAGGTTATGAAGGAAAGGCTTAGACAGAGTGTGATCTCACAGAATCCCAGGGATCTCTCTAGCCATCCAGCCCAGCTCATCCTTGACAAAAGGTATTCAATCTTCTGCCAAAACAAGTATTTATGTAGTGCCTACTGCATGCCAGCACCTTTGCTGAGTACTTTATAAATGATCTCTTATTTGATCTTCAAAAAATGAAGGTATTATCCCCACTTTACAGATAAGGAAACTGAGGCAGACAGAGATAAAATGACTTGACCAGGGTCATTCAGCCACTGTCTGGGGTTGGATTTGAACTCAGGTCTTCCTGACTTCAGCCGAGACCACTATGTACTATGCCATCTTCCTGCCTCCCCCACCTCCCCCCCAGTTTCTCAAGTAGCCTGTTCTACTTTGAAAGCTCTCTGTCAGGAATCAAACGTGAATGTGCCCTTTCTGTACCTTCTACTTGCCACTTCAGGACACTTCAGAACCAGTCTGATCTGTCCCCCAAGTCTTCCCTTCTCCAGCTCCACCAGCCTCTTCCCTTTGATTCATCCTTTCGAACACAAGGCATGTTCACAAGACCCTTCACCCTTCTGATGACCCTTCCTCAGGAGAATCCCCAGCTTATTCCAGTCTTTCCTAAACTGTGGTACCCACAACATTCCAGATGGGCCAATGAAGACGTGATACAGATGTGCCTATCCCCTCCCTCATCCTAGAGGCTCTGCCCATCTCCATGCCTCAATGGGCCAAATGATGCATTCACTCAGAGTTTATGGTCAACTTTTTCAGAAAGGTCCCAGCACGCCTCTCCATGTTATGACTGAATTGTTTTAATCCAAGGGGAAATAAAAGTCATTGTTGTTGAGCTTCATTTTAATCCATTTGTCCCAGAGTCCCCAGCCATCGAGGTCTTTCTGGACCCAGGGTGTGTTAGTATCCTGTGTGTTAGCTCTCCTTCCTAGCCAGGGCCATCTACCTCATCCCCCTTCGCTGGAGGTGAACCTGCCAGGTTGTACCAGTTCATTTTTCTCATCAGTTGGTGATGTTTAGAGCAAATGGTTTTCTTTTAGTTCTCTTTGTAGCCGGAGGAAAATCAGCCATTTTATACTAAACCAGTTTGTCTGAAATCTCTAAATATTTCTATATTTTGTAATCTACACAGGAAATTTCCCTGACTGCTTAAAGTATCTAATATACTATTGTAAAAATAATAGTGATCTGGAAGAAGAGAGACCTGAAGTCTCTATAGGCCAAACTCTGCCTACTATCTCAAGGCAGCTAGGTGGTGCAGTGAATAGGGCCTGGGCCTAAAGTCAGGAAGACCTGAGTTCAAATCCAGCCTCAGACATTTACTAGCTATGTAACCTTGGACAAGTCACTTAATGCCTGTTGCCTCACTTTTCTCACCTGTAAAAAGGGGATAATAATAGCACCCACCCTCCCAGGGTGTTTATGAGGAAGAAAGAGGTGATATTTGTAAATGACTGAGCATAGTGTCTGGACCATGGTTGGTGCTTTATAAATGTGAACTATTATTATTGTTATTAACTCTCTGATTCTAGGCTAGCCTTTTCATTGCTCTAGTGCCTTCCTTTCCTCATCTGTAAATCAACAGGCTTGTCCTCTAAGGTTCTTCTGGGATCCAGCATTGATTCTGTGATTTAAGTGATGTAGAAACTTTAATTTAGTTAGACAGAATTTCATAATTGCTTCAGGTCTGTCAGTCAACAAGCATTTATTAAACACCTAACATGTGCTAATTAAGTGCTGGGGATACAAAGAAATGCAAAAACCAGTCCCTGCCCTCAAGAAGCCCCCAGTCTAATGAGGCAAATAACGAGGGACAAACAAGATTTAGATCAACAGAGGGCCTGAAGATTTGATTTTTCCTGACAGTTATCCCAGAGTTAACTTTTGAGTTTCCTGAAAAATGTCCCTTTCTTCTAAATTACCTCCACTGATGGTTATAGGATGTGTCACTGGCGGGGGGGACCCTAGAGGTCAGCTGATTCAACCCCATTTTACAGATGCAGAGATGCAGGACTGAAGAAGGGATTTGACTTGGCCAAGGTCACCCAAGGAGGAAGCAGATAAAGTGGGAGTCTTCTGACCCCAAATCCAAGGTTTTTCCAGCAGCACCACAGCTATTTCATGAAAACATGCTTGTTTAAGAAATGACATTTCTTCAGTCCTTTAAAGTTTTTATAGCCTTTTTCATAGGTTAGCTCACTTCCCAGCCTCCCAGAATTGCAGGACACAGCTTGAAAGATACTTTACCAGTCATCTGCTCCACTGCATACATGTAAGCAATCGAAACTAGAACATAACTGTGTAACCTCTGCTTGAAGACCTCTGAGAACAGGAAGCTCATTACCTTCATCTCATTCCATTTGGGGACAGCTCTGACTATCAGAAAATCTTTCCTGACATTAAGCCCTTCACAGCTCCCACCCACTGCCCCTGGTTCAGCTTTTTGGGGCCAAGCAAGACAAGCCAATCAGTCAACACGCATTTATTAAGCACTTACTATATGCCTGGAACTGTGCTGAGTACCAGGGGTACAAAGAGAGGCAAAAACATCTTTACCTTAAGCAATTCTAATCCTTTCCCCATGTGACCCTTCAGATATTTGAAGATGGCTCAAGTTGCCCCTGAGTATCTCTTCCTCCAGACTTAATACTCCCAATTTCATTCATCGATCTTTCAACTTGAGTCTCAGGATACCCCTGGGAGATCAGAGCTAAAGGCCATTTTATTAGAGAAGTTTAGAGGCAGGATCTGAACCCAGGCTTCACAGCTCCAAATCTTCCATCCTATCTATCCACCTCGATACTCGCCCTCACCATGACCCAGCTTCTACTAAATCCAAAAGCTTGGTACTTCTGATCCAGCTAAAACTGAGGTAGCCCCCTTCTTTGTCCTCATTAGATTTCTTATTCAATATTCTACAACTCGGGTGCTCTAAATAATTGAGCTGGGCACCTGAACTTTCGATAATACTTTGAGGTTGCTCCATCACCATTAAACATATAGCCACATAAATACCCTGTGTGCTCTGACATATCTCCCATTAGTATCAATAAGAGTTACACTCCTGCACCAAGGGGAGAGAGAGGCCACAATAAGGCTTTTAAAAAGCTATTTAATATATCGGCTTTCACAAAGATAGACGGCATCACTAAGATGAAACAAGAAAAGATGTGCCCAACTTTACAAGGTATTAGCGCTGTTAATCACATTGTGAAATATTGCTGGTATATATCTTGAAAAACACACAGTGGCCATATTTCCAGTGGGAGAAATGACAGTTTTAATGTTGAGATTCACAGATGAGGCTAAGATAACTTTCCCCAAACTGGGATAAGTTTGAAACTGCCTTATGAGAGGAGAGAAATAGAACATCATTGATTCCATTATATTCCCAAAGAAAATCCTCCAGGAGTCCTACAAAAAGGACCCTGAGAATTGACACATATTTGCTTTAAAAAAAATTTTAAGGCAAATCCAAAAAAAATTCAACTTGTTTGGCTTGATGGGGGAAGTAGATAGAGGATTAAGGTAGGAGGAAGAGTTGGACAGTAAGGTGGTGCAGTGGATAGAGCATAGGGCTTGGAGTCCAGAAGACCTGAGTTCAAATCCAGCCTCAGACACTTATTAAAAGTGTGACCCTGGGCAAGTCACTTCACCCTGTTTGCCTCAGTTTCCTTATCTGTAAAATGAACTGGAGAAGGAAATGGCAAAATGGCTCTAGTATTTCTTCCAAGAAAACCCCAAATGGGGTCACAAGGGTCAGACACAACTGAAGGACAACAGAGGAGGAAGAGGATAAGCTTGACTTTATAGGTGCTTTTCCATCCCTATTTTCCAAAACTAAGTGCAGTGAGCAAAGATGATGGTTATTTCCAGCTGGAGCTTGAACTGAGGCTTAAGGGAAGTTAAGGATTCTGAAAGGCCGAGATGAAGAAAGACAGCATTCTGGGTGAAGGACAAGCTGATCGATTTGGATAGAACAGATTCCATCTCTGTTACTTCTTATGTGACCTTGGGCAAGTAGTTTGACGTCTTTGTGCCTCATTTTCCCTATCTGTAAAAAGAAAGGGTTGAACTCAGGGATTTCTAAAGCCCCCTCCAGCTCTCAATCCCATTATCCTTAGGTATGGTAATCCAATGAGAAAACTTCCAAGTAGGATTTATTGATATTTCTACCAAGCTCTTTCTATGATTTCAATCAAAGGTCCTAACTAAGGGTTAAACTCAGAAGGTCCCAGATCTCCTCCTTGATCTCTAGGGAAGCTTTGTTTTTCAGTTCTTCTTTATATAAGGCCCTTAAAATGCCCTGGAGTTTGGAATGGAGGCAAGGCATAGAGCAATTGTTTCAATCTATCAACAACTGTTCGTTGAGTCAATGTTTACTATGTGCTCTGCACGGTGCTAGCCACGATGGGAACAACACAAAAGAAGAATCAGGCTGGGTGCCACAGGAAAAATTAAAGAATGATGAAACTGCCTGGTAGGGGTGGGGGAGGGGGAAGCACTGGGTTTGGAGAAGTATGTATGCTTCTTAGGTATGTGACCTTGGGCAAGTCAATGACCACATCTGTCAAACCAGCTGGATGGACTGGATGACCTTGAAGTTTGCCTCTGCTATAAATCCATTCCTGGTTGTGAGGAAGGGCTTTAGGAGATCAGATAAGGGAGAAATAAGGGTAGGGGAGGAAAGGCTTTCTGGAGAATGTGAAGATAGAGACTTGAAGGATGAAGACTTGAAGAAATCAAGTGGTACCACAGCCTGATATAAGCCCCAGTCTTTTGTTCTTGCTATCGCTGCCCTACCTAGAATGTTGTCTTTGCAAGACCTAGTTGATGAGATGAATCTCACTCAGTTCAGAAATCCCAGTGAGAAGGGACTTTGGAGGCCAGTAAGCCCAGCTGGTACCTGAACCAGAATCCCTTCTGTGTAACAGATTTAGTGTTTGAAGGAAGTCATCTGGGCCAACCCCTTTCTTTTTACAGTTTAGGAAAATGAAACGGAAAAGAGTTAAGTGATTTGTTTGCAGCCACACAGATGACGTGATACTTGGACTTAGGGCCTCTGACACCGAATCCAAGGCACTTTCCACTGGACTATATTCTCTACCTGACAGAGGGCCAACCAGCCTCTATTAAAAGCCCTCCAGAAAAGCGAATTCTACCATCGCTGGGGCAGCATATTCTACTGTCAGTAACTCTCTTTGCTTAGGAGGCCTCTCTCCTTGGGGGTCAAGAATAAATTGACTTCTTTGAAACTTCCTCTCCTTGTTCCCTTTCCGCTCCCTCTGGCACCACACAGAACAAGGAAACACTCTTGGTTTGTACCTGATTTGGAAGTAAAACCTTGAGAAACCAGCCTGATTCTCATGACTGGAGAGGGACCAGAGAACTCAGGTACAATTTGACCCTGGTTTGCCTTTTAACTAGAGTAAACCTGGGCAGGGGACCAGACTGGTACATATTACACTCAGCTTAACTTGGGAGCCAGGAGAAAACAAGAATTTTAAGCTTTGAATTTTTTCAATTGTATTTTATACCAAACAAATATTTGACTTGCTGGTGCTAGTCAGAGGGTGGGGAGAGAAGACTGGGTACATCAAAGACAACTTCATTCTACATTTTTTCAGGTTTTATGGTTGATTGGGGGTCCTGTTGGGGAAAACCACTGTTTTCTTTGGCTGTGGAGTTCTGGTGTCCTGCACTGTTATTTTCTGTTGGCTGCTTGGTTTTTTCCTCCATGACTTAAATAGAAACAATCAATGTTTTTGAAGGTCCTCCCAAGGCTTAGGATATGCAAACTTTTTTTTAATTCCAAAAGAACCAGGTGTGTTTTTGAGGGCTAGTCATTGTTGGGCAAATCCTTCCAAATGATTTTTTGTAGAATACCTTGAGAGTTATTTTTCTTCCTGGAAGAGATCCATCTGGAGACTTTTGAAGACTTCTGATAAGACAAGGAGGAGGCCAGTTGTGACCTGTACAAATAGCGCTCAGGAATCACTCTGTTCCAACCAGCTGGTGCTCTTGGGAGGGAAAGAATGGAGTTGTATTTGTCAACATGTCACTGGCCTGTCACTTTGTTTTACTCTTTCTCAGATCTCTTCTTCATTCTTTTCCAGCCAGCACCTTCAGGCTGATGATTCACGCTGGCAAAACCCCCTCTGAAAGGGGCTGGCTGTATTTACCATCACATTCCACTGGGCTTAGGTTAGGTTAGCCCACCTGGGTTGCTGCAGCAAGAGTAAATTGTCTTCTAAGAAACCCAATTTATGGCTATTGATACTGCTTTAACTCCCAGAGTGGATGTTGGGAAACAATTGGATTGCTTTCTGTTTTCTTATTTACCTATATATGTGTTGTTTCCACCAAGTGGAACATAAGCTCCCTGAGGGTTGGAGCCTTTTTAATTTCACTTAGCATCCTGCCAGTGACATAGTAGGCACATAGTGTTTGACAAATTGTGCTGAATTTCAATCCATCTGTCAATCAACAAATATTTTTAAAGCACCTACTGTGTGTTGACCACTGCTAGGAACTAGGATGCAGACAAAAAAAAAAAAACAGCCCCTGACCTCAAGAAGCTTACATTCTATTGGGAGTAAACCAATAAAAATACAAACCACCCACCATATATTTCAGGAAATCTAATGATTCCTCCTATCGTATTAGCATTTATTCCCTCTTATTTTATGAGGGGGGGGAATGATTCATGGTTGTCTTGTGAAAACCCCTGAAAAGAGCCAAAGCCAAAGGTTCTTTACCTACATATAATACTGGTTTATGTTTACTGAGGGTCTGGCTAGGTCAACATTCATAAAACTTGGTGATGAGTGTTCCTTAGTCCTTTTCTCAATGGCTAACAGATACTGGCCCCCATTTCTCTTGAAAGGAGCAATCCTTCTCTCCCGAGATACAGAAAGAAGGAAACACATCAGTCTTGTTACTCAAACATTTTACATGTTTCAAGGTCAAACTGAGGCACTTTTTTTGGGGGGGGGGCTTCTTTATCACTATTCCTGCCATTGCAAACATGGCAAAGACTAGAACAGGGGAGCTGGGGCTTTGTCCCCAGTACAGCTTTATTCCTTGGGTCTTTGTTCTTCACCTTGGGTAGTTCCTTTTTTTCAGATTTGAGAGGTTGGATCCATTCCCCCACCTTCACTTATCACTGCTTTGGAAATGAATTCACAAAGCTCTATCAGCAACCATAGCCTTTGCCTCTTTTGGCTACAGGGGAAAGTCTAAACTCCTTAGCAATCTGACTTGTCTTTTCCTCCTTAATCTCCCTCTTTTATTATCAGACCAGGCTATTCACTCTAGACCCCAAATTATTTGCAATTTTCTCTCTCTGTACCTTTGTAAGTAGGTGGCAGCTAGGGGGCCAAGCCTGTAGTCAAGAAGACTCATCTTCCTAAAAATCCTACCTCAGACATTTACTAACTGGATAACTCTTAAATGTATGGTGTCAAATGTATGCATATATATGTGTGTGTGTGTGTGTGTGCATACATATACATATTTATGCATAGATTTATATACGAATATGTATGCACAGATCAACATATTTATATACATACACAGTTACGTGTGTATATGCATGTATATATGTGACAGATTTATAAGATCCTGTGTGTATATGCACATATGTATCTGTGTGAGTCCTACTTTCCCCAGCTAGGTTATAAGCTCCATGAGGGTATGAACTATGTATCATGCTTTTTTCTATCTCTGAAAATTCCTAGTATAGTGTCTTGCATGTAGTGGGCACTCATTAAATGTGGGTTTATTAGTTATTTGATTGTTAGATGGTCATAAAGAAAATGGCCTAGGGCACATTTATATATGACGAAGAGGAATTTTGAATTTTTTGCATTATTTTTTATTGGCTCCCCAAAGAGAGAAGATTTTCTTTAGGCTTCTTGAAGACAGCAAGGGAAGGAGGAATCAGGATTATATCTGAGAGGGTATGCTCTTGTCGTGCTGAAAATGACAGTTGCAACAACAAAATGTTGATGGGCTCATGGAGAATGAGTCCCACCAGAGCCACTTTACCCTTCTCTTGATGGAGTAACTGGGCTGGTTAGATCTGGGAAAACTCGATATGGGGCACTTCTCTCTCTGGATTCCAGTGAGACATTTGACAAAGTGTTTCATGTTACCCTTGTAAACAAGGCAGAGACATGTCTCCATGACAGTAAAATTGGGTGAATTCATAGCCAAGGAAAGACAGGGAAAGGAGAACTGAGTCTAGTCAGAGGAACTGGATTCAAATCCTACTTCCTTCATTTACCCTGGTGACCTCATTCAAATCACTGGCTCTAGTTTCTTCATCTATAAAATGAGAAATTCACCCCATGAGAAACTCAGGTAGTTCAGTAAAGAGTATTAGACCTGGTGGCAGTAAGATCCGAGTTCAAATCCAACCTTGGAAACTTACTAGCTATGTGACCCTGAGAAAGTCACTTCACCTGTGTCAGCCTCAGTTTCCCCAACTGTAAAAATGGGGATAATAATAGTCCTTACTTCCTAGGTTGTTGTGAAGATCAAATGAGATCATGTTTTTAAAGCACTTTGCACAGTGCCCAGCACATAGCAGAGATTTAATAAATGTTCATTCCTCCTTTTCAACTCTAGATCAATGATGCATTTCATTCTCCAGCAACAAATGATCAAAAACCAATACTCAATAAGGATAACTGACATTTATTTGTTGTTGTTGAGTCATTTCAGGCATGTTTAATTCTCCATGACCCCATTTGGGGTTTTCTTGACAACGAAACTGGAGTAGTCTGTCATTTCCTTCTCCAACTCATTTTATAGATGGGGAAATTGAGAGAAATTGAGTCAAGTTACTTGCCCAAGGTCACACACCTAGTGTCTGAGACTGGATTTGAACTCATGTCCTCCTAACTCCAGGCTCAGTACTCTATGCTTTATGGAGCCACCTAGCTGCCCACCAAAATTCACAGAGCATGATAGACATATCATCTTGTTTGATCTTCACAGTAATCATGTGAGGTAGGTAATAAAGATATTTCAACCTTGTTGGTCCTTAGTTTCCTCACCTGTAGGATGGCTATCATAATCAGGCAAGATTATTGTGAGGTTTAAATATGGTAACAGATACAATGATTATAATAGATAATAACTGTAAAGCACTTAGTGTTATAGAAGGGTTAGCTACCCTCCTCACCATTGTTATTGCTATGTGAAACACTTCACAAATTGTTAAATGGTAGCTATTTTTTTTTTAAAGCAATTGGGGTTAAGTAACTTGCTCAAGGTTACACGGCTAGTCATTATTTATGCGTGGGTGCTCATTTTCTGAGGCCGGATCTGATCTCGGGTCATCCCAACTCCGAGGCCGGCGCTCTTACTCACTGCACCACCTAGCCGCCCCTTTAGGGCAACTGGGGTTAAGTAACTTGCCCAAGGTTACACGGCTGGGTTTTTGTTTGTGTGGATTAAGTGTCGGAGGCCGGCTCCGAACTCAGGTCCTTCTGATTCCAGGGCCGGCGCTCTATTCACTGCGCCACCTAGCCGCCCTGGTAGCTATTTTTATTATCCCCATTTTGTAGATGAGGAGACTGAGGGCGAAAGAAGTAAATTGACCTTGCCGTGGTCACACAGCTAGGATCTAAGGCAGCATTTGAACTCAGGTCTTCATAACTATGAGTTCAGCACCTGTCTGCTATCTACCACATTGCAAAGCTTCTCCAAGAAGATCAAGGTGCAGTCCCATGATGTGTACCAAGACTCTGTCCCTGGCCCAGTTCTGCTGAACAATTGCATCAGTGACTTCAGTGATACCTTTGCCCAAACGGCACCCTGATGTGTGGTCTCTGGGCGTGCTCCCGGCCATTTGATGGTTACTCCTCTCAGAAGGGCTGCTGAATTCTTCTTGTCCTTGTCTCCCCAATATATAGCAGGGTGCTGCACATGGAGGAGTATTTAAAAAACAAAAGCCTGTTGAACATCCAAGTCTGTTCCTAACTGGAACGTTAATAACAACCAATACTCCTTTTAAATTGTCCCTAAATGTTCCTACTTAATGTCTAACTGCAAGACAGAAGCTGCCCTGGGATCATGGATTTGGAAGAAACCTTAGAGTTCATCTGTCTCGTTTTCAGAGGAAGAAAGCGAGGCACGGACTTCCCCAAAGACTCCACTCCCAGTCCAGGACTCTTTCCCGAGCCCTGTGCTGCCTTGTGATTAATCCCATTGGGCAGCTTGGTGGAGGTCAGACCCCGGGGCTTTCGTCCTCCCTAAGCCATGTCCTTCTGTCTCTTCCTTTGGCACCAGAAGAAAAGTGTGAACCCCTGACATAACCAAAAGTGTTCCTCGCCTTTGTTCTGCTTGGGCTTTCTCCCCCTGAGGGAGGAACTCTTCCCTTCCCCGGGTCCTGAAGCATCTGCTCAGCTGGGCTGTCTGAGGCCTCTTCTGGCTCTCCGATAGGGCGCCATATGCTGCTCTCTGCTTGGGTTGCACATTTCTCCGATTGACAGTCACCTCACATGGTGTGCGGACCTGGAGCACATTTACCATCCAATCTACACTTTATTCATCATTCACATTAACTCTGTAGTGCCACAGACTTTAAATCCTGCCTTTCACCCATTAGCACAGTCAGTCTTGAATCGAGGAGTTTTAAGTATCGGTAGATGGCCACTTATTCCTTCTAACTGAGCTCATTAGGACCTTTATGACTTCTAGGCTCCTTTGAGGCCCCAGGATTGGAAAGCACAAGGGATCTCCTGCTTCCTCTTTATTTTATTTTTTTTTAAAGCAATTGGGGTTAAGTAACTGTCTCAAGGTTACACGGCTAGTCATTATTTATGTGTGGGTGCTCATTTTCTGAGGCCGGATTTGATCTCAGGTCATCCCAACACTGAGGCCGGTGCTCTTACTCACTGAGCCACCTAGCCGCCCCTTTAGGGCAATTGGGGTTAAGCCCAAGGTCACATGGCTAGGTTTTTGTTTGTGTTGGTTAAGTGTCTGAGGCCGGATCCGAACTCAGGTCCTTCTGACTCCAGGGCCGACGCTCTACTCACTGCGCCACCTAGCCGCCCCCTCCTGCTTCCTCTTTAACAGCAAGGCCCGAGTTTCTTAGCCACCCATTGAGGCGCTCTCGATTGTGACCCCTGTAAACATCTGGGGGTGCCTTTGATTGTCTCCGTAATGGCATGTCCCATGTTATATGATAGGAGAGATCTCACAGTTTCTTAGTGAAGTGGGTAGGGGTGATTGGAATAGCCCAAACCTGCCTATCCATGAGAAGGACTCCTGATTGGAAAAGAGGGAGCCAGAGGTCAAGGACTAGATAAAAGATTTTCGTCAATAATCAATCAATAAACTTTTATTAAGTGCCTACTTAATAAAGTGTTCTAGGTTCTGAGATCACTGCTAGAATTTAGTTCAGAGGACTAAGTTAGGCAAATCCCAAATTGACTGGGGGCATTCTAGGAAGATAGGTAGCTAGATATCATGATGGATAGAACCTGGGATCTGCAATCAAGAAAACCTAGGTTCAAAACCTGCCTCCCATACTTAATAGCTGTGTGACCCCGGGCAAGTCATTTAATTCCTCTATGCTCAATTTTCTCGCCTGTAAAATGGGGGTGATAATAATAACACCTATCCCACAGGGTGAGAAGATTGAGTGGGTTATATGTACACATACAGAGCCTTGCAAACTTTGAAATGCTATATACATGAGAGCTATTATTGTGTTCCTGCATGGTCACTCTTTTTTTGGTTGCATCTAATTCTTCCTGACCCCATTTGGGTTTTCTTTTTTTTTTTTTTTTAAATTAATTTATTAGTTTAGTTTCAGTTGACAAGATTCAATTCCATAGTTCCTTGATTTTCAAATTTCCTTTACTTCCCTCCCCCCTCCCCTCATGACATCATATAGTGCAGTATAGGGTCTGCAAATGCATTCATATTAAACATTATTCCAATTACAAAGGCATATTGTACTAGGTGGGATGAAAGATGGTAAGGAAGAAGTACAACCAAACAATGAGAAGAACAAGATCATTTAGTTTGCTTCCATCAGGATTCAGGCTCAGTTCTTTCTAGTTATATCTCTGGATGGCACATTTCTCACTTTCTTGAGTCATTCGGGATTAACTTATATCACTGCATTGCTGAAAAGAGTCCAGTCTGTCATAGTTGGTCGTCACAGATATGGTATGTCTGTGATTGTATACAAATTTCTTCTGATTCTACTCTTCGGGTTTTCTTGACAAAGATACTAGAGCAGTTTGCCATTTCCTTCTCCAGCTCATTTTCCAAATGAGGAAACTGAGGTAAATAGGGTTAAGTGACTTGCCCAGAGTCACACAGCTAGTAAGTATCTGAGGCTAGATTTGAACTCAGGTCCTTCTGACTCCAGGCTGCCATTATACTCTTTGGGAGTCAGGTCAGAGCAATATGCCCTGATAGTAGGAGTCGTGGTGGGTGGAGGCAATGATAACTACTTAGAATAATTTAGGGAGCTCTATTGTGATCCATCACCATGACGTCCTGTTTATTCAGTGGGCACACTAATGGAGAGCTTGTTGAGTTTTCCCTGGGGTATATAGGTAAGACAGAGAGCTAGTGGGGAAACTGCAAAGACTTGGGTATGAGTCATGCCTCTGACACATCCTGACTGTGGGACCCTCCAAGTCCCCCAGGGAACTTTCTAAGAAAGCTATAGAGGAGGCACAATCTGTACCTGCAGAGGAAGTTTCCTCATCCAGGAGGTCCCTAGACTCATTAAATTACCCCTGTCCTTGTTTAAGCAGGGGTTTGAGCCAATGCAAATGTCATTCCAAAAAATTACTAAAGTCCTCAAATTACTAGAGAATTCTTTCCATTGGAAATGAGACATCATAATAGCACTTTACTCTTTGCAAAGCACCGAACATGCGATAACTTGTTTGCTTTCACACATCAGACAGGTGTTGTTACTATGCCCATTTTTATGGATGAGTAGAGTAAGTCTGAGAGCGGTTGAATTGCTTGCCCAGGGTCGCTCAGGGCCAGTAATCAGGTGAGGCAGGGCTTTGGACTCAGGTCTTCCTAATGCCAGTGCTCAGTCTACTACACCGGCGTGGTGGGTGGGCCTAGCATATCCCCCACAAGGAATTGTGCACCAGAAGCAATGGAAAGGTTACCTACTCTAAAGAAGACTTGAAGAAAAGTTGTCTGGGATGGAGAGAGATGGCAGGTAGACAGCCAGTGTGTCAGCAGACCTAGAAGAAAGCTTTCCAGAATATGGGGTGGTGGGTACTTCCCTCCCTGTATATCAAACAGTGAGTCAGTATTCATTTACTAAATGCCTCCTATGTGCCAGACGCTGTGCTAAGCACTGGAGATACAAAAAGAGGCAAAAAAAAAAAAAAAAAGACTGCCTTTGAGGAGCTCACAGTCTAACTGGGGAGACAACATTCAAATAATTATGTATGAGCAACAGGATAGATTGGAAATAATCAGAAGACACTGACTAACACAATGAGGGATCAGGAAAGACTTCCTACAGAAGATGGAACTTTCTCTGGGATGTGAAGGAGGCCGGAGAAGCCAGGAGGTAGAGACAAGAAGAGAAAGTGTTCCAGGCATGGCAAGGTGGCCAGGAGAAAATGGCTGACTGGAGCCAAGGAACAGCCAGGAGGCCATGGGTCAAAGGGAGCATGGAGGAGAGAATGGCATAACAAGCCTGTAAGTGAGGAGAGGGCGACGAGGACGTAGGCAAGAGTCACATAAGCAAGATGTGGAGGAGTCTCATCCTGTTCCATTGGAGAAAATCACATCCAGCAGGATGTTTCATTTTTGAACAGACTTACATTGATAAGACCATAAATCCATTGATGTATTGACTTCCTCCCCTTGAAACCATTCCAGGATATGTATTGTCTTCTCAAGTCATGTCCAGGTTTGCATCTTTTTCTATCTTGACAGCAACTAAAACTTGCCACAACTTAACCCACTGGCCCTTTCCTCATCCTGGCTATTACGGATATTCTGACTGAATGAATGTCATTCATTTATTTTTGCTGTTTCAGTATTCTTCAGATGGATGTTGCAACTGGAGAGTGAAGGCTAGCCAGCATCCCCATAAATAATAAATTCATCATCTCCATAAGTGCCGAACCATGAGCTCATGGCAGAGTTGTTTATGGCAGCACAACCTTTGCAGAGGGGGACAGAGAGATCATTATTCCTCATGAGGAACAGAGATCATTTAGCAAACATTTATCAACTTCTCTGTTCAATCTTGTGTGCTTTGAGGATGGGAGGACAAAGTGACATTAGACAGAATCCCTGCCTTCACAGACCTTACAGTCCAATAAGGCATAGAAACTATATCATCAAATACCACTAACACAAGGAAGATTTTTGTATGGGCAGAAGAGAGATCCAAAGTGCTGTGAGAAACTTAAGGCAAGATTTATTTCTCCTTGGAAAAATATGAGTAGTGAAAAGGTAGGAATGTCTAAGAGTGGAACACACAGGGTGGGGTTCTCGAATATAGCCTAATTTCCACTCTAGGGCCCACCCTCTCTTCTGCCCTCTAAAGACTTCCACTGGCATATACCAGAAAGATTATAATTGTAATTATTTTGCTATTTCTTTTTCTATTAAGTTACATCGTCCAGACCATCTGGGTAATGTTGATGTTAATTGTGTTCCATCATTAGCTTTGACAAATGTCTGAAGAATTTTAAAATATTGATAGTAGTTCTGTGATGACCATTTCCAATTGCTTATGTTACAATGTCTAGTTATTCTTTTATTATGAAGATGTTTAGGGGGTCAAGCTTCTTTTATTTTCCAGGCTGTATATCAAAATTATTGTGTTGGCACAATCAGGAAGGCAGGTCAATTGCTCTATGGAACATTAAAGAAGGACTGTCTTGGCCAGCAATTATAATGAGGGCACTGGTCTCTCTCCTACACTGTGACTACCTGTAGCCAGACCTTAAAAGCAAAGATAGCCTAGGCTTCAGATCAGTTGTTTCTAAATTGACCCTCATTCTGAAGAGATGTCCTGTTGTTAGTGGTGGAACAAGAAGGTCAAGGAAGACCTCTCTAGGGCAGAGGAAGCTGGTCATGAAGAGTCTAACTGCCTGGAGAGTTCTTCTTTGTATTTCCTTGTTTTGTCTTTGCTCCTGGAGAGATGGAGAGTCACACAGTAAGCTCTTACCAGTCATTGGAGATTTTAAGGGACATGAAGAGGCCATGTCCAAGGTCCACGGTAGCTATTTCTTTGACAGTGTCTTTCTGAGACCTTTCTTGTTCTCTCTGACCTCTCAGAGTCCAAGGTCATTTAAAGCTTGGTCTCAAACTTCGATAATATATGAATCATTTGAGTGGAGAAGACTCTGCAAATCACCTGTTCCATTCACTTCAAAAATCTCACCAGAAATAATAAGAACATGGCACTGCTTTTCACAAGACAGACATTGGTGAGATAATACCTGCTTTTTATTAAGCATGATTAACAAATTGTTCTTGCCAGGATCAAACACATAGCCATTTTAATTGTGTAAGTACAAATTCTGCAAGGAAAAAGCCTTCTGCTTGCTTGGAGCCAACTCAAAGATCACAAGTTGTCTCTTGTCCCCCTGAAAGGACCCCTCTTTTTGAGCACTTTAGAACTCCCTATCCTGCTGCTGTGAGAGGCAGAAGAGGCAATATCATCATAAAAAATCTTCTTTCCCGAGTCTGTAGGCATGCTGAATGTCCTCATCAATGGAATTCAGGGCACCAGGTCTCGGTCATAGAACTCATTGTTTTTAATGATGCCTTATAATAATTCTTTCTCATTTTACTATATGCACAGCTGGGATGAGCTGATTGCCTGAAACATTGGCTCATTTTTTTCAAGCTGATTTAAGACTTGTCACTTTTTTCCCCCTTCAGTACATTGCTGGAGATTGAAATGACTGGCACTCTGCCGTTGGTTCTGACACAAGTGGACAGACCTGGGGGCTACTTCATCTTTACCAGGGATCACAGATAATGTGACTCTGGGACTATTGTGGTCCCATGATTCAAAGCCACATGTCCCCAGAAGAATATCAGGCTTAAAGAAGAGGGGCCTTTGTTTCAGGGAAAAGCTTAGGGTCTTAAGAAGCATTGGACAATGTCCCAAAGGCCATCCAAGCTGCCCTCCTCCTATTCAATTCTGGGCCTAGATTGTCTATTTACAGTATCTTTCACACAAGCACACACACACACACACACACACACACACACACACACGCACACACACAGGCACAATGGTGAACAAGCTCTATATGTGGTCCAATCAACCGATAAACCACTATTAAATACTATGTATTAGGCTTATTTAGAACCTACTATGTTTTAGGTGCTGTGCTAAGCATTAGATCACTCAATCAATTAACAAACATATATTGATAATTTAGGCTGTACTAAGAGCCAGGAATACAAAGAAAAAGCATAGCCTTGACCTGCAAGGAACTTACCTTCTAATGATCGAGACAATAGGTATGTAAGATACGTACAGAGTAGATGGATGGGGTAGCCTTAGAGAGGTAGATAATAGCTGCCGTGGGAATGGGAAAGATCTCCTGTAATCAGTCAGTAGAGAATGGATAAACGTTTACTGAGCACCTACTATGTGTCAGTCATTATATTAAGTGCTGCAGAAGATGGGATTTGTCTTTTGTTCTTTTTTTCCACTTTAAATAGTAGATTATTTTTTAATTACATGTAAAGACAATTTTTAACATTTAAAAAATGTTTAGTTCCAAATTTTATCTTTTCTTCCCTCCCTTCTCCCCTCCCTAAAATGGTGAACAATTTGATATAGGTTATTGAGTTGAGTCTTGATGAAAGCCTAGGATTTCAAGAGGTAGCAGTAAAGATCGGGACATACAGATGTGATCAGCATAGATATTATAATTGAACCCAGTAGTAGCTGGTAAAATCACCCAGTAAAATAACTTACACTGAAAAGAGAAGATGGCCCAGGACAGAACTTTGGGGGCACTCATGGTTAATGAATCCATCATGGAGAAAAATCCAGCAGAATTGTCCAATTGCTTGTCATTAGCTAGACAATAGTTGTGTTAAAGTTGTCTGAATGACCTCCAACTGTGATCCCCATAAACCCCCTCAAATCTTATATAACACTAATAGAATGCCCTAGTAGTGAAACCCACCAAGCCTGGGTCAAACTATTCCACATCAGTGGTGTTCAGATGTTATGGTTGCCCCAGGATTGAGGAGCTGAGAATTTAAGCTGTCAAGTGAAATCAGTGTGCATTTATTAAGTACCTACTATGTTCCAGGCACTGTGCTAGGCTCTAAGGTTATTTTTTTAAAGGCCAGAGGCAGTCCCTGCTGTCAAGGAATTCTCAGTCTACTAGGGAGAGCCAATAGACGAACAACTATATATAAAAAGCTATGTTCAGAATAAATTGGGGACGATCAACAGAAGTAAGGCATTAGTATTAAGGGGTGAGACTTTAGCTAGAATTTGAAGGACACCAGGGAAGCCAGACTCCAGAGAGGAAGAGGATCCCTGGCACTAGGGACAGCCAGTGGAAATACTCAGTGTCCTATGCCGAGGACAGTAAGGAGGCCAGTGTCACTGGATCAAAGGGCAAATGACAAAACGTAAAAAATCTGGACTGGTTGGAAGTAGCCAGGTTCTGAAAGGCTTAAAAAACCAAATGGAAGCTTTTATAGTTGATCTGGGAAGTACTGGGGAGTTAAAGTTTTCTGAATGGTGAGGAGGGAGCCATGGTCAGATGGACTTTGTGAAGATCCCTTCAACAGTGGAGTGGATGGTGGAGTGAAGCACGAAGAGGCTGGAGGCAGGCAGAGCCACCAGCACCTACTGCAGTAATCAAGGTGGGAGGCAGCCCAGGTGTGACACTGCCACCTGGATGGAGAATTGACTAGATATGGCAAGGATGGGCAGTGGGGAATTGGGGGAGGAACAGAGGATGTCACCTAGATTGGAAGCCTGAATGACTGAGAGGATGGCAGTGCCCTTGACAGTAATAGGAAAGTTAGGAAGGGAGGCAAGATAACGAATTTAAAATGTCAGTGGGGCATCCAGCTTGAGATACCCAATAGGCAGTTGGAGATTTGAGATGAGAGGTCCAGGTTAGGGCTGAATAAACAAATCTGAGAATCTTTTCAGATTGCCTTTGAATTGTGCAATTATTAATTAACTGACAAACTGGTTTTCTTATTGTGTCTAGAACATCACAGACATTATACAAATGCTTCTTCTCTTCCTTCTCCCCCTTTTTTTGGTCCTCCCACACACAGTGTCCAGTCTCTCTCCCAGTGCCTGGAATGAGTTCCCTCCTTGTCCCCTGCCTTTTAGAATGCTGAGCATCCCTCAAAACTAAGTTCAAGCGTCACTTCCCACGTGAGGTCCCCCCAACCAGGTCCCCCCCAGCCTCCATCACCTTGTATCCATTTTGTATATGTGTATGTATTACCTGCCCCAACAGAGAGTAAGCTCATTGAAGTCAGGAACTGTCTCATGTTTGTGTTCCCACAGCCTGGCATATAGATGGTGCTTAATTAGTGCTTGGTGATTGATTAATTAATTACTAAGTACCAAGCACTGTGTTTAATTTGAACCAATGGGCAAGAATGTGATCTTGAATTTTGTGAGTGCAGAGAAAGAGAGGAAAATAATTTTCTTCACTAGGGAAATATATACTGTTGATATCACACATGTGTATATATGTATGTGTGTGTATATATATATACATATATATATTTGTGTGAACATGTCTACACACACACACACACACACACACACACACACACACACACACACTTTCCCCTAAGATCGCCAGGATCTTGTCATTTGTGGCCCCCTTTGTCCTCCCCACTTGGCTATGTAGTCTCTCCCTTCCTTTTTCTCTCTTCAGACCCTACATTTTCCCTCCAAGTAGCTCGGTCACCTACCTGCTCCTGCCTTCCCTTCCCTGCAGAATCTGATGGAAATCCCTTGGGGTTGCCTTTGCCCCTTTCCTCAAAAGCTTTTGTCTCATGCGAAGAAATCACCCTCACCAACGCTGCACGTCTAGGGATGCCGTCTGGCCATCCCCCTTAGATCCTAGCTGCTCCCCAGCCACAGCCTGATTTATCAAATCTGTTTAAATTAAAATCCCTGGTGATGACTGCTTTTCACCTGATTACTGCCTGACCAGTTTATCAGGAAAAACCTTCCCTGATTCTTTTCCTAATAGTTCTAGACATCTGGTGAAAAAAGTCAGGCACGACTAGAATCCTGGTTGCTCAGCACTCTGTGCAACCCACAGTAGGTGCTTACTACATGTCTATATTGATTGATTGTTCTCACCACCAAAACTCACTCCGTCTTCACCTTGTCTTCCAGAATGTCCAAAGGTGCCTTTTTACTCTCCTCTCTGCACATTTAGTGGCATACTGGTCCCTCTCCCTCCCTCCTCGGCCCCCCCTCTGTGCCTTGGCACTGAGATGATAATAGCAATAAATGATATCACTCTCATTTTCATAGCATCTACTATGTGCAGGCACTGTGCTAAGCACTATACAATTTTTATCTCATTTGATCCTCAAAACAACCCTGGGAGGTAGGTGCTGTTATTATCCCCATTTTACAGATGAGGAAGCTGAAGAAGACTCAGGTTAAGTGACTTGACCAGGGTCACACAGCTAGTTCAGTTATCCCCTTCCACACTAGGACTCTCCCCATCTCAGTTTTGATATATTGTGAGAGGATATAAGAAATTAAATGGGAATTTGGGGGGAGGTTTGCAGGAGCTACAGATAGAATGTGCAGGCCAGCCAATGACATAGAAAAAAAATAGAAACTCAAAAATGCATCAAATATATGTACAGTATTATAAATCCAAATTTTATAATAAGGCACCATAAACACCTCTTTAAAAAAAGAAGAAGAAATAATGTGGCAGCTAGGTGGTGCAGTGAATAGAGCACGGGCCCTGGAGTCAGTAGGACCTGAGCTCAAATCTGGCCTCAGACACTTAACACTTACCAGCCATATGACCTTGGGCAAGTCACTTAACAAACCCCAATTGCCCTGCCCTGCCCCCTCCAAAAAGAAAGTAAACAAACAAGCAAATAAATAATGAATGAATGAATGAATGGATGAATGAATGAATGAAACAAAAAATAAATAAAAGAAATAATTCAGACTTCTTCTCTGGTAGTAAGGGAGGGCCAAAAAATTTAACGTGGGTTTCCTAGATTGCAGAGGCGCCATACCCCTAATCCTCATGATGTGGAAGGGATAACTGGAAGTGTCAGATTTGAACCCAGGTCTTCCTGATTCCAGAACAGTACACTATCCAATATGGCACCTTCTTCTTATACTGCATACATCTTATTTATTCATATTTATGTATATGTTGTCTCCACCATTAAAATGTAATCTCCTTGAGGGCAAAGGCCATATCTCTGTCTTTCTTTGTGTCCTTAGCTCTTAGCATACTGCTCTACACAAAAATGTTTGCTGATTGACTTACCTATGACAAACTGGCCTGTTTTTCCCTTGAGCGGTCCAGGTTCCAGCCAAATACCACATCTATTCTATCTGTCTGTTTATTTTTGTTTTTAGATATAGATCTAGAGCCTTGTGGTGCACACAAAACCATATTCCTTACATTTAAAATGATTGCAATTCAGCCCATTTTTCCAAGACTGCACATGATTATAGGTTAGGAACCAGAAAATCCAGTTTTCTTTACTGATTTCAGATCCAAATTCAAGGAATATTTGTAAAGTAACTGTGTGACACCATGGAAGGAACACTGAGTTTGGTTCCTGGTTCTGCCACTTATTACCTATGTGACCTTGGGCATGACCTTGGAGTTCTCTGTATTTCAGTGTCCTCATCTGTAAAATGGGCGCGTTGGAGCTGGTGATCTCCAAGGTCCTTCCCAATGCAAAATCTGCTCTGACCCTTAGCACCACCTGTGTGCAAAAGTACGGTGCTGAGAACCATGTCCAAACTCTGTTATGCTGCCCAGTACCTATGTGACCATGGGTGCTTGCTTCCCTTGTCTAGGTCTTAGAGACCTCTGTGAAATGAAGGGGCAGATCAGATGGTCTCCCAAGCCCCTTCTAGCTGTAAAGCTTTTCTCCTTTGATCCACTGAGGCAAAATCCATGGCGTCTTTAGGGGACCTGAGACAGGACACTTAACCTGAGAATATCTCAGACTCAGTTTCCTCATCTATCAAATGGGGGAGTCAGACTAGATGGTCTCTGACATTCATGTCAGCTCAGGATCTGTGACCTCATGGGATTTACAGTCTGATGGTATCAGACAGCATAGCATGGTGGAGAGTGGGTTGGGATAAGGAACAACACACCTGGGGTCCAGCCCAGCTTCAGACTCTCACTACCTGTAGGATCCTGGGCAAGTCACTTAACCCCTCCCAGCCTGTTTTCGTCATCTGTAAAATGAGGGTGTTGGATGGCTGGCCTCTGAAATCTCTTCCAAATATAACTCTACAATTCATACAAAATAAATATAACCACAGTATGGCAAGTTAAGAGTTTTAGAGAAGGAGAGTAAAAGCCTTTACCAACCAGGAGGAAGAGGGGAAGTTCCCTGGAGGAGATAGCCTTTGAGTTGGGGTTTAAAAGATATGTGAGATTCACTTGGTAATGAGGAAGAGGGAGGGCATTCCAGGACTAAGGTACTGTGTGTAGCAAAAACATAGAGATAGGAAAACACAGGGCAGGTTCAAGGGGCAGACAGACATATAACCATATACCTTATGGCTCTTTCTCACTTGGCCTGGAAATTGTAAGCCAAGGGTGATGGCATTCCTTTGTAGATGGTATATGAGAGATTTTCTGGACAGACTGGGTAGAGTCATTAAGCAATATGTTATTAAATTGTTCATTTCCTCTCTTATTACTAAAATAACCTTTTAAAGCCACATAATAGCCACTATTAGTCCACATAATCTCATAAATGAAGTGCTGAACTATGAATTAAGATGGAAATCAGTTACAGTTTTGCCTCTGTCCCTGATTTGCAAGATGGCCAGGAGAAGACACTTCATGTTGCCTCAGTTTCTCCATCTTAAAAATGGGACTGTATTTCATCATTTGGTGCCAATATTTCTTTTTAAATTTTTTTTCACGAAGAGCTGCCTTCTCTCCCTCCCCCTTCATCTCCTCCCCATTGACAAAGCAAGAAAAACAAAACCTGTTACAATCATGTATAATCAAGAAAACATGTTCCCACATTGGCCATGTCCAAAAAAACTTCTGTTTCAGTCTGCACTCTGGGTCTGTGGCATCCCTGTCAGGAAGTGGGTAGTCTGTTAGCACATGAGTCCTCTGGAATCATGCTTGGTACCAATATTTCTAGTGACTTTGCCAACATAGGGGCATAGAGGAGCTTAGTCCAATACAACATTCATTCATATAAAATCCAACAGTTACAAAGATTCAGGTGTAAGTAACTGAAAAAATCTGAGTTGGTATGAATGAGTTCTTTCCAGGCTCACTCCTTTTACAGGGGGAGGTGGACTGGACCTGAGATTTCATTGATATAGGGCAGTCCTGGTGGGAAAAGTCTCTCTTCCACTGAAAGTCAACTCCTTTTCTACAATCTATAAACTTAGAGATTTGCCTGAGGGCACCAAGCACGCCGGCTGCTGGCTGCACAGCCAATTATGTGTCAGACACCAGACTTGAATTCACTTCTTTCACATCCAGAAACTGTCTCCCCCAGTCTCATTCATTGTTCTTATTTCCAATTCCTAAATAAAATGTCCATAGATATCCTTTCCCCAGCTGCTAGGGCCCTTCCCCTCAAAACTAACTTGTTTTCGTTGTGTTAATCCTTACATATAGATTACACATATACATTGTCTCCTCTGTTAAAATGTAGGTTGCTTCAGGGAAATGGCTATCTTGACATGGTCTTTGTAAACTCAGCCTTTTGGTTTTTATGTTGGTGAGAATCAGAAAGAGGAATGCCAGGAACAAAAAATAGAATCAAAACCAGAATCTGGAAGCCAGGGATCTGCCCCAATGAACTGAAATTTAGAGGATAAGGTCCAAAAATTAACCAATGACCTTTCCACAGAGCCAGCAAGACTAAGTAGTTAAAATAGAACATGTGCTAATAGAACATGTGTGTAAGCCACTAGAATAACAAATATCCCTAAGATTAATTTTTCTGAATTAATCAGTTTTCTGGATTAATTCCTTATTAATTTGATTTGGGGATTAATTTCTCATTAATTTATTCTCTGGACTAATTTCTTATTAATTTATTTTTTTATTAATGTCCTATTATTTTCTGCATTAATGTTAGATCAATTTATTTTCTGGATTATAACTTATTAATTTGTTTGCTTGTTAAATTTATTTTCTAGATTATGCGTTAGTTTTCTGGAACAATTTCTCAGTTTTCCCATTATGAATTATACAGTTGATTTGAAAGTGAAACCACTACATTTGGCTCAAGTACCTTGACTAGATGGGGACACTTTTTGATTGAATCCTCTTTCCCCTTACATAAGGCTCTGGCAAAGAGGGACACTGTGAACTGGAGTGGGAGTCACTGGAACTCCTAAGAAGTGCAGCCAGAGTGAGTCAAAAAAGAGAGGGGTCACTTGGGGTCAGAAGATGTCGTAGCTCTGTTGCTAAGTACCTGACTGACCTGGGCAAGGCTCTTCCCCTCTTTGGGCCTAGCTTCTCATCTGTAAAATGATGGGGTTGGAGTGACTGGCCTTTGAGGTCCTTGCCATCTCTAAAGCCATAATCTTTTTTATCAAAGAAAGGAAAAGCTATCAAAGGAAGCCCTTGAGAGAAAGGACAGACTGGTCAAAACCCAAGAAGGAGAGGAGGGCCAATCCACCCACCCGCCATGATGATTCATCCACCTCAAGGTTCAGAGTTGTAAAGATCACTGGGGCCCCTCAGGTGGCAAGCTCTATGGAAGCGAGCATGACTTTATTAGCAGGTGTTCTTTATGAAGGGCTGGAAATCAAAGGCCAGGCGTGACAGGTACCTTTCTAATCACTGGTCTTTTCCCCAGCAACTGACACACAGGAATTTGGGCCTGTCAGAGTCTAAATAGTAATCTTGATGTCAGCACTTGCCTGGGATTCAGAGAAAACACCGCTAGGGTCTCTCTGTTTTCACTTCTTAAACACACCCATCACTCACGCCTAAGCATTTACTCTGCTGTCAAAACTGCATCGAGAGGAGTTTAGATGAGATTAATAGTAAAACACATGTAAAGAAACAGAGGGTATTTTAGAAGCCTACCCTGCTTTTCTTTCCAAGAAGCTGCCTTAGTTTTTGCTTGCCTTCTGCCTCATTCCAGTGGCCTGAGATGGATATGCCTGAGCCTGTGAAAACCCTTTCTATTTAGACATCACAGGGCATTGGACCAGTTTCGATCAAGGCCTTCAGTAAAGCCAGTATGGCACAGGAGCTCTGGGTCTCAGCACAGCTCCTCTGTTCCAACATGCTTACGGAGCATGATTCATGGGCCTTCATTCTGGACTGTCCAGTGGATAATGGCTGTACAAAACCCAGAGAAACAGATGTAGGCCCCGAACCTGGGCGATAAATTTTTGGTTTATGATTATGGGTTTCAAATGTGCTATGTCACTCTGACAAATAATACTGTAACTCAGAAGCAGAATCGGTTTCTCTCACTGGCTCTAACTTTGGTTTTGGCATTTGTTGTCAAGAAGATTTTTGTCATAAAGTTTGTCAAGCTGTTCATGAAACACAGAAAAGGAGAAATGAGTCAGTCAGGGTTGTAGAATGTTATTTCAAATAACTCCCTAAGGGACAGTTTGAGTACACCCCCTTCTTATTTGAACATCAGAATTTAGTGGGTATTTAAAATGTGGGCTAACAATTTTTATTTCATCTTAGACAAATGAGCCAGGCAGCTATTTGCTCTTCACTCATGGATATTTAGCCTGAAATGATCCCTAGTTAATGGTTAGATAATTATGATTTATTCTTGTGTCTCTCCCTTAATTTGGTTTAAGCAGAGGAATTTGGGGAAGAGGAAAGGTTTTGGGGGGTAAATATAAAATCTAAGATCTCTTCTCACAAAAGAGCTAAATACCACATGACTAAATCATGGGACTGTTCTAATAAATTAATACTTGGGTTAATCAATAATAGTAACAGTTGTTATAAGCATAATTAATTCATCATGGAAAATGATGAATTGACTAGCTAATATCAACGCATTAAGAAAAAGCTATCTTATTCTACTCACAAGTATTTAAGTGCAAATTACTGGCATTTCATTTCCAAAGTGGCCATGGAGCCTTCAGTATTTTGGAGAAACTCCAAGAATTCAGTTCAATTCAATAAGCGTTTATTTTAGCACCTATAAGGGGGTTGGTGCAGAGAAAGGGGTCTGTGCCAGATGCCACCTTTGTATAAAAAACAAACAAAACAGTTCTTACCCTCAGAGAGCTTATGTTCTCCTGGGGGGAGAACACTTTCACTGAGAAGAAAATTCAAATATGCACATGTATAGATGTATAAATGTATAGTTGTGCATATGTACATATATGTACATTTACCTAGACACATATACACAAAAAGGAGTTTGGAGGTGGGAGGAAACCAATAGATCAAGAAAGATCCCTTAGAAGATGCAGTATTTGCAATGAGCCTTTCAGAGCTAGGAGCATTCTTGTCATTGAAGACACCCTGTACAAAGGCATGGATGAAGGATATAGAATGTCATGTATGAAGAACAAGAATGAGGCCAGTTTATCTAGAACACAGAGGGCTTGAGGGAAAGTAATGTAAAATCAATCTAGAAGAGAGGGTTTTTTAAAACTTTTTTTGGATCATGAACCCCTTCTTAAAATCATGTTTTTATTTTTTGCTTTTTTTTTTTTTGGAGGAGGGAAAGGTAGGGCAATTGGGGTTAAGTGACTTGCCCAAGGTCACAGGCTAGTTTTTTGTGTTAAGTGTCTGAGGTCAGATTTGAACTCAGGTCCTCCTGACTCCAGGGCTGGTGCTCTATTCACTGTACCACCTAGCCACACCAAAATCATGTTTTTAAATGAATAAATAAAATACCAAGGATTATAAGGGCAACTATCTACCAACTGTCCAATCAATGAACATTTACTAAGTACCTACTATGTGCCACATACTGTGTTAAGTGCCTAGTGATACAAAAAGAGGAAAGACAGTCCCTGTCCTCAAGGACCTTAAATGCAATAGAATCTAGTTATATTGAAATACAGTCAATAGACAGGAATCATGCATCATCTAACAGACTGCATATAATAATTATAAGTTTTGAAGTAGTGATAAGCTTAAGGATATTTTGAGGTGTCTGTAATAACTGTGTTGTGGGATAAAAATATCTGTGACTCCTATTGGTGAGAAAGTCACAGTTACTACTAATCCTATTGCCATTTGTTGGCTACATTCATAACTGAAGGGAACATTAAATTTTACTTAGAAGTTAGTGAAAATAAAGATGTAATATTCCCCCCTCCCCATCTACTAGCTCTTCTCAAGCAAGGAGGAATGACATCATTAAATGTAAGCTTTAGAATGATCAATTAGGCTGTGGTATGAAGGGTAAATTAGAAACCAAAGCCAGGAATACCATCTTTGAATCTAGTGCAGTGGTTTGGATGGGAGGGTTTTCACGTGAGTGGAGAGAAGGGGATAGTGGGAGGTGTTGTGAAGATGGGCTTGGCTTTGGGGAAAGAGGGAGAGTGAAGAGCTGAGGATGATGCTGGCGTTGGAATGATGACTTAATGGATGAGTGGTGGGTGGATGGATGAGTAGATGGAGATGGCCTACAAAGAATCAGAAGAGTTGTAGAGAGGAAGAGGGTCTTGAGCTGTATATCAGAAATTCTCTTACACAGTAAAAACCTACCTTTATTTGGGGGGAGGTTATTTTCCCCCTTCTATCATTAAGCAGGATCCTTATTAGCAGATGGGGGTGTGATTGCTATGTCTTTGACCTCTTCATAAACCACCATTTATGCCTTCAGGGGATGAAGACATAGTACTCTTCTTTAGGAAGTGAGACCTCATGAACTAGTGACAAACTGAATTTGGAATCCTGGAGGACCTGGATTTGTATGCCAGCTCAACCACTTAATAGGTGGCTTTGGGCACCTTCAGGACTCAGTTTCCTCATCTATAGAATAAAAGGATTGAATCAGACAACCTCCCAATTCCCTTCCAAATATCAATCTATCCTCAGACTAGAGAATTAGAGATTTTTATGACTAGTGGAGGATTCTAGGGCTCTCTGATGTGTTCTTACAGTAATGGAGGCAGAGCCAGTGGAAGCACGCCATTTTGAAATCCCTTTTCTCCCAGGGAAGAAAGCTTCCTCAACATTCCCTTTGTGATGTCTTCTAATGTGGAAACCTTACAGTGATGGAATAGTTCAACTTCAGTCCTTCCTAGTGCATTTTAGACACAGCTGCTTATTATCACTTATAGAAACTAGTAACTCTCTGTTAAGTCCATTATTTAAAATCAAGTGGACCTATTTTCCATGGAACTTGGAAGGGATTGTTAAAACAGAATTCAGGGTTATAGATTGAGTGTCCTGACTTAGAAATGGATGACATCACGGGGTATCTTTAAAACTATCTTAATGAGAGCATGTTAAATGTTGGCCATTGTCCTCTCCATGCTTGGGCAGCTAGAAAAGGGGCATCTTCTCTCATCCTAGAAGTTTCTTCTAATGAGGCTGAGTCACAAAATGGTAGCTAGATGAAGACCACAAGGATGAAGGGTCTGCATCATGTCCCTTTGCCTTTCTAATATCAAGGGGTGTTCTGGGAAGTGTTGCCATGGATCTTTAATTGGACAACTTGGATGCCTCAACCCTACAAAGTGATCTTTGGAACTTTTCTAATAGGATCAGTGTTGCTGCTTGGGGTACAGTGGTATCCCCCCTTCACCCCAGACTTACTTTTTTCTTTGCTTTTTGGAGGGCAATTGGGGTTAAGTGACTTGCCCAAGGTCACATGGCTAGTTTTTGTGTTAAGTGTCTGAGACCAGATTTGAACTCAGGTCCTCCTGACTCCAGGGCCTGTGCTCTGTTCACTGCACCACGTAGCTGCCCCCAGGCTTACTTTTAAAGGCTCCAGATGCCAGAATGCTTTGAGTGATTTTTCAGCTCCCAAAGGGCGGGAAGAAGAGTAGAGAAGGCTGATTTTGACTTTTATTTACTGGATATTTCGTTCCTTGGCATGCTGAATCCATTAGGCAGGTTGAGGAAATGGTTCACCAGGTGAATTTAGTCTTTCCATAGCCTTCTTTGTCGGGAGTGGGTGGAGTTATTTATAAATACATCCGTCCTGAACCCGCCTTAGTCCATCAGGCAGCCCACCTCCCACTTACAGTTGCTGTTGATAGCTATGTCTCCCCCCACCCTTTTTTTTAAAGGAGTGAGAAGAGATCATGATAGGATTTCACAGCAGAGTCACACAACCAAAGCTCAGACTTAGCTACAGTCCCCACAAATGTCTCATTTGTATCTTTAATTTTAGAGATTTGTTTCGGGCATGACCGCGGTCGTAGGATGAATTTTTACTTAGAGTAAAAGCGGGAACCTCTGAATTAAGAATCAGCCGATGCCAAAATGTCAGCCCTTCTATGTTGTTCACTTCACTGCCTTGGGCCTCAGTTTCCTTCCCTGTAAAATGAAGATATTGGAATTATGCTTTATGCAAGAAAAAGAGTTCCGGATTTGGGTTCAGAATCCTGCCTAGGCAACCTCGCACAAGCCAGTTAAACTCCCCCAGATTTCTTTCTGTCGCCCCTAAAATGAGTTGTAGCTGCATCCACAGTGTAGGGGAAAGAATACTGCATTTGGAGTCAGTAGATGTGGATTCAAATTCTCTCTGTGTCACTTACATCCTAGCTCGGTGATTGTGCATTTGAAAACTCTTCATCTCTCTGGGTCTCCCTTTCCTCAGGTGTAACATGCGGAGAGCGCTCCTGAGTCCCAGAGTCCGGTCCCGTGCAGGGCTTTTCCACTATGTGCCTGGCACATAGGAGGTGCCTAATAAATGCTTATTCATGGATTGACATTTCCTCTCCCTCTCCTCTCCAGTTCTATGACCAGCTGGTGAGACACTGACCCTGGGTCAGAATTCTGCAGCATCCCCGCCTGCTGCGGCCCCCGAGGCATCACGGAATGAATGAATACTCGCAGTGTGCGTTTTCATCCCGGAGGGACTAAGGTCAGATGCCTAGAAAGACAGAAAGAAGCCGGAGATTGTGCTTGGAGATCCCCTGTTTTACAATTGTATGGGCACTGTGGCTGTCTCACTTCTTACGAAGTGGGGAAATTCACAAATTGCAAGGAATTTAGCTAACAGAGGGGCGCACACAAGGGAAGAGAGAGAGAGAGAGAGAGAGAGAGAGAGAGAGAGAGAGAGAGAGAGAGAGAGAGAGAGAGAGAGAAGAAAAACACACATGAAAAGACAAAAAAAAATCAAATAAAAAGGGAGAGGCGTCTTTGCCCAAACATTAGCTAGAGGCAGTCTTTTTGCGGTTTCCCTTTCCATTAAAAAAAAGAGAGAGAGCAAGCTGGCAGGGTGGGAGGGGGCCAGGGGGTGGGGAAAGGCCAGTAGTTGTTGCATTGTTTTTGAAGGTGAGGGGTGGGCAGGAGCCCCAGATCCCGCCCGTGGCTGCCTGCAGCCCGGCTGGTTGCTTTTGCAAGGCTGCAGGGCGATTTTAAGCTGTGTGAGAATCCTGGGAGTTGGTGATGTCAGACTAGTTGGGTCATTTGAAGGTTAGCAGCCTGGGAAGGGTTCATAGAAAGTTCACTCGCATATATTAGGCAATCCAATCTTTCATTCTGGGTGACACCAGGAGTAGGAAGTGAGCTGTTCAGAAGCAGAAGGATCTATTCTTTGCAGAAGGGGGGGACCCGAGGATCCCCCATCCGAGGCGCTGGAGGACCGGGACTCCGGGGACCGGGACCGCCTGGTCCAGAGCTCCGCAGGCAGCCTCCGCTGGGGAGCCTGCGTGGATCCGGGGGGGTTTCTGGGGGCGTTTCCCTGGACCTGGCCCTTGGCATTGGCCCCGATCCCCCCCGCCCCGCTGGATTGGCTGAGCAGCCTGGAAAATGGTAAATGACCATTCGGATCAATTACAGGCTTTTAGCGGTGTTGTCTGTCATAATTCATGATTCGGGTCTGGGAAAAGGACCAGCAGCCCAGCGTGCCAAGAAAGGGGCAGAGTTGGATGGAGTTGGGTGGACTTCTCCCGTGCCTCCTGCCTCTCCACCCCTAGAGGATAAAGCACTTTTGCAGACATTCAGTAGAGAGAGGGGAGAGACCATGTTTGACTGTATGGATGTTCTCGCAGTGAGCCCTGGGCAAATCCTGGACTTCTATACTGCGAGCCCTTCTTCTTGCATGCTCCAGGAGAAAGCCCTCAAAGCATGCTTCAGTGGATTGACTCAATCCGAGTGGCAGCGCCGGCACACTGCTCAATGTAGGTCCCATGCTTTTCTCTGTGTGTGTGCGTGCGTGTGTATGTGTTTCTCCAGGTGTATGGGTGTGAGTGTTCCCCCACACGCACACCCGGCCCCCATTCCTCCTTGCATGCAATAAAGATGTAATTGCTAGGACAAAGGGCTGGCTTATTTAATACTGGCTGGAGGAGCGATGTGCCCTCAGAAGAAAATATCCTGGACAATGTTTTTATTTCCCTCCGCGTCCTGAGTCCCCATCCAAACATAGCTGGGGATACTGGGGGGAAGTGTTTCAGATCTGTGCAAAGAGAGGGGAAGGGGAAAAAAGTAACAGATAAGAGTTTGAGTTTGGACAGACTTGACATGTTTTCTCCCTGCAGTTCTGAACTCAGAAGTAGGTGGAGAGACAGACGGACAGACAGAGCACTAAGTTTTCCAGTCTTGGGGATGACCCAAGAGAATGCAGAGTAATTCGAATAGCATTTGTCCCTCTCCCTGGCAAGGGGCTGGACTCTGATCTGGGAGTTCATGGAAAGCGAGCTCCCTTCGACCGTCCCCCCTCTCCTGTTTGCCTTCGCTTGGAAAAGGCAATATTTCTTAGCTCTGACCTTACTGCCAACTTTCTGATTCACTTTGTTGCTCTAAGAAGTCGCTGTTTTGCTAGAAAACTCCCGGCCACGAACACCCCTTGTGTTAGGCCATCAATTATTTCCATATCTGGAGCTTCAGACGGGGGGGATGGAAAGGAGCTGAGATGGAGGGGGAGGAAACCCTTGTGCCTGGTAGCTAAGTTGAAAAAAAAAAATGTATGTATTGACTATTTGGTTATCTGATCCTGACACTGGCAAGGCTGAGGCTCACAGTAGCAGGCTTAGCAGCCCGGCCTGGAGCTTGAGAAATGATCAGGAGGACGGGGATCTCCCACCTCCGAACCCCTGCCACGGGCAGCCTGCAGGATGCTTCACCACCCTGACATTGACTTAGATCGACGACTTTAGCACTTTACTTGACATTCGCTTGGAACCTTAGCCTGGAGATCCAGATCCAGATTTCAAACCTGCGTTTTCCAAGGGGGTCAAAGTCTGAAAGAGAATTTAGTTGGCTCTCGGGTGGCTTTAAAAAAAATATCCAAGGTTTAAACTTTCTCCTGAACTTTTCTGCCCTCAGTGGTCAGGTTGGGACCTGGCCTCAGGGAATCACTGAAGTGGGATGGGTAAAAATCTGGAACCACCGCATACCCCCAACGCTGCTCTTTCGTTTTCTCGGCCCCCCCCTCCCCCAGTCCTGGGAAGAAGGCTTTGCCACCCGCAGCCTTTGCAAGGCTGGCTTGTCCTCCTGGAGTTCCTTCTGAAATGCGTCTTCTTTTGTGATGGGCATTCTCCTTCCCTGGGAACTGGGAGCGTTGCAAGTTTGCTTTCTAAACCCTGCTCCCCCCATGTCTTAGAATTGGCCTCTCATTGGCAACGAAAACCCAGTTAGCAATTCCAGGAGCCCGCCCTGGGAATCCTCGAAACTTTTTTTTTTAATTTCTAAGAACGCCCCGATGCAAAGAATTTCTCTGCTGGGCAATCTGGAGAGAGGGGGATAAATCTCTATATAAGACACCCTCTGGAAGTTAGGAGACCTAATAAAGCTTTTACAGAGAGTTTTTCCTGTTTTGTGATTGACACCAAACACGCCTATTAAGTTGCAGGAGGAGGGAAAAATGCTTTGTTTGCTCTAGCCAGAGTTAAACATAGGATTTGCCTTATCTGGGGAGAGCTATTGGTAAATGTGTCATTCGCCCAGGGCCAGAAGATAAGAAGGGAGTGTTGATAACAGCAAAGTTCAGCTAATCAAAGAAGCTTGCATTAGGAAGAGTAAATAAAGAAATTGGACAAAGGGAGCTCAGGAATTTCAGTGTGCCCCCCCCCTTTTTTTTTGCAAACCATCAGATCAGCCCCAGAGGACAGTGAACCTCCAGGCTTGACCCTCAATTTAATTTGAGTGAAAATAAAAGACCACTAAAATATTAGCTGAGCTCTACAAATTTTCTTATCTTCCCAATGCTCGAGTCTTAACTGTTTGCAAAGCTGATAGGGCAGATACAGCCTTAAAAATGTTGAAGATAGCGCCCTAGTAAGTGTGCCTTGGTCCCATTTGTAACCACAGTACCAATCCTATCGTAGCAAGGCTTATCCAAATAGCATCTGGGTTACAGTGAATGTGAAGTAAGCTTGGTCCACTAACTGCAGTCTCTTTCCTCTTCCCTTTTGTTTTATGAACGCCCAGACCAGAAAGAAATCGTATTTTTGTAAATGAACAGTTTGGGATCTTCCGACAAAGGAAGTTTTCCTCTTGTAAATTCTGGGGACAAGAAGGTTAAAATTCTAAAAGCAACATTGAGGCTCAGACTCCAGTGTCCAGTAGGGTGTTGGGTTTGTTTTTTCCTCCCAAGTTATTAAAGTCAAACTTCCAAGGATAGCACAGATCAGAAGTTAACTTGTTAACTTGTTAGATATCTCCTTCTCTTCTCCAACCCTACCCTCCTTTTTTTTCTTCTCTCTCTCTCTCTCTCTCTCTCTCTCTCTCTCTTTCTCTCTCTCTTTTTTGTTAAGACAGAAAAATGATATGCGGAACAGCTGTTGGTTCAGGGCCTCTGAATTGCACCCATGGAAAAATGTGGATTCCGGCTTAGGTGGATATTGAAATGGGAGGCTGTCAGTGCCTTCTAAAATGCCCAGGAAGGAGGATCCTATCCTGCCCAGGGGCAAAGTTGCTAGGTTTCTCTTCCCATATTTTGTGGATTGGTCTTGGGGACTGACTGCCCCCAGATGTTTGCTGCCTTGATTCTTTTGTTCCGTGTCCAGAGTGTGAATCCTGAAATCTTAGATCCTTCAATCTTAAATAGATTTAAGTATGGTTAGTTTCAGTGAAGTCACAACTGGAACGACTTCTTGGGACATTTTCCTTGTTACTTTCACAATCATAACATATGAAGACTAATTGTTCTTAACCTGGTAAAAAGCAATAATAGATTTTTACTTGTCCTGAGAATTTTTCAACTCAAAGAGGAAGGACTGTCTATTTAAAAGGCATACCAGGGGTGAGTCACGGGATAAGAAAAGACCTTTCCCCCTATAATTGTGACCTAAATTCTAAGCATTAAAAGTATCTACACTTTGCCACTGGGAGATAGAAAATGGGGTCAAAGTAGCCTAATTGGAGAGTGCCCAGGCTGACAGCTAGCTTCCCTCCCAATTGCAGTTTTGAATAGGACACTTCTTAGAAAAGACCCCACTGTTATTTTAAAGTAGGATATAATTTTCTGCTTCTCAGCAACATGAGTGTAGTAACTCATACCACCCGAAACAGGAGAAGACGAAAAGGGACTTTAGCTGAAACCTGAAAGACAGCCCAGGCAAGGGAGTGTTTAGAAACCAAGGCAGAAGGGAAAGGTTGAGGTCGATAAGCTGGTGAAGTTTTCCTTTCCTGTTGGGGATTTAAATAGAAAATAAAAAAGACATAGTGTTAATAAATGCAAACGGCTGTATAAATTGAGCACCTGGAAGGTTTTATTGATCTGCACTTTTGGCAGAAAAACTGTTCCTAACTTTGTTTTGCATGAAGCCAATAGAAATACAGGATTCTTGGCCGGGGGGGGGGGGAATGGGAGAAATAGAGATTTGCACTGACTCAGATTTCCCTTGGCACTGGACTTTTGGGTTGATTTGGAGCTCTAAGATCTGATGCTTGCAGAACCAGCTTATGTGGGACTCAGGTCTCCTGGCCTGTTAACAGAGATAATAGATTTCTGAGTAGCTACCCAGAATGGGTCAAAACTTGGGGGTTCTATTTCTCTCCAGAAATGGACCATCCAGTTTTCTTCCTAATTGGCACGTTTTCCTATTTTCTTCTAAGCTCTAGATCCATTCATTTTTCCTAGTAAAGGAGGAGGTCTAAAAGGGGAGATTTGCTTTTATACATTTTATTTTCCTTCTGGGTAACCAGAATTCCTTAAATATTCAAGTTCTGGGGATACTAAGGAAAGAGAAATAACAAGACATTGCCCTCCTTTATTCCTTTGCCTTCTTCTCCTTCCCATGCTGTCACAACAGAATGATGAAGTTGAAATATCATGGGATTTGGAGACAGAGGACCTGGGTTCAGATTCTGCTTCTGCTACTATCTATGTGACCTTGGATGAGAGGGTTCACCTATCTGGGTTTTAGGTTCTTCATTTGGAAAAGGAAGGTTGCTAGAACCAATGATGTGCCCCTGATGCTTTC